>CAXIVR010000013.1:32692197-33217197 GCA_964035755.1 Teleogryllus oceanicus
TAACTTGTTGTTTTTGTATGTTTGATAATGTATATCTAAACAATAAATATTATTAAAGAAAATAATATCTGAGGTCTTCCAAAGTATTGAAAATAAAAAAAATTTCAATTTACAGGATTGGTAACTGATGTTGGCAATTTTCTTATTTGAAATATCTCCAAGAATATCACAATGGGGTAGGGTGGCTAATATCTGTTTCTAACTTGTCAGTAGTAACATCATCTCTCAAAACTCTATGTTATGAGCTAGAGCATTTTTAAAGTTTGGACATCTGTCACAATCCAATGAAACTTCATAGTGGTGATTGGCAAATAACTAATAATTTTAATTTCCCCATGTATTTTAATTTTAAATATACATTTTCTTCACCATCAAGTAAAAATGATGTCATGGATAAACTCCATTGGGGTCATCTAAAAATTACATAATGCTTAAAATAGAAGTTTGAGGAATCGTCATGCTGCATTGCATGGGGATGGGAGGAGGATGTGTAATGTAAAGTAAATTACAGGAATAATTCCCATTATATAGACTATACTAAATCAGAAACATTTTTTTTATTATAAATAAATTAAAAAGTTATGTTATAAATTGCTATGAAATGGAACTATTTTTTTAACCTTCATATATAAGTTAAATCATTAAATGCGAAGAAAATAATCAAAAATGTTCTAGGGAGTATTAGAATCCAATTAAATTAGTTAAGGAGACTCCCTCCAATATGTCAATCTTGACAATATCCGCCCCGCATATTGGCAGAAATTGCATCATCTATGAAATTCCTTCTCTCAAAAGTTCTCCCAAGTCTTTACTATTTGGTGCAGCCAGCACTGCCAAGTCATTCTAATAATTAACATAATCGGGAAAATTTACATTTTATTGTCAGGCATTATTGTGTGAGTTTAAATTTCGTTCCTTAATTGTTTATAATTGCATGTGGATTGTATTTGAAGAAAAAGGTCCTCTGCTGTATGTTGGTTTGTAGTGCATTGTAAGTGCTACCCATCACCATGCTTTTGCCACTGGAACATTTGAAAGTGTGATAACTATGACTTGGATCTTCATTTAAATAAATATTTCCATATTTAAGTAAATATTGCATCAATTTTTCATAATAATTAAAATTAATAATTTCATTTTTCTTGCATTTTTGGAAGATAAAAGAAAATTATTTGATCGCCTCCTGAGTTTTCTTTTTAAGTTGCTAGCAAAAGAGAAGAAAGCTGGTCATAATGACCTCTCAAAATTCCATAGTAAACTGCATGTGTAAATCTGTTGGCTGTACACAATTCATGGTTCTCCCCAGCAGTGTTTGTTGATGTTCAAGGTATTAAATTTTATGGCAGATATTATAGACAGTTAAGTTGTGTCAGGAAAAAAGAAATAAAAATACTAGTTTTAAGGGTACCAAGGAATATATCTGTATTGAACTTATTTAATTATTATACATTTTAAGGCACGAAACAAAATTAACACAAGTTGTTTTTATTGGTTTATAATTTATTTCAACTTTTTATAAACAGGGGGTGTCATAAGCATTATGTAATTATTTTTGGGGTTTCAGGCTCGCATTCCCACTACATTAAGAGGGGATGGAGGTATCCAAAATACTCCCAATATGGGATGTATAGTAATTGTTGAAATTTTACTTCGGAGATTTTGCCACTTCAAATTTTTAGAAAATCGCATTTTGAAAACAAGGCTATAGCATTATAAAAATTAAAATTTAGCATTTGTTGAGAAAATTATTATTATTAAGGGAGGTATCTTGAGATAAAATTTTCATATTTTTTTACATAGTCTCATTAAAATTAAATCTGGGAAACTAATTTAATATTTCGCCATTTGTCAACTTCAACAAATATAAAAGTGTAAGAAGCATAAAAGCATAAAGGCGGCTCCACACATTCGTTATTTGGCGAACACTGAGCAACCGCTCGCCAAATTCCGAATAGTGTGGATGAGTTGCTCGCTATTTGCTGAGTGACGAACATTCGGGGTTTTCTCCCTATCCACTGCGTGTCGGTCTTTTAGACACATCAAAGTGAGCAAACATTCGCCAAACACATCAGCTGCTCGGGGTTGGGCGAGCGCTAGCTCGCTGCTCGGCGAATGCCACATGTGTGGAGCTGTCTTAAGACGTAATGTATGCTCCGTTTACTTAGGGCCTTCCTCTTCTTCCCATGACCTCCATAAAGTGAAAAGAGGAAGCTGAGGCTGAGACACCTTGAGATGACCCTGAGCACTCAGATTTTCAGGATCAGTTTTTTAATTGTTCTTTTTTTTTATTTGTTTTGTCAATTAAACCTTCATTGTAAATTAATAAACATGGCCAGCTCAAATGAAATGTTTTCAAACATCCATGTGTTGTTGTCAATGCCACATCCCTAGTTAGAAAGCAAACACAAAAGAATGTATGCAATGAAATGCAATTTAAGTTTAATTTAGCAATTGCTAAAATCAATTACAACTACATAAATTACATAAATGCAGTTGCTAGTTGTGTAATTTATGGATGACTCCCATACACCCGGAAAATGAATTATATTGTAAGTACAATTCTAGATTAAGAATGTAATTATTCAACAGTGTTCAGAATGAAAAAATAGTCATTTTGTCTTTTATTCATGAATTCTCATTCTCAATGCTATAAGAGAAGAAAAGATGAGTTGAAGTAACCTAGTCTCTATTATTTTATTCTTCTATTTCCTGTTCTTAAAAATATTATTATTCCTCAGAGAAGCAATGTGTTTAGTTTTCTTCCCCAAATTTGCCATCGAGGGAACATGAGAATAATTTTTTTTTTATTTACGTTTCAAATATCCTTTCATCTAAATGCACGGGTTTTGTTTTTAAGGTCAACCAAATGATGAGCATATTTTTACTTACAAAAGTCATGAAAATGTTTGGGGAAATTTTATTTCTGCAGATAGTTACTTTGCAATACTGGTGGGTTATTGTTTGTATTTCTTTGAAGATTATCAGAAAAGTTATATAAAAGCAGAAGTGAAATGTGAGTTGTGTGATGACACATTCACCTAGTGTTCATTTTTTCGTTTACTTTAGAAGAGTTTATATTCTGAATAAGATGAAGTTGTAGCCACCATCAAATGTAGGAGGGGAGAATCTTGATACAAAATTTCATCATCACAACAATTGTAAGGAAAGATGCAATGAAAAATTGTTTTGTCACGAAAATCATAGAAGTGGTGGAAAAACTGGAAGATGTCTAGAAATTTCTTTTTGTGAATTTGTTGGCCATCCTGATTATTGGTAATAGACTTTGATGAGGGGCTGAAATATTAATTTTCTGAATGTAGACGAAAAATAAAAAAACTCCTTTAGAATTTAAATTATTGGTATTTTGAGATTGTTAACTCCTGTTTTCATGCAAATCAATTGTATAAGCCTCACTGAAATATTGTTTGAAACATTTATCATGAATATGCTTTAGATTCTTGAAAACAGACCATTTTCAATTTTATTGCTAATAGTACCTAATTTTTTTTGTAGATCTTTGACATTCACTATGGGACCAACTTTGATACTCTTGAATGCAATTTTCATTATCCATAACATTTAAAAGTGCTTGGAAAATAATACAAAGATGTAACAAATGTACATTTTAAATTATTTTAATCTTTAAAAAAAAAAAATATTTTGAAAATACTTCTGTATTACAGTAATCTACACTTAAGTGGTTGCTATTCCAAACACATTATTTTTTACATTGACCCAAATATGCAGAATTCAATGACAATAACCCATGAACGGTTCAAAAATTACATTTTTAAATTGTCTTCTGCGAGAATAATACTAAACATACTTTGTTCACTGTTTCAAACGCTAATCTGTTTCACATCTTTCTCTATCAGCCTACCTCTTTTGTTGATATCCTCTTGAATTATAGTTTTTCCCCTAGAGTAGGGGTTATGATGGAGAACCTGCATTAAACATTTCAGTGAGGCTTGCAGGTCACCATCTTTTAATGTGGTTTGGAGAATTTTAAAGTGTTTTTCAAATTAACTACACACTTCACTTATCATTTTAAAATCAACATAAAGAATTCTTATAAATAATGAAAGGTCACATGTAGAATTGTGAGATTTTCACAAGTATCATGAAACTTCATGATAATGATTTTAATGTTGCATCTTGATAATGGACATCCACACAACACCAGTGTGTGGGTTTGGGCAATGGGTAATCTCAAGGATTGTTGTTAGGGAGGATGGAATAATTGATGGGGGATCTTCCCACTACTGCCACCACCACAATATGTTCTGTATACAGTAAAATATGTCCAAAATGGAATCTGCACTAGTCGGAAACCTGCCTAAACCGGAAAATTTCTCCGTCTCATGAAGTTAAATGGCATTTTACACAGTATAAAACGGAACCTCTTCAACCCAGAAATGGAACAGTTTTTCATGTCCTGTAGTGGGGGGGAGGGAAATCTTTATAAAATGGAATTCCTGGGAATTTAATTCAGTTGGCAGAGAGGCGTGAGATATTCTTAATGAAGTGAATGTATTTTCAAGCGTGTTTTAAATTCCCTATCCCTGTAACACGCTGCACGCGATTTAGACGTGGTAGCCTGACATTGAAAGAGAGGAGCTTCAGCTGTCAGCGTAGAATTCGACCTTGGGGTCACTTGTCTCTCAAGGGCGTTAGGGGAATTCCCTCTCTCCTGGCTCTGAGTGTGGGAAGGTGTAGGGCATGGCTTCTATTCGCGCATCTTCCTGCTCTGCGTTGAAAAGCATAACCTCTTGACCAGATATGCTCAAGGCCGTTGGAGTGTATCAGAAAATCATAGTACTGGGACGCATTGTGCGTTGAAAGAGTCAGCAAACAATCCAAATACAGCCAGGAAGGTGTGTATTTTCAACTAATAATAATAATAATAATAATAATAATAATAATAATAATAATAATAATAATAATAATAATAATAATAATATATTTGTCACATAAATACAGCATAAGCCATGTATGACAAGTCAGGACATTATATGATCATACAATGTACAATGCAAATATTAAATACAATACAGGTATAAAATTGAATTCTGTTTTCATGCTAAATACAAATTAATTTTATAAATAGTAGGGTAAAGCTAAAGTTGAGAGCAAAAATAAATAAAAAGGAGAAGAAGGAGAATCTTCATGAGATGGATGCTTGTGCTGGATCTATCCTTTTATATCCATCAATCAGCTGGGGCTTCAAGTCATGCAGCAGAATATGCAACAAAAAAAAATTATTTTTATTAGTTTATATTGATGTTGATATGTGTTTATGGTGTAGGTATTCCTTTGTACTGTAGAATGTATGGTTTAACAGGAAAGCTTTCAATTTATTTTTGAATGTGTGTATTGAGTTTAAGCTTTTAAATTCACTAGGGGTTTGTTATATAGTGTGATGCCTTCAAAAGGGTACTTTTGAAAGAGTGAAGTTTCACAGTGTGGGACATGCAGATTCTTGTTTTGTCTAGTATTATAGTTATGAACATCAGTATTTAGAGTAACAGAATCCTTGTTTTCCATAAGCGTCTTCTTTGTGAAGATTAATATTTCAAACATGTATATGCATGGGAGTGGTAGGATTTGTAATTTCTTGAAAAGTGGTTTGCAGGACTCATGTTTGTGAGTGTTTGTCATTGTTCTCAGTATTCTTTTTTGGATGATAAAAGTGTGAATACTTTCTGGGGAGTTTCCCCAGAATATGATTCCGTATTTTAGATGCGAGTGGACATTTGCAAAATACACTGTTCGTAGTGTATCCAAATTTGAATTTGACTTAAGGATGTAGATGGCATAGCATGACTTGGTAAGCTTGTTGTTTAGATCTGTGATGTGGGAGTTCCATTTTAAATTGTCTTGAATTGTCAATCCAAGGAAAGTTGTTTTTTGGGCTATTTTTACAGGCATGTGTTTTATCATCAATTGTGTTAGAGGCTTTTCTTTAGAGTTTACTGGTGTTTATGATGAGTTTGTTTTCCTGGAACCATTTTATTAGTGCTTCTAGAACTGTTTGTGCTTCTTTCTGTAGAGTTTGTTGGGTATTTGCTTTAATGATAATGTTAGTGTCATCTGCAAATAGGACCATTTTGCTCTTTTGTAGAGTCAAGGGCATGTCGATGTACAAGAGAAATAGTATAGGGCCCAGGATTGATCCTGTGGGACTCCATAATTTATCATTCTAGGTTGGGAAAAATGGCTTGAAATCATTTTATCTCTAACATGCTTGATTGTGACTACTTGACAACGATTTGAAAGGTAAGATTTTACCCATTGATGTGCAATGCCTCTAATTCCCAAAGTTTCAAGTTTGAATAACAGTATGTCATGATCAATAATGTCAAATGCTTTTGATAAATCTAGAAATAAACCGATGGAATTTCTTTCTGATCTAGAGCAAGAAGTATGTTATTTAGAAAGGTGAAGATAGCAGTGTCTGTTGATCTACCATTTCTGAATCCATGTTGAGCCTCTGTCAATATGTTATTTGAATTGAGGAAATGTTTGAGTCTATCATTAAAAAGTTTTCTAGAATTTTGAGAATCCAGATAGTAAGGATATTGGTCTGTAATTCATGAGATCGTGGGTGTTGCCTTTTTGAATAGTGGCTTAACTTTTCCTTTTTGAGAATTTCTGGGAAGCTACCTGTCATTAAGGAGTGATTACAAATGTGTGTAGTGGTTCTAGTATATATGTTGCTGAATGTTTAATGAGTATGTCAGGGATATTATCCAGTCCTGTAGAGAATTTGTTTTTCATTTTATTTATGATTTTCTGTATTTCTGCAGGTGATGTTTCAGAGATATATATGGACTTTGCATTTTGTGATGTGGGTATATTCGACTGCATATTTATATTATTTACAGAATTGCAGTGTATTAACTTTTCTCCAATTTCTGAGAAATGTCTATTGAAAGTGTTTGCTACTTGCTGTGGGCTTCGCAGAACATTGTTCTTGGAGTTAAGTGCAATGGTTTTGGTGTTTCTGTTTTCTGTTTTAGAGTATTTTTACAATGTTCCACATTGCTTTTGTTTTGTTTCGTGCTTTGGCAATGTGTCGATCATTCATTAACAGTTTGGCCTGTTTAATTACTTTTTTAAGATACTTTTGTATGTTTTGTAATAAGCAATGGTAAAATAACTAAGGAATATGTTTATGAATAAGTTGAATTTGGTATTTGTGTTTCACATGATGTTTTGATTCCTTTAGTTATCCATGATTTGTGGTTTTTGCTTGTTATTTTCTTCAGTGTTTGTGGGAAAACAGTGTTGAAATAACTTTGGAATATGTTTATGAATAAGTTGAATTTGGTATTTGTGTCTGTTGCTTTGTACACCTCCTCCCAGTTTTCTGAACTTATTAGGGAGTTGAATTTGTCAAGGTTTTCCTGAGAGAAGTTTCGAGTTTCTCTATAAAGTGTTTGCTTAATAACTTTAGTGTCCAAGTCGAGTTTGAGAATTTGTGCTGTGTAAATATTATTGTTATATGTAACAACTGAATAGCTGCAATCATTTGTGTCTATTATTATTTGATCAATGGCAGTACTGCTTTTTTTAGATATTCTGGTGGGTTGATTTATAATAGTTTTTAAGTTGAAAGATTTAAGTAAATTTTTGAATAGTTCCTCATCATTTGATTTTGACAAACAGTTTATGTTGAAATCACCGCATAGTATAATTTTATAATTTCTGCGTCTTTTAAGTTTAACAAGAACAATTTCAAGATTTTTTAGGAAAACATTTGTGTTTCCAGTGGGGCTGTGGTACATACATAAAATCCATATTCTTTGATTTGGTAAATCTATGATAGATATTTCAAAGTCTTTATCTTTTAAGAGATAGGAGTATTCCGTGATTGATACATAATGAATGTTATTTTTAAGAAATATGCAAGTACCGCCGTAAGCGTGATGTGATTTGCCTATTTGCCTACATGAGCCACTAGCTAGGGTGAAACCTGGAATGTGTGTGCTGTCTAGTTGTTGTTGAGTTAACCAATGTTCACTAAAGCATAATATTGTTAAGTGTTGTAGGTCTTGTTGAGTAATATTTCTAAATCTGTTAGTTTGTTTCTTAAAGATTGAACGTTTTGATGTAGTACATATAGATATTGTTTTTATGTATTGTGGGCTTTCCTGTTAAGTGTAGTTGCTACAGGTCATAGGCAGGGGGTGGTCTGCGGTTGCAGCGAAGGTTGTACTTTGGATGAGGATTTGGACTAGGAAAGGAGGTTGGAGCAGGAGTGAGAGTGACAGGTGTGGCCGTTGGGATAGGATCATGAAATGGAGGTGGTGGTAGGGGGATAGGTGGAGATGGTAACGTGGAGGTAGGTGTGGATGGGATGAGCGAGTGTGAAGTAGGTGGGAGCGAGGATGGAAAAGAGTTCAACACTTGTTGTGTTAACATGGCACCAAGTTTCTGCTTTCCTACCTGGTTGAGGTGGAGGCCATGCTTTGTAAATAAGTTTCTTGAGAGACTGTCAAGATCAAGTAGTGTAATTGGTGTCTCTCTCAAGTGATGTTTTAGGTGTTTGTTTGCTATTTTAATTTCATTGTTTGTGGAAATGTTGTTGTGCCAGGGGGGCAGAGTAGTAAAACTAGAAGCTGTCAATGAGGAGTATTTAATATTCATTTATTAATGATTTCTTCCATGAATACGTTATATGTTAATGTATTTTGATAATTATAATAAAGTAATGCAATTTACTGCTTCAAGGGCAGAAACGTCAATATCAGGTCATAAAATGGTCAACCTTGCATAAAACGGAAACCTTCCTAAACCAGAATTTTTTGGTGTTCCGATCGATTCCGGCTTAGGTAGATCTTACTGTAATTTTAATATGGAATTTTGTAGGTCTGATAGAAGTAAATACATATTTTTGTATGTAACAATTCTCTATTCATAGAAAATAATAAAGGCAGCATTTTATGCGTATTAATACCAACTTCATTAATGATTGAGAAATGATAATATGATCCTTAAAATTACAATGGACCAAATAATATCCTTAAACTTCTAGTTCAGCAAAACCAGTGTCCTATGTAATACTACACCAAACTGTTCTTTCTGCTCTAAACAGTGAACAGGGCTAACAAAACACTAACTTGCAAGAACTGTTTAACCAAGATATTTTGTTGTAATTATTAACACTAAAAGGTCTTTTGTACATAGTTAAATGCTTCAGTTCTGAGTTTTTTCTTTTCCAGTGCTACTTTGATTGTTAATTCTCTTACCTAAAAAGTGTTATTCTCGGATCTGCAATAACATTCCATGGAAACACAAGAAATTGTGTCCTTGTGTTTGATACCACTTTCAATTTATACATGTTTGAATTAAGCGATCACTGTTTATACTAGCTTTGTTTAGTAAACCATCTCTTGCCCAAGAGATAACCCTGATGCCTTATTTTGTGCTCAGAGAGGCTGTCAGCACATGTGCTGTAAAACCTCCCTGTCTTACATTTACCATATGTGCTTCAGTGTTGTTTGGGGAACCTCTGCTGCCTTGAGTTGATTGTGTGTGTTTAGGCTTGTAAATACATATGTAACTTGTTCTCTTATATTCTTGCTTTAATAAGTCTACCATCTGGATCATCTCATTTTCCTTAGATATATTGATATAGACTAAAATGTGATAAAAAAAAGCATGGCGATGTTGATCATTGATATCCTGAAGAAGTTAACAGGGCAATTTTTTTTCTGGAGTAAATTATGGTATTTAAAATTACCATAGGCAAGATCTACTGCCTGTGGTTAAAAAATTATGTTTAGTTTCATGAAAAGTATTAAATGCACTGGTTTTGGAAAGTATGGTTATTATCTTCCAATTCTCAATATCATATTCTAGCTTAATGATCACAAACATTGAAATTATCTTTATTTAAAAGCATTATTCTCTTGAATCGTTTTTTGAAAATCCCCAGGGCTTTACAGACTATCTGCTGCCCATTGGCCGTGCATTGAAAAAGACCCCTGCCCAGGAACAATGCTAAGCCGGTGCAATGGGGCTGCTCCAGGGCCCTGATTGAGGTCACCTGCCAACCCCCCAATAAAGGTGGCAACATCGGTGGGGGGGGCTACATTTGGATTTTCTGTATCAGGGCACATGAAAACATAACTACACCAGTCCTGCTCAAGAGAAAGCTTGTATTGAAGTAAAAGAAATTAACCCTTGAGAAAATGTGTGGTCCATCAGAACACCTGGAAATCCACACTATTGCATTCATCCCAATTTCTTTTAAAACTTCGACAAATTAGTATATTTAAAATTGCCTCTTTCATAGAATAAAATTATATTTATTCCCTGTAATAATAAAGGAAGCTTCGCAGCTTTGGTGGTATAATGGTTAGTATATTGGACTGTTTTACCCAAGTTTGCAAGTACAAATGTGATCAAGGTAGTGGATTTTTAAGAAGGAGAGAGAGAGAGAGAAGAAAGAAAACATCTTCAGAGGGGAAGTAAATCTCGCTGACCCATGTTGTAGATTTACTGCGAGTAAAAGATCTTCAAGCCTAAAAGAAGCCTCTGAGCTAAATTGAAATCCTCTTTTGTTGCCCAGGTGATACCTTCTTTCTCCCTTAGATGGTGAAAGGAGCAAAGCGAAAATTGCGCGATTAGATGGAAGAGCAGGCCTAATGGCCTGAGTCTTGTCATTTAAAATAAGGTATCATTGAATTGAATTGTATTCTCTCTTCAGAAACAACAAAAAATTGTTTGACTTGTCAGGCAATACTGGGTTGTTGGCCTATGATTTGACCATCTTGAAGAGGTGTACTTGTCTTTGAAGGTGACTTGATGAGGTCAGAATGTTACTCAACCAATCAATTTTTTAGGTTGAATTCATGTTCAAGCACTCCCCCCCACCCTGGCTCTCACTCATTTTGAACTAATCTAAGAAGGGAAACAAAAATTGTAACATTGGTTGTTTAAAAACCACCCTCTTGGTCAGTCAATAAGACCAAACTGCGGCGGTGGTGGCAATGGTGTAATGGTTAGTGTACCAGACTGCTTCGCAGCTTCAAACTCAATTGATGACGCCGTGGATTTTTAAGAGTGAAAAAATCCTTCGGAGGGGAAGTAAAGCCGGCTGTCCCATGTTAGTAGATTTACTGCATGTAAAAGATCCTCAAGCCTAAATGAAGCCTCTGAACTAAATTCAAATTGCCTGTTTCTTCGCCCAAGTAATAGCTTCTTTCTCTCCTAGTTAGTGAAAGGAGCATAGCGAAATTTGTGTGATCAGATGGAAGAGCAGGCCTCATGGCCGGAGTCTCGCCACGTAAAATAAGGCATCAATTCAATTCAAACTGATGTCATAAAGTTTAAACCTTATGTTGCAATTGTTAAAAAATCTTTTTATAACATGTTCAATTTGATCACATACATTCTGTTTGAATAATGGTATGCATGAAAAATATCTATTTACTAATTTCCAATTCACACAGGAATTGAAAGAAACACTCTGCAACCTCCGGCCTTTTGGAAAGTGTCAAAAGTTTCGATAGATACCCTGGAACTAGGAGAAAAATCCAAAAGTTTCATTGAAACAATTTCAATTTTGACTGAATAATGAAAGTGTTTGATTCTATTATTGTGCCTGTTCCCCTACTGCACATACAAATTGAATTCTCATACTCAATGTGTCACTGCTTATGAAGCAAGGCTCCAAAGAAGATACCATCTGAATTAAATATTTGCTATTCCCATGTTGCGTTATGAAACAGCAACTTGAGTGATATTCTTGGCATTAAAGAACTGTTGTACTATGTATAATGTACTATGTTATTTATGAAGGCTGTTTCTGAGAAAAAAATTTAATTTATTGTTGTGTTATATGGGTGTATTTTATTTGTTATTCTTGAGCAGTGTGCATGCTACTTTTTGGAAAACCATTTTGTGGGGTTTATTTTGTTCAGCAGCCTTTTTGCAGCTGCAGACCTCTCGTTAGTAATTTATATTCAACCACTTTAATAGAACAATTTAATATTATTCAACATTTAATTTTTTTTTGTATAGTGCAAATTGTCTCAGGTAAAGATGTTCTTTATGATTTTTCAGATGATTCGTATGCACAAATTAAAGGCATTAAGCTATAATTGCATTCTGAATTAAAGATAGAAAGTATTTATTATTATTATTATTATTATTATTATTATTATTATTATTATTATTATACCTATTATAATTAATTAAAATTTTGAGTATCTGTATGTGGTCAGTATATTTACCATGTATAGTCAGTGGAATAAGTTGTAGGGAAAAGTAAATAAATAAAAAATTTAAAAAATTACCTACTACCATAAAGAGAAGATAGCTGGAAATTGAGTTTCTATTTTAGCCCAATCAAATATTGATTCATAAATTGTTACACCATGCTAATAAATTAAATGAGTATGTAATATCTGTTGAAAGTAAGGATCTCAAAATCCAAGCAGAAATTCTTCTCGTAAAGCTCAGATATGTTAATTCCCTAAACTATTAGTGACACAAGCAAGATAAGACAAAATAAATATAAAATTGTTTGTAAATAAATAAATATATATATATATATATATATATATATATATATATATATATATATATATATATATATATATATATATATATATATATATATATATATATATATATATATTATTTGTCCCTTCCAACTCATAAATTAAATAGTACATAAGTAATCGAAAATCAGGAATCTAATAAAATAAATCCATATAGTTAAATTTATACTAGTTTCTTATAAATCCATTTTGGAGTTAATTTAATTTAAATTTTCCAATTGGCAATCCCTATCAACAAAACTTAATGCAAAGAAATTGTGAATTATAAATGTATTAAAATGTGAATTGCCTTGATAGAATAAATATTTGAGAAAATTTTCAATGTAAAACAAATACATTCAGTTGACAGAAATTAACTCATTAAAATTAGTTAATTCTTTAATTTTGAGGAAAGTGGAAAAGAAATTTTGTTATATCCTAAATTTATTATCTCCTGATTCCAAATGTGAAATAATTCTTATTAGAGCAGAGTTCTCATGTTTACAGAATATGCTGAAAATAATTCTGTTTCTTTGATAGACTATAAAAAATACATTCCATCAAATACAAAATGAAAATTGCCACATCAGAACATTCTGTAAAGTATTTCAAAAGTACAATATTGCTACAAACAATTAAAAAATGTATTTTCTAGTTAATTTCATTCAAACTGACTTTTTGATAATTGTGTTTACAGTTTCAATTGCAGAATGCTCTTTATGGTTGATTATTTATATTGAATTTATTTGAATAAAAATTTATATTGTAGAATACCATTGATTGACAAGAATATCTCTAATTTAAGAATTAAAATAAACCTTACTTGTGGCATTATTGTGATATGTATTAAGTCAATAAATGAAACCACCTAAATTATTCATTAGTCATCTCTGATAGCATTTTAAATGAATAATTGTGTTGTGAATGTTATGTACTAAAACAGAGTGATGTACATTAGGAATGCTTCAATATAAGTGTAATATTGAACAGAGATTGAGGCCGAGAGTGACAGCAATTCTCAGTTGTAAAAAAAATCTCAGTGAGTGAAACATACAGTTCAAATTTCAACTTGTGTTATAGTGCAATGCTATTAAAGGAGAACTGTTACTGCAGTCGCTTCATAAATGGTAAAGTTTCTTTACATATGCTGATATATACAACTGTTTTTGTAAGGAAATTTTGAGTGAATTAAAAAAAAAAATATATATATAGGTTCTTAACACATTCAGCTCGCTGCTCATAGAATCTATGGATGCCAGCAGGTTGCCTTAAATTTTGACACCCATAGAATCTATGAGCATGCAATAAAGTACCTAAAACCACTGCTAGATTTCATTTGTTGCCATTTAAGTGGTACTAAATAACTTTGAAATTCACAGAGGTGCAGGCCCTCTGCAGTGATGCCTAAGGGGTTCTCTTTTAAATTACCACACCAAAGCCAATTATTGAGAATATAAAGTAATGTTTTCTTCATTTTTGCTATAAACACTAATGTAATGTTAGGTGTAACATTCTAATATTAACAACATTTGTAAGAATTTAATTAAAATAAAAATGTTAAACTTATTTTTGAACTCAATTTCTTTTTTAAAAAAATCTTTTAAACTATTAATGTAAACATAAAAAGTGGAACTTCATATAAAAGTGAAAGATTATCTCTTTAAAATAAAAAAAGAATGTTGCTTCTATGATAATTGGTTCAGAAGATGTGATCCTTCAAATATAACCAAAACCTTGCAACCTGTGGTGGAAAATAATTGGGCTGAGTCTATGACCTGAATGTGTTAAACAACAAATCAACTAAGACAAGAGAAATATAATAGAAATAAATTATGGTCATAAAAAAACTGATTAATTTGTCTTATAAATAAGAACACAGCAGCACAAGATAATTTTTCATTTGTACCCCTAGGGAGTACAGTAGCAATGTAGCATTTTCTTCATTGCTTTTCTTCACTATTTCTGCTTCTTATCACTGTAATATTCACAAGTATTAAAATGTAAATAGTTGCAAGTTTAAGTTTTTTGAAGTAGGAGTCAAAAAACATATTTTTCTTTAAAGAAGTACCTAATAAAAATAAGGGTTACTGTATTTGTACTATCTTACTTGATTCGTAAAGATGATTCATTTATTGCTTATCCCCTCCATATTGTATCAAAAATTTGTGATTTGGAAATGTGGTTTTCACTAAATTGATAGGTGCTCAGAGGCAAGAGAATGCTGTATTCTGAATTTTTGAGTGAATTTATATCCAACTTTTTCTTTATGAAGCTATGTTTTTTATAAAACATATTTGAATAAAAGTGAGGAAAATGTATTTGTTCCAAAACATAGTTGATATTTAGGATAAAGGCTGTAATGGGGACCACTGCCTGTGTAGTGGCCACTTCAAACATAAAATTTGAAAAATAAGTATTGGAGGCTTCTCACTAGCTTGCAATTTACAGTACATGGAGCTGATGTTTTTTGACGAAGATTGAATGAAGTTAATTTATTCCTTTTCCCGTGTTTTTTACTTAAAGGATAACTTAACGCATTTATTAATATTGGTTTTGCAGTACTGTAACATGAACTGGAATTTTTTGGTCTTTGTGTCTCCAATGTGTTCAGGTGATAGAATATCAAGTGGCCATAACCAAGTTGCTGCAAATTGAGTTTGACCCATTGAGTTTCACATAGTGAATTTGGTACTGTTGTGTAAGAATTTTAAGAAAACTATGAAAATGCTCTTATCTTTTTCCTCTACTGGTGCTTTTTCCATAGCATAATACAAGAGCATTAGTATTATTTAAAGATGTTTCCCTTCACTTAAAACATGATAACAAGGATACTATTGGTGCATGATTGTCAACTGGCCAATGAGTCACTTAGCCCTCCAATACTTATTGGAAAAGAAATCTTAAAGGAAATTGTAACCCTGGAAGTGAAAAATCTGATTCCTTTAGGATTTTTCAGCAGCTTCATATACAGAGTGACTGCTATTACAACAAATACTAAGCTACTAGTTATAGTAGTAGTAATAATAATAATAATAATAATAATAATAATAATAATAATAATAATAATAATAATAACTTACAAAACCTGTGCAATTAAATCATATGGGAAATTTTTAGAGCCAAATTTATTTTTACTTGCCTGGGTATTTATTTATCAATCATATTCATCAGGAATGAATATCCATCCCTGCCTTATGCTGAACTGTCAAAATCCACCCATCTCCTTGCCTCACCTTGCTCCTGCTTGCCTTACCCTGCCAGGTTCATTACGATCACTGTTGCTATCATCCTGGATATTATATACAAAATCAAAGGTGTACTGGAAACACACATTGAAAAATGCAAATGTGTCTTCAAGTTGCACTGTCCTGCACAATCTAACATTGTGCACAAAAGATGCTTCAGTTCAATAGTACTATCAGGACTAGTTACTTGCATCCCCACCAGATTGTGCTTGATATTTGAAGAAAAAAAAAGTTAAATTTTTCATATTTATATAGTACTAAATAAAAACATTTAAGTTACATGCGCGGTCATTGGGGTCTTGCAGCTTTCAAGCATCACCTTATTTGCAAATATAGTTTGAGTTGTTCATCTGGAAAAGCGATGTTTACATAACACTATAACAGGAGTAGAAAAAAAAATATAATAATAATGACAATGATAATGATAAATTGTAATATCGGAAGTAATAAAGTTCTAAAAAGTGCCCATCCTTGTACTTGTATTTAGATTATTAGATTATATGTATTACTGTACTTTCCATATTCTGATAACAATTGGCGGCTCTCAGGCAGAGATAGTTAAATAAATATATTTCTGAGGCAAAGTCATGTTAAATTTCGGGATTCCAAAGTTCGGAAAATCATTCACCAATTGTCATTCTTCCCCATTTGTCACTTAGAGTATTTGAACTGTTGTTTGTAGTGAAATAAATAAATAAACTGAGAAATCAAATCCTCATCAGCAAGCACATAGTTATACCCTTGGTATTTGCTTCCTAGTGAGGTAAAGATTTTTTTATTTGTGGAGCAATATATCAACAAAATTGTAACAATTATGTTTCCTTTATGTTTTTGAACATACTAAGTTCTATTTAAGAATTGATATATTTTTTAATTCAAGAGCAATTAAGAAGCAATATATTGCATTCTTTTGCCCTCGGAATCAGATATGATTTTGTGGAAACTACATTCAATTTTTTTCCTACTGTTAGAAGACCATAATGAAGAATCTCCTTGTATGTTGTACTGAGTAGATATATTTTATTTTATAATGATTTTGGTGATAAAATAAAATGCAGAAATTTTACCATTATAATTTTTTTGTTCTTGAAATTATTTCTAAGTATTTAATTCTGAATCTTTGTTATTGATGATAATTTGTATGGCCAAGCAATTTGAAGCCATTCGTAATTATTGACATAAAACTTCCAAATTAAGCCTACATCAATTTTAACTGCAGAGTGTGTGTAGAATTGTGTATTATTCATCATATTATGTATCATTCATGTAGGAGGATTACTATTGTTCTGAGGAAGCTTATGATATTGTAGGTTTTGTGTGCCTTATGGAGATTTGTCTGCTTGTGTGAATATTATGGCATTTAAAACAAATTGAAATATATTTATTTAAAAAATATTGAATCATAAATTTACAGAAATTTGAGTAGGTAATGCTATAAAGTAGGATTTTTGTGATAATGCAATTTAGAAATGAATAACTGAAGGACAGTTTGCAAGATGCTCAGTGTCAATAGAAACACACTTGTCTGGTCTCTTGAAAGTTCCTTGAAAACAAAAAAACTCTTATTATTTTAATACAGCTCATATGAATTCTGTTATTGTGTGTTGCATAATTGAATCAGTAAATTTAATTTCACAAATACATCTGATGATAGGTGCATGCACATTGTTAAAACACACCATATCTCCACAGAAGTGGCCTATTCAGACTAAATAGAGAATCAAACCTGCTTAGATTGTGTTAATGAACAGTGGGTATGTGATGTTTTCATGTATAACAAAGCTAAAAGTATATTTTGTATCAAATGATGAGCTTGATAAATTTTCAGAAAGATTGGCATTTAAAACATGTATGTGGCCATTCCAAAATAACCAATCAGTTACTGTTTGTTTTTACTATGTTAATTCAGTTATTTGAATGTTAATGAATGACAGGAAAAGAGACAAGTAACAAATCAATTGTCTTGTGGTATTGTTCTTAATGATTGATGAGATAGTATTTGGTAAATAATATCTATCCTTTTTAGATGATAGATGTAGACAATTATTCATTATTTGGTAGTTGTTTTTTGGAGCAGTCTACTCAGTGTTGTTGGCTTATTATTTAAACATACACTTTCTAATGAAAAATGTTTTGTGGCAAAAATCTAAAGCTGAAAAAATAATAAAACAGCATTATTATCCCTTATATGCCTAGATCTTTGTTTGCTGCCAATGTATTCCATTCTTACAGAACATGATACTATTATGATTATAAAATATGAAGACTGATATGATTACTATAAATACACTAGTATGTATAATTTCTATGTATATATTATAATCACTATTTCTTAAAGTTAAGAATTTAGTGTTGTGAAAATGCAATGCTGGATAGATACCACCACTTTTTTATTTCTTATTTGATCAAGTGTCTGCTATTGTAAATATAGTCATTGCATATTGTACAGTCTTTATTGAGATACAGAAACAAACAAGAATATTTTATTATTAAATAATATCAAAATTATGTTAATATTAATAATTATAAATTGAACTTTTTTATTTAAAAATCAAATCAGCAGTCCATTGTTTACTTGCCCCATGAAAAATCTTGAAACATTTGTTGTGAAGAACAATATTAGCTATTTTTGTTATAAATGTTGTTAGTTATGGATTTACGATATCCACATCTTGTGCTTCTGTTCTGAATAGTTGGGAAAGGACCAGTGTTGCCCGATCTAACATCCAGAAAACCTTAGTTGGATTTAGGTGTTGCAATTGACCCATATCTGCTTTAATTGTTCCATAAATTTAAAGTATGCTGAGAGCATCACAACATTGAAATTCTAGAAGATACACGTTTCCCATTCCTTTAGTCAGACATTTTTCTAAGCAAATACTATGCATTCTGAGCAGCAATGTTTATCAAATAAAGGGCACCCCTACTTTTAGGAGCAAATATTGGTTCTATGTATGCTAACATTTGATCCATTTGACAGTTCCACCCACGTTTCTGTTGGAAAGAATAAGATGAAGTTGAAAGAAAGAATACAAGGGAGTCCATTGTCTTTTCTCTTGCAGAATTCCTAGAAGTTGTGCCAAGTGGTGACTCCTTCATAGACACAATTGAATTATCATACTATGATGCCATCTAGATGCTATTAGTTTCTTTCCATCTTTGTAATGATCATTAAGTGAGAGGATCCTTGCATTTCATTCTTCAAAGATGTGATTTTTGCAGAGGGCATTTCTCTGTTCTTTTATTTCTTAGAGTGCTAATAGTGCCAATGCTGTGTTTTGAAAACTTGTCAATAACTTTCAATCCAATAAAGTAATTGTCAGATACATATGGTGTGCACAAGTGCTATGTCCTTGTTCATTTCTTGAAAAACATAAATTTTAATAGCACACTTACTCCCAGACTAAATTCCTCTTTATAAAAGTTTTCTTGGTTCTTTGATATCTAATTGAACTCAATCATATAACCTATTTTAAATTAAGACTCCAAATTGTATAATCAAAGCGATTTGGTTGGTACTTGATGTGTTGTTTCTAACTGTTTCTTCCGTAGTATGGTTCCATTGCTTCATTGCTGCAAGTCTCTATCTCCCTTGTAGTATGCTTTGAAAATGAATCACAAAGTGAATTGAGGTATGGTCTGACTTTAGAAATTTTGTCATTTCCTCAAATTTGTTTCTATCTTCTACATTGACGTCAGCTTCATTTCTGGTGTCCAGTTTTTCTTCCCAGTGTGTTCTTCCTCATTACACCAGTATACATCCACCCCAGATCAAAACCCAAATAAATCTCTTCAACAAAATGTATAGATTTACTCTTTTGTGTATATCTGTACTTGATATCTTTCCACACTTACAGGAGGGAAGAAAAATCGTACCCTTTGTTCCACTGAAATAGGTAGGATATAATGAGACATTTTTTGAACCTTTATTTTTTATTTACTTCAAATAGTTTTAATTCTGTTGTATAATTACAGTCACTTATTTTGTAAATGGATTTAATGGTTAGAAGTTAACATTTTTGTTAACTTCTAACCATTGTAATGCATTGGTGTTAGAATTAACAATACTATAACTCCTGGTTTACAGACAACACCGACATAGACACAGACACACTCCAGATTGGTGCACACAGAGTGACAGTCAGACACACACGCACACAAACAGATATGTGATGACATATCCGTGACATAGATATGTCACATAGACATGATGACATAGATATGTCTTCATGTGACTGAGTCACTATTCCATTCCCCGTGATGTAATGCCTGTAGGCAGCTCTGCAGAGATATTGGAGAAGGGAGGATCGGTTTTAGTGAGTTACAATCTCACACACTGAGTAGTATGGGCTGTCTTTTGATTTTTACCTACCCTCATAAAATACACAGAGACAGGCACATAGACAGACAGACAAATAGACACACACCAACAAACACACAGACAAACAGGCAAGCAGGCAGACATACGAACAGACAGACACAGTTATATATTGATGTCCTCTTTGTGAAAATTCATCATTCTTGATACACATAAATCACTGAGTGATTAAAAAACCATTGCATTCAGATAATATTTCCTTTCTTCTCTTAAGCAGCATTTCCCTCCATCTCCAAAAACCCAAATAATTCAGTTAACACTGAAGCAATGATTGCACATATACCAACAAACCATAACAAAATGAGTGCAGGCCTGCCTGCAAAATTTTCATCTGGGCCTCCTTGATAAAAGTTTATAGCAAACACCAATAGTATTAGTATGCTAAATAATAAAAAATATCTGCCAAAAATAGGCCCTCTTTGACCTGGACCCGCCCACATTGCAGGCCAAAATGTTACTTCACTGCAACATACACACTATACTAATTTGTTCTTCAAACCCTTAATTTCAACCACATAACATAATATACATTGTGTTTCTAGACAAAAATTCATGGAAATTAATAATCCATAAAAGTAAATTGTTGTGACTCTGGGAATACATGGGTTAAATTTATTATGATATGTCAAGATAACGAGACTAAATAATATTCTTTTTATATTGAAATTTCCCATTTTTATAGCTTACTCTAATTCTACTCTCATAATAAAACAACATTTAATGTAGTCCTACCATGCATTACAGTTTTCCTATGATCTATCAACATTTTTGAGCATTTGATACAATATAAATAAATTATTATTACCCAATTGGGTGTCTTTAAATTTTCCCCAAAGTAAAAATAAAACAACAAACAAACAAGGATAAAAAAAATCACTGATTGCAAACAAAAATGGAAAATTGTTCTAATATGAAACAGGGTAATTTCAACTCCAGTTTGCATTAAAAAAGTAAATTTTTAGAACATTAAGTATGACTATCAATGATTATTGCTCTCTTCTAACAAAAGATTATCCTCATTTATAAAGCACCCTGAAAAATCAAACGAATTTGTTACATTGGGATCATCAGGTGTGTTTTGAAAGATGTGTTCTCAGACAAAAACAGACAAATACAAAGTTTCAAATTGTTTAAATTGTATCATTGATATCATCAGCTACAATACTTTCAATTTTTTAATAAATGTAATACATTCCAGTTATAAGAGGAAATTAATTATGACTTGCTTCAATGATAAATTCAGCTACCTCATGAGACAGCAGTGCAATTACACACAGTGGAATCTCCTCTCTTGGCACGTGTGATTATTTATAGCATTCCTTACAAATTGATTTTAAAAATATGCACAAAATAAATTGAGATGTGTGATTAGTGATCATTTCAAGTGTTTATAATTTTTACAGATGTATCAATTGATTCAGGTATGGATCAAATGAAGTATCTTAAGAGAAGAAAATTTCTTCATGTTAAATTTGGAATGTATTTTAAATGCAAACCAACTCTGTTTCCATTCTACTTTATTGTATTTGGTTGTACTTACTGTGTTTTCATGATTTTTGTTGCAAAAATCCTTCTGTTTTAATTCAATTTATGAAAAATGATTATAAAACATCTTGAATTCCTCAAGGATAGTTTGGAAATACAAATGCCTTATTATTGTAAAATATAAATAAATGTAAAAATTGAATTTTGACTGGAAGATTTTACCTTTGGCATTTTGAAAATAGTTCACAAAATTCCATTTTTGGTGAGGAATATAAAAATTAATTATGTCCTTTTTTAAAAAATTTGAAATTAATTAATATTGATGATTGTGAAGATTTTATGAGTGAAAAAACTTGTTTTCTTGCATGGTGTTACATTTATTCATTTTTGAAAGTTTTTAATTAAATTTTCAATCACTTTTGACATGCTGCATTTACTAAGATATAACTTTCCTTGAAAGATACGTGATACAGTAAAATTTGCTCAATGTGGAACCTCAAGAGACGTAATTTTTTTCATATGATCAAGTTTCCACATTAAACAATTACAGAATAACGTTTGGTAGGACCACGATTCTTGTTCACATTAGTCAAATTTCCACATTATGCAGGTTCCACAATGAGCACGATTTACTGTGTTTTATTTACAAAGTCATTTCCTCCGTATGATGATAAATCAAAAGTTCTGATAGAATTTCATTATTAAAGAGGGTATAAACAACAAAAAAAAAGTTTTGTTTTTTCTGAACATTTTTAGAAATGTCTTAAATCTTTTTTGAAAAGAATTTTTAAAAACAAATGAAGTCAAAACGATAATCTTGATTTACTACACTTAAATTAAAATTTATCCATGTTTAAAAAATTTTACCCTCTTTCTCAAGAATTTGCTTAAATATTTATTTCTTTATTAACAAATACAAACATGCCTGACAGAATTATTGTGTTACCTGATTAAGGACATTGTAAATAAGTGCTTACATCTACTTTAAAGTACAAAACAGTAGAACGTCTCAAGGGTTTGTGTGCTCATTTCTATTTATTTATTTTGTCAATAACAGATCAAAGTTTTAAATTAACAGAAATCATGGAATATATTAAAACTTATTTTGATGAACTTACAAACAGAATATTACTTGTAGACTTTTTAGTGTTATCTTAGAAAAACTAAGGAGATAATTTTCTTTGTAATCCTTACATATTTTGTAATTTAATAAACTTTGTGTTTAGACTTTTTTTTTTTAAATCACAGATGAAAATGAAATGTTCTGAAATTGAGGGTGGAGTAAAGCAAACTTACTCTTTTGCACGGATGTCTGAGAACTTATATCTTTTTATAGATGTATAAATGATTCCTTTATTCATTATCAGCCAATGTATTGTAACTTCTTTTTTTAATGTGTTTACTTGTTAACACGTGTCAAAATATTTACAATCAAAGTGGGTCTAGATATTTAAGAAATTTAACCTTTACTATTTTGTTTTGTTCAGTAGTTCAGCTTTCAATGTAAGTTTAATGCTAGTCCTAGTTTGTGTGTTAATATCATATATATCCCTGTAATTCAATTATTGCAGTTCTTAATATTAATTTAATAAAAACCGATGTTCTTATTTCTCAAATTTTCTGTTTGTCTAGCTATTTTGAGTATAATTTTGCCACTTGAACTGTATATTGTACAAAATAAAGTACATGTTTAGAAATATTTACTTTTCCATTTCTTTTATTTCTCCATTGTTTAAAACAGTTCTCTGTTCTCTAGGTGTGAATATAACTGCATTATGAAGCCAATACTTTTTTTAAAAGTCTCCCAATGTTAAGTTGTAACTGTGCCTGTAAAGCTGTCACACAGTTTTTAATTGTTTTTGACTTTAAATAATATAATAAATGAATAAATACATAAAGCTTGTAATTTAGACAATACTTTAAATACATATTAAATTAATAATTTGAATATATAAAAATGTTCATCTCAATAAAACTTGCCTGATATTTTTGAAATGTTGCAGCTCCCAGTTGTTCTGTGGAATTTGGAGGGATTTTTGTGGACTGGTAGGAACATGCAGTAAGGTGTGAGCACAGGAGGGGGCCAGCTCAAGAAGTGAAAATACAATTTATTTTATTAAGAACATCGTGTGTGTCTCTGCCAATTGCATTAAATTCACAAGAATTACGTTTTATAAAGATTATTTTTCCTGCAGGACATGAAAAAAACAATCCATTTCTGCATTGGAGAGACTTCATTTTATGCTGTGTAAAATGCCATTTAATTTCACAAGCCAGAGAAATTTTCTGATTAAGCCAAGCTTCTGGCTTGTACAGGTTCAGGTTTAGACAGATTATACTAAAGTAGATCTGAAATATTACATTAACATTATTAAAGGACAGTAAACAGAACAGATTATGAGTTTATGGAGAGGTCGATATAGGACATACCAACCCAATAACCGTCGAAGAAGTACGAAGAGCCGTTATAGATATGAAAAATGGAAAATCTCCAGGACCTGGAAACATACCGATAGAATTGGTGAAATATGGGCCAACTGTTCTGTGGGAGTGGCTGAGCAAACTGTTCAATAAATGTATGCTCGGCGGTGAAGAAGTTCCATATGAATGGAACATAGCATATCTCAGTCCTATTCATAAGAAAGGAAGTAAGAAACTATGTGGCAACTATCGTGGAATAAGTGTTATATGCTCTATTGGTAGGTTGTATGGTCGAATTCTGAAATCAAGAATAGAGGAGACTATAATTGATATGGAAGAACAAAGCGGCTTCTGTAAAGGGAGGTCATGCAATGACAACATTTTTTCTTTAAGACAGATGGTTGGAAAGAGATTGGAAAAAAATATGAATAGCCACTTAGTGTTTATTGATCTAGAAAAAGCATACGACACGGTCCCACATAAGAAATTATTTGAAGTATTGTACCAAAGCACAATTAACAAAATATACGTGAGAAGTATATTTAATATATATAAATCATCGGAATGTTTGATTAAAGTGGGGAAAGAGATCACAATGGAACCTTTCAGAATTACGAAAGGTTTGAGACAAGGGTGCTGCCTTTCTCCAACATTATTTAAGATTTATATTCAGAAAGCACTGAAGTTGTGGTGCAGGAAATGTGCAGGTATGGGTATTGAGATAGAAAGAAAATGTATATATACACTTTTGTTTGCTGATGATCAGGTGCTCATAACTGGAGATGAGGAAGATATTTCCTTCATGACTAGAAAATTATTCAAAGAATATACAAAATGGGGTTTAAAAATAAATTTTGAAAAATCAGAATACTTGAGCTGTGGAGAAGATCCCGGAAATCTTAATATTGAGGGCCATCAGATCAAGGTTTGTAAAGAGTTTAAGTATCTGGGCAGCATCTTAACACAGGATGGAAAATCTGATCGAGAAATCCAGCATCGAGCAACTAAAGGAAGACCGGCAATCTCAAAATTAAACGCGATACTTTGTTCCCCAAAAATAGGATGGAAAGTTAAATTGATGATGTACAAGTCCATTATAGAACCTATAACAACATATGGAAGTGAAAGTTGGGAATTAACTCAAAAGAACAAAGAAAAATTGAAAGCAATAGAAATGGACCATCTCAGAAGATCTTTGAGAATCTCACGTCGAGAACATGTAAGCAATGAAGAAATAAGGGAAAGGGCGCAGTCTCAGTATAACATCATTGACAGAATCCAAGAAAGGCAGCTTCTCTGGCTCGGGCATGTATTAAGAATGGGAGAAGATAGATGGCCAAAGAAAATTATGCTATATAATAAAGGAGGAAAAGAGGGAACGAAATTTGAAGTTTGAAAAGAAGCATGGCGAGACCGAGACCTGTGGCGTCGGAGGTGCGGGAAGCGGCGACAGCTGTAGGACCCCCGCAGAAGAAGTAAGGACAGTAAAACATCATCCTGAATGGTAATTTTCATAGAAAAATGTTGAGCCATATTTTAAGAAAATGGCATTTAAACGTTACTGTGAATGCAAATTTGAAGTTTTTTTGCAAAAATGTTTGAGCTTTCAAAAATCTTCATTAGAAGTCATTTGAAACACTTTAACTCATAAATGCAATAGTGTTTACAAATTGCCAGGAAATATGCATATTAATGGTGTGAGAAATATTTCAAAAAATTAATGTGTAATTTTTGAAAAATTCAAAGAATACCCCAAAATGAATTTTATGTCATAAAAACAGAGCAATTAGCACTATCCGTTGAAAAAGTTTGAAGAAAAAATTTGGAGCCATTTTTGAGAACTGTACTTTTTGAGGAACTTTTCATGAAATTATTTAAAGCACATGTAAGTCATAAATACAATAATGTGAATAAATCACCACTAATGTAAATATTAATGATCTGAGAGACAAGACAAAAAAATTACAGTTTTGTAATTTTGGGGGAAAAACAACAAAGAATAGAGCAATATGGTATTTATATCATCTCAGAAAGTACATTTAGCACCCTTCCTACCAACATTTTAAAGAAAAAATTTGGAGCCATTTCCGAGAAAATTTTGTTTTTGTTACTTTTTAAAATAGCCCATATTGCACAAAAACTAAAAAAAAAAATGTAAATGACCTAAATGAAACAAGTAACTATGAAGAAAACAATTACTTGAAAGAAAAATCTCTATCTTCAAGTTTGTAGTTGTAGGAAGATGAAGGAAAAAATTCAAACTTTTAAAATTTTTGAAAATTCTCTGTGAACAGTGAAAATAAGACCTATGCCATCTTTGTAAGTATATTTTACTCTATTCTCTCAAAAAATTTAAAGCAAAATATTTGGAGCCATTTTTGAGAAAATTTTGAAAATGTCCGGGGTGCTTCATATAAAGTACCCCCAAATTTTAAAGAATGCTTTTCAAAATCACAAATCCATTTTTTTTTAGTAACTATTAACTTTAACTTGTCAGGAAACTTTCAAGCAAAAATATTTTTGGATAATCATTAAAAAGAATAAAATAGTATTGTTGTGTGAGCTGAGTCATTGTACATAATCTGGTATATGACCTGTGTCATTCTTCATGATCTGGAATATGTGTGGGTGTATATAGACACACACACTCGCATGCGCGTGTGCGCGTGCGCACACACACACACAGATATATAAGCAATTCATAATTATATACATAAAAACCTGCCCCCCCAAAAAAATCATCTCCGGATCCACCCCTGAATGAGAATCTTCAATATTACAGTCCAAGATTTCCTTTTCAATACAATTTATCTGTCAATTGTAGATCTTTAAATGGTGTCATGCACTTTCTTAAAAAATCCGAGTAGTTACACTAGGGGGAGGAAAACTTTCAGAATGGCATGCATTCCCACTAATTTTTATTAGATTGTTGCAATAAATCAACTAATTTAACCATTTTAACAAATGTAGATTATGTCTGTCTGTCAGTACTTGGTGCGACAGCCCGCATAAGGGCAATAGCCTAACAGCAGCATCCTGGCCTCATGGTTATGTGTTAAGATTATACTAATTGTAAAGTAAAATTTAATTGACCATAGTAAATTGAAGTTTTTTATTTCACAAAAGAAAAAACAACATTGTTTGATGACAAAAACATCAAAATAAATGATAATGAATGTAGCTGTTATTGATCAAAGTGTTCATTCACTTTCTCCTTTGATTTTTTTCTCTTGTTTCTAATGTTCTTCATTTTTATTAAAACAATGATTACAACCAAGAAAAACGCATTAATACAAAAAATAATACACCTCTGAAAAAAAAACAACATCAGTTTTATGAACTATTTAACTTTACCACAATAATGAATGTCATTGTGTCTTAATATCAAATTATACAATAACAAAAATAAATATCTGTCACTTCTCATGAAGCATAATTTTTTCCTGATTTGTTTTTGCACAAGTTACCTGAAAATAAATAAATAAATAAATTATAGTAACCTGTGCATATTAATAAATGCCTGCGTAAAGATTAACTCTAATCTGGATCAATTATCTCTTTTAGAAGTAAATACTGTTTCACTAGTGCTTGTTTCTCAACATCACTCATATTTGCTTCAATATTTGAATTGTGATCAATGATTCTAGGATTAAATTCTTTTGTATTACTATGCTTTATATTTTTTTCGGATACTCGGGTGGACTTTTCAGGAGAGTACTGCATAATTTTCTCATTACTTACTGAGTAGAGAGCCTGTAAGTGATCTTTCAAATCTTCTAGAAGGAAACAGCTTTGTATAGCAGAAATACATTTTTGCAATACTACTTGGTCCTGAGGTATTTCCAAGAAATGAGTGTTTTCATTTCCTCCTCCCTTTAGAATTGGAATATAAGAAGAATGAATTAACTTTGAATTTTTAGGCGTATGAGATTGTAATTGAATTTCATGGACATTGTCAGTTACATATGATCCACAGACGAGTATCATTGTATCAATCAAGTAAATAACAAAAAGAGGTTCATCTGATAATATGTATGGAAAGTGAGCTAGATTATCAGCTACAAACAATAATAGTTTAAGATTTTCTTGTGTCCTATTTTCAAAACGTTTTAAGAGATTTGTAACAAAAGCTCTTCTAGACTTCTTTGATTTACGAATACATGAGTAGAGGAAACAGTTCAACGCTTCAAATTTTGTATTTTCTGTGACATGAAAACCTCTCACCCATTTAGATTTATGATTTTGACCATGGAGAATTGTATGAAGTTTGAATGAAAGATCAAAACCTTCCTGTGACTTCATATGCATTGTTCCTGGGTGTTTCTTCTCAATATCTTCCATTAATGCCTCTGACATTTGTCGAATTGTGATGTTTTCATCGGTAGCCATTCCAATTAGATATGGCATCATTTGGAAAGGTTGAATTAATCCTTGATAAATGATTTGTTGCAATAATTTCAAAGAAGAGTGTCTAATTGTAATGTCTGCATTGAGACAAGATTCCATTACAGCTCTATTATATAGTTGGACCACTGTACTTATTCTGTCATATGATGTGTTTCCTAATTCTTTCAGATTTTTATTTTTTTTTGATTTGGTTACTTGCTTTTCAAGTTTCATCATTACAGAATCTTCTTCTTTGAGATAAACATAGAGGTTCCACAACACTTGATTTCTCATTGAAGAAGAAGTGTTATTTGATATCAAGAAAAAGTTAAATAATTTTACTAATTCTTCTCTTGTCATTAATTCATTGTGGCTAATGCATAGTGACCCAATTGCTTTTAAAGAGTACAACTGTATGTCTTCTGTCATATTTTTGAGAAAGTATACCAACAATCCAAATATATCCTCTACAATTCTTTCTGAAGATCCTTTGGTCACCTCTCCATTTGCGAAATCAAAATGTTTGAAAAGAAGACCTGTTATAAACAAACATCTTCGTATGTAAGGATGTTTTTTAATGAGTTCGGTATTGTCTGGATTCTTTTCATATGCATATTTGTATTCAGTCAAATGTTTGTAAAACCTCTTAAATATATCTCCTATTAATTTGAAATTCCGAGTTAATTTGTTAATTACAATGGACAGACAAGAAACACAATTTTCTATGACTGATGGGTCATATGAAAGTATCAGCTTTAGTAAATCTTCTTCCAATCGAGCAACAAATGTTTCACTTGGATGTTGAACTAATGGCAAGACATGTTGAATAGTTTGCGCAACATGTTTGACAATAAGTAAATCTCCTTGAGTATGGCATCGAATGCTAAGATATGGCTCTAGAGTATTCATATAGTCAACAAGTAGTGCTGGGCAAGATTTAGCAAACAAATGTAATGTGGAGAAACATGCTACAAACAATTGAGATGAATGCAGTTGTTCATTGCTGGAACAGAAACTTCTTTCTTCAGTTTTAAGTACCCATCTAATGAGACAACTCACAATTTCCTGCCAAGATTTTAATATTGGCACTGATGTATCATGTGACACAACAGAGTCACAACTGTTTTCTCTCCACAAACATTTGAACAATTGTTCGAAGAAAACAATTTCAGTTTTCTGCAGGCTTGCAATAACAAGTTTTTTTATACTTTCTTGATCATTCATTCTTCGTGCAATTTTGGAACAAATTTCAGGTATTTTTGGAAAGTCTGGGTACTTAATACAAATATCTTTCAAAATTTTCAGCACTCTTTTCCTAACGCTAATTCCAGTATCCAATAACCTGGAGGACAACATTTCATAATACTGTTCCAAAATATCACTTTTATTTAGCACATATTTCCCTATCAGATCTGCAGCTGCTTCACGGACTAGCACAGATTGATCAAAAAAAGAGTAACATACCCCTTGATGAACATCAGTTCTTTCTAGAAGTGAAGGATCAACCTCAATTATTGATGTTAAACATTTCATTGCTTTTGCACGTATTACACTACTACTTTCAGTAAGAACACTCAATATTTGTCTAAGGTATACATTAAAATTTTCATATAAAGGGCCTTTTGTGGCCAAGTACTGAGTAATTAATTCTGCAGTTTCATTGTCCAAACTTGTTCTTAACTCTGTCTGAGTGCTAACATTTACTTCAAAGCTTGACATTTCAAATATTAAAAATTGTTTGTAAGACTGAAACAAATTGTTTGAAAATCTTGTATCACTTCCTTGGGCAGATACTATGGAATTATTGCTTGTAATTTTTTTTGATTTATCTCTTGTACCTTTTTTTCTTTTCTCCTCAGATTTTTTAGGTATTTTTACATTTTCTAGGCTGGGCTTTGTTTCATTTGATTTTATCAATGATTCTTTGTACCATTTTACTATATAGAAATGCTTTGCAGATATCAGTGACTGATCTGTTGTCCTTTTTGTGGACAAATAATCTAATAATAAGCTCTGTAAAAGTTGGTCATCAGATTCTAGCAAAGAATTGGATTCTTTTCTTGATAATTTAATTTTCTTTTTACCTACATTTTCTTCTAATATGTTGAGATTTTCATTTTTAATTTCTTTTAAATGTTTGAGTAAAGTTCCTGAATAAAGGGTTTTTGTTTTGATTTTTTCCCAACTTAGTGGAAAAACTTAAAATTTCAAAGAGAATAGTTAAAAGATAACAGAATTTTTTTTGGATATTGGGTAAAAGGGGCCCCCAAAAGGTTTAAATGAAAATTCCCACACCATTCAGGTTTATTAGGAAAAGAGATCTTGAAAAATTTCCCCAAAAAGAAGTTTGAGTCTATTTCCCCCCTTTTTCTCTTCACATTATTGAAAATTTTAAGGAAATATTGTCTCTCCAATGCAGAGTAAAAATCTTTAAAAATTAAAATCACAGCCTGTATCTTTAAATTCAATTTTTTGGACTTCATTACTTTTTCTGGTTTTTCCCCCCTTTTCCCCCAGATATTAGAATATCTTCAGGAAAAATTATAGTAATTGAAAATTTGTAGGATAAAACGTTGCTTTTGAATGCAATCTTAAATTCGTGAAATTTTTTGGGTTCTGAGTTTTTTCCCTTTCAATTGCCTAGGGGTTAATTTTTCAAAAAAATCGTCTGTAATTTTCTTTTTTTAAATCCCTCAATCCCATTTTCAAAGCAAAACTGCAGTTCATTTTTAAACATAAAAGGGTTTAATACAATGTAAAGCATGCAGATTGCATCTGTTAGAAATGATTTGTTTTTAAATTTCGAAAAAAAACTTTTCTCTAACCTTGTTGAAAAGTGACATAAACTTTTCATTAGCCTTTTTGTTATTAGAATCTCCATTCTTTAAATTGATATATATTATATAATTAGTCTCATAATTTTGATCACAAAATGGATAAACTACATTCTTTAAAAGAAAATTCTAAAACCCCAACAATTTTATAAAATTTACACCAATGAATACAATTGAAATCCGATGCAGAATATGAAAATGCATATTAGGCATTTGTTCCCAAAAATTTTTTTCAAATTGCCTTCCATTGGGTTTTTCTTGTTTCCTTCCCGTTTTTTCTCCTCCATTTTCAATTTGAAATTTTTGGGGATCAAAGAAATATCAGACCCAAGGACATAATAATCTTACAAGTATTTCGGATGGTATTATGCATTGTTTTTAAGTTTCAACCTTGCTGATTCCTAGTTTTCCTGAAATGTTTGTTTGAATTTTGGGATTCGGGTCCCCAAAAACCACCCATCGCATATTCCAGAAAACATTTTTAAAAACTCTAAAATTCTTAAACTTTGATAGTTTTCCTCAAAATTTGGGATAATAAATTGTCCCTTGAGTGTCAAGGTCATTTGCACTAAAGGCGTTGGGGTTTCCTTTTGGAAAAGTTCTTAAACCCGCCTTTAAAAGGGCATATTTTTCCATTTAAAAAACGGAATCATCAATTGGGGGGCCCTTTTTTCTATTTTGTTGCTGAAAACATAATCCGAGTAACAAAAAAAAATTGAATATAATCTACTTTATTTTAATTTTAGTTCAGGAACTTAAAACCCTTTTTCAATAAATTGTGTTTTGATCTTTTTTGGATTAAAGATTATTTAAAATTAAAATACTACATAGTAATGAGCCGAAAAGTCAAATCTTAATGCCTAAAATTCATTATTTAATGGGTTCTCTAATTAAATTTTTCAGTTTATCCTTAAAAGTACATTGAATTTTATTTGAACTGGCCTGTGGAATGGGAACATCGGGAAACATCTTTTAAAACCCCATAATTCAAGGGTCCATGGGTAAAGAGGGAATAAATTCAACATCCCAAAATTTTTTATAAAATTTAAAAATGTTTTAAATTCAATTAATTTTGATTAAAATTTTGTTTTTAAAATTTTTTAATTCATTTTCAAGTTAAAATCACGCGCTGTGTTTTGGGGGGATCGCCCATACAAAAAACCCCAAAGGAAGAAAAAAAAGGTTTTTTTGATGTACATAGAGGGAAAGGGATTTTGGGATTTCCCTAACGTTCATATATTACTTTTTTTCTCAATATTTGCTGAAATTATTCCTTTAATTCAGTCCCCTACTAAAACATAAAGATATTAACAAATCAAATTTAAAAAATATAAATAAATTAAAAAGTTAAATTAATTTTGGGTTTGAATATTATATTACAAAGAAAATATTAAAAAAATGATCTGTCCCCTACTTTTTTTATAACCCAATTAAAACGGGCACAATGTCCCCGGTTCTAGCTTCCCGGGGAGTCATTGGATTTTAGCTTCCGAGATGAGCCGCGTCCCAGTCTTTGGTGACGTTTCCCCATGTTGAAGAGGCCGTTCTTAGGCATAAACACAGCCTGAAAAATCTCTCCCTTTTGGCAAAAGCTCTGAAGGCCCAACATCTTTAAAAAGTCTTTTGATCAACTGAGACGGGTTCCCGACCCAAAAACAAAAGTGTCTCCCTTTCCCGGCGAATTCTCTGGACAGCATTAAAATTTTGGGGCGTCTCAGCACAGTTTGAAACTTTCACTCTACTCCTACAAAAAATATTGCTTCAGTGCTAAAAGTAATTTACAAAAAAATAACCATTTCTTAGAATAAGGGATTTAAATTTTCAAAAAATCAGAAACCTCCTTTTCGGGTGCAAATTCAAAATCTCTATTTTTATGTTAAAGAGGGGAAAAGAAAAAAAAATTACTGAAATTTTTTCCATGAAAATACTCTAAGTCCATTGAAAAAGGGTTTTGGATCTCGGGGAAAAACGTTTTTGTGTGAGGGAGATTTTGGGCATGGTCCTCTGCGCCTCGGAAAAAGGGAAACACAAATTTTACCTTTGGGTTCGATTCTGTTTTGCTTTTTGGTTTGAACAGGGCGGATTGTATTGATCAAACCTTCTTATATTTTCTCATACGTACTTTTAAGTCTGGGTATCAAAACCCAAATAGGAATTTTTAAAACGGCTTAAAATTCTTTTTAAGCAGAAAAGAAAGTTAATTTTTAAAAATTTTTATAATAGTTCTTTTGGGAAGGGAAATTTTTTTGGGAAAAATTATATTTAATTTTATGGAAAATTTTAAGTCAATTTTTAAATTAAAACCAATCTACGGGGTAAATTTTTTTGTTCTCCTTTCCTAGATTCTCGATTATTCTAACCAATCTAATTAAAAAAATATAAAATGGATTAATTTTTGACATTCCATTGAGGGAGTGGGTTTCTTCAAGTGGAGTAAACGGCAAGACTTGTCCTAATTTGCGCAAACGGGGGGAGGTGATGGTGATGAACTTCCCCTGTTGAATAACGAGATCCGGCGTTGTCTTACGGTGTTTTCCCTAACCAGGTATCTCTCACCAGCGGGGCATAGCCCCAGCTGGAACAACCGAGACGGACATCGTGGGGGGAGTGGCTGGGTTTATAATTGGGGGAGGATGTCGGAAGAGGGAAAAAAGATCGCGCCGGCCCGTAGCCTTTGGAAAAAACCCGACCACCGATCAGAGAAGCGGGCGCTAGAATTCTCCTCCTGAGCGTGTTGTCCCCTGAAGGTCGAAAATCCGCCACCCGTCGGGAAAACCCCTGGATCTCCAATAGAGGCACTGCGAGAACAAGATCCCTCAGCCGGTTTAATTAATTAAAAAAACACATATTTGAAAATAATGATACAAATCAAACCTAGTTGCAAAATCCTTTTTTTGACATACTTTCGTTGTCTAAAAAACTCCCAAATTTTGAATGAACAACCCATATTACACGAAAGTTTTGGGAGTGTGAGGTGATGTTCACATCGTGAGTAATTGCCCCAAGTAGAGAAGAAAAAACCCTTTTTCGACTCGCCAGTGCTGGCAAACCGGACCCGGTTTTTCCCGTTTGACGGGCGAAGGATTGTGGGTCGAAATAACATAGGTATTTACCCCATGGCTTTTTTTGTGCCACTACAGCTTGAATATAAATTATTTTTCACGAATAGAACTGTAAAATTTTTTTTTGTAAGTGTATGGAAAACTGCCCCCCCTGACCTAAAATTTTTTTTCTTATCCCCTTTTCCTACCGCCGAAGTAAAAAATTTTATCTACAATGATTTTTTAACTAACGTTTTGTAACACAAGATTTGTTTATAGACAAAAATTAATTTTCACAAACTTTGGAACGAATGGGTGTTACGTTTACTATGAAACTTTCCTTTCGTTCGTTTGAAATTTATCGCCAAAACACTTTCTGACAATTTTTTTTTATCCAAACCTTATGTTTGAAGGAAACGCTTTTCCAAAATTTTTGGGCGTAATAAACGACAAACTGTAATTTCTGAAGACGAATGAAATTTTAATTAAAATTTCTATTTTAAATTTTCTATAATAAAAACTTTTCCCTAATAAATGCTTTCTATTATTGAAATAAATGTCAAATTAAAGAAAAATTCCCAATGCCGTTTTTAAATATTTTTGTATGGGTTCGTCTACCTGATTGGCGACCCCCGATCCCGCTTCTGCCTGGGCGCCCAGCTGCCCCGAGGGTTAAAAAGGCTCCTTTCCCGTTTTCCTTTCGGGCCCAGCCGAACGTTCGTCCTAAACCCTCCAAAGAGATCCCCCCCAAAAGTGACCATCACTAAATTTCCGATTCGCGCTAAACCCCGGATATGACCCGATGTCCATCGGAAACCGCTGGGGAAAAACAACCCCCGTTTCCTTGCGCCTTTCATCCTTCTTGTCTCTTGGTTGGGGGGTTGGGGAGGGGGGGGGAACTCAAAGTGAGACCCCTCCACGGGTGAGTTCTTGATTTCAAAAAATGATCTAATAATTTTGATCGAATTAAAATTTCGAAGATCTAAACGGACGTCTAACCTAAATTTTTGGAATTTAAACTTAGTTCACTTTCCTTTTAAAAAAGGGAAGGAAGAATAAAAAGGAAAAGAAAAGAAAAAAAAGGGGAAAGAAAAAAAGAGAGGAAAAGGAAAGGAAAGTAAAAAAAAGTATTTTTTAAAGAGATTAATTTCCGGCTAAAACAAATATATATGAAGTCTTAACTAAAATTTTTAAAGAAAAAATTGGGACCCAAATGATGAAAGCTTTATGTCAACCCAATAGCACAAGTTATGGAGAAATAATAATTTATTGTACTATTCCTTTCGTGAAATAAATTTATGAATTTTGTTAGAAAAATTAATCTTTGTTTTTTTGAAACAAAATTCCAAAAAAAAATGTTGACTTAAAAATACATATAAAATTGAAATGACCTGAAAAGTTTTTTCAACCTTTTTTAATTTAATTTAAACTTTTCATGAATGAAATTTTAACCATTTTCATTACAATATTTATTCCAAATAAAATATTTAGATAAAAGGAATTTTTTTTCAAATCTGAATTTACCTTTTAGGATCTTTCAAATAAAATTTGCCAACCTTGATAAATTTCAAACATTACATTTCTAATATTTGTATAAATCATTTTTTAAAATTTTAAAAAATTTATTTTATTTTTTACTTCATGAAATTTTTGTAATATTCTACAAATAAAAAGGTTTTTGTTTTTTTTCGATTTTAAAAATTTATTGTTTTTTTTTTTATAGGGGTTTTTCAATTTGAATAGAGGTAACCAATTTAGTGTTTCAAAATTGCAAGTTCTCCCCCTAGGCCTAAAATAAAATATTTTCTGAATTTAAGGGAATAATTATTATTTAAATTGAAAATAAATATTGGGGAATCATAGGTCTCTTTAGGGAAATTTAGATTGGGAATTAGATTGGTTTTTTCTGTGTTTTTTTAAGGGAAATTGGAGTTATTTACAAAGTAAATTTTCCCGTCAATTTTGGGAAAGGAAAATATAATTTGTTACAGGGGGAAATTTCAACCTTTTTGTTAAGTTTAAAAAAAAAAATTTTTATTTTCCTTAAGCGCAGAGAGAAATGTAAAAAAGGCAAATTTTCGGCAGAAAACTTTTTATAAGGTCTGGTAAAAATAAATAAATCCAGTTCAAATTTAAAAAAATGCTCTATTATGGGGTTTATCCGAACCAGTTTGGGGTCCGGATCAAAATAAAAACCCAAAATTCCGTCCCCCCAACGAAAACGCTAACCCAAACCCTTCACCCGATTTTCCCCAAAATTGATTTTCCCCAACGATCTGGGGGTTTTCGAGGCCTGTTTTTTGAGCCCCATATTTCAATTGGGGGTAATAAACCCCCTGGACTTTTTCCCAATATTTTTAAAAAAAGGCTTTATCTTTTTTAAAATTTTTTGTTGTTGGAGGTGTGAAGGAGTTTAAAAAAATGTTTCTCATGTTGTTAAAACCCCTTTTTTCCAAAAATTTTCCAAAAATTTTTTTCGGAGTTTTTCTAAAAATAAAAATTAAGATAAAATGTTTTCCCCTTAATAAAATCTGTTCCTTAAAGATAGATTTTGAAATTAGAATATGTACAATTATTCGAAAATTTGAGTAATTTTCGAGTGATTTTGCGTGAAAATACGGAGAAAATCAGGCACCATGGTACCCAGAAAATTTCGAAAGGAGCCTCGAGTTCTACATAAAAAACATTTTATTTCCGTAAATATGATCAGTCTCTAATATCTCTCCCCTTTTTAAGCTAATAATTTTAAGAATTAACAAAGATTTTCCAGAAAAAATCCCCAACCAAGAGTGAAAAGAGATATGAAGTCCATTTCCCTCTGCTCCAAACTTACTGATATTCATTGGGAGAACGATTTTTCTTGAGATCAAGAGTCAGGACTTTTCGTGAAATCAAGACTCAGGACGGATAGACATAGAAATGGTCTTAAATTGAAGATTATGGACATCAGGCATGCTAAAAGTACTTTAATCACAAATAATTTTGTTCTAAATATTAAAAAGGTTCTGAAGTTTTTTTCAAAATGGCCCCCAGCACCCCGAACGTGCATATTGTGGCCCCCAGATCGACGCGGAAATCCCCTCCCCCGGGTTGGGCCCAGGGAATTTTTCGGTCACGTGTCGCCTTAGGGCTTTCAGACCTGGGGCAGGCGAGCTTCGCGGCAAGGATTGGCAGCGAATCGGCGGCGAAATTTGTCGCAGCAGGCGTTTTTTCCCCCGCGCAGTTCAGTTTGAGAAGTCCGCCCGTGCGGGCTTTCCCCTCTGGGCGGCGATTGCCACCGTCAAAAAACGGTAAAATTGGGCCCCGGGCATAAAGGGCGAACTCGTGGATCATTGCTGGCCCTGCCTTTCAAATCGCGCTTTAAAAGTCGCCCCTTTCCCCCTGAGACCCGGCGTTCCCCGTCAAATCTCAGGGAAATTTGTTCCAAAAAAAGGTTTTGCTGCTTCCGGGCCAGCCCCTGTAAAGTGCCCAAACCTATTTCCTTATTCCTTCCTAATTCTGGCCCGGGTAGTTTTCGGGAACGGCGGGGCGAAAGTGGAAGCTCCCTGGCGGTCCTTTTGACAAACGCCGCGGACGCGAAACATAATGTTAAGGGGATTACCCCAAAAAAAAGCGCGTTAATGGAGGATTACTTAGAAGCGAAAAGGCTCCGCCCCCAAAAGGGGGGAGCGTTGCGCAATCCAAAAAATTAAAAAAAGGTCCCGCAATTCCGGGGAGTCTTCGAACTTTCCGCGCCCCCGCTGCGGATCTACCGCGCTGCTCTGTGAGAGCCTTATCGGGAGCAAAAAAATTCCCCCATCGGCGCGAAACCCTGCACTCGGGTTGGGGGGGTTTTCCGTACAAGGAAAATGTCAATTTATCCTACATGTAACTATTTTTGTTGTGATTTTCCTTGTACTACATGTGAAAAGTGACTTCCAAATGTGATCAAATGGAAATGACCATTTTTATTTGTAATATTTTAAAGATTTAGGAAAAAAAAATTTTTTTTTACTTTTCCGTCATTTGAATGATTTTTGCTGATTTAATGATTTAAAATCATTTTAATGATCCTCTTCAAAAATATGTAGAGATGCAAAAAATTTTTTCCAAGAATTCTGAGAAGTTCTAGCTTAGTTTTCTGAGTAGCTTTTTCGTTTTTTCCTCAAAAGATATGTCAGCCATTGTAGAAAAAATCAAAAAAGGTTTCCCTGTATTTTGTACCCAGGGGTTCCCAATTTGAGAAAATTGAAAGAAATTTTCTGGAAAAAGAATTCCCCAAAAAGTTTGAAAAATGGAAAACTTAAGAAAGGAAGGTTGATTACACTACATTTTCCGAATCTTGGGTTCTTCAGAACTGGGTTTGTTCAAATTTTTTATTCATTTTCGTTGTTTTTGGGCATTTTAAAACTTTTTAAGAGATTTTTTTGATAAATTTGGGGGTTTTTAGGGTTAAAATCTGCCCCTTTAGATGGACCCCGGAAGGTCGTCCCCTCCCCCCGGAAGCCTGCCAAATGATTGGCAGGATTTTTTCAGGCGTTTATTGGACGATACATGATTACGTCCGCGAAAGGGAAAAGAAATTTCAGTTGTGAAATTGAATGTTGGCGGAGAAGCGAAAAGCATATTTTTGACCCATCTCTGCCCTTTTTGTTCTTTTTTTTTCTCTGATCGGCGGTGGCTCAGGGGGTCACCAGCGCCTCTGACCGGAGGTCGAAATTTCCTCGAGGGGCTGGATTTTCGACATAACTTTCAGCGGCGAATTCAGTCGGTCTGGAAAAAAAATTCAGCGGCTCCCCTTCGTGGTAGTTTTTCGGGGTTTTCCCTCCGATCAACCAGACAATGCTGGGCATCCTAAAAACGGTCCCGGACTGCGCGACCCCTTGGTTTTCCCGCCTTACCCACACCTTTACTCACACACCTAACACACATCACCACATATTTCGGGAATCGGTCGGGGACGTGAACTAGGCCCACTGGGCGTTTCCCCGCGGGGGGTATCTTTTTCAAAAACCCAAACGGGGGTGGTGGGCGCCGATCCCCATCCAGCGGGGAAAGAACCCCCCTCCCAGAAAAAAACCACAAATTTGGAACTATGCCCAAATTTTCCGGTTCCCTTTTTGGGGGTGAAAACAGGTTGTGGTTTCGATCCCGGATGTTACACCCGTTGGGGGGCTCGGGGTGACGCCGGGGTGGGCCCCTTTGGGCGCCCGGCGGGGCCCTGGAGGCCGCGTCCGGCATCACGCACATGACCTCCCCCTGCCTGTCCATCCATTTTAAAAAAGCTGGGCGATAGGGGAAAGAGGGGAGAGAATTGGACCCCTCCCTTTGGGAGTGGGTGAATGAAAGTCATTTGAAGGTAAACAAGACATTTATTTTGAATTTAAAAATACTTTAAATAATTTCAAAATCTTTTTTTTTTCAATTTTTTACCTAATGATTTTACACTTGCTTTTTGTCTGACGGTGAAAAGTAATTTTTGTTTATCTTGCGCGTTCCAGTCAGTCCATGGGACCGGAAAGTAGTCCCCGCCCGTGCGGCGAGATGGAGCGCCGTGTCACCGCGTCCCCGACGTTGAACGCGGTTTCCGCCCGAGTGAAAATTGTTGATGAGGGGAACGGGCGACAATCGGGAAAAAGCGGGGGGGCCGGCCAAAAGGCCGACCCCGGGAGGTCTGGTTTCGGCCCTGAGGCGGCGGTTTTTTTGACACTGCGTTTCAGCAGGCGAATTACCGTCTGGGGGAAATTCGCGGCCGGCGCCGATCGTATTTTCGTTTTTCTCCGATAAACACCAGGCGAATGCCGGGAGCCCCTCCAAAAGGGGCCAGGGACCGCGCGCTCTGTCCCCTTTTCCTTTTCCCATCTCCCGCCTTACACACCCCCTTACAACGCCCACCAATTTTTCCCGGAGACTGGGGGAGTTGGAGTTTGTCCCGGGGGGAAATTCCCCCGCTGGTGGTGAGTCCTGGAGAACCCCATAGCCGAGGAGGTCGGCGCCGGATCCGCCATCCGGGGGAAAGATCCCTACCCCTGAAAAATATATACTAACGGGACTAAACCCGAAGTTTTGGGGCGCGCCCGGAACACGAAAAATCTCAATCAACGGGGGGAAGTCGCTTTTTTTTTCCTTCATGTTATTGCCAGAAGAAGGCGCCCATTTTTTTTGAGATTGCGGCATCGTTTTGTCGACGGACCCTGGTTGGCGTCGTTTCCCTGAAAGGGTGCTTCCCCTTTTTTCCCCGCGGGGCAAGGGGTGGGTTGATGAAATCCTTGATTCTGATCGCCTAGTCGATGCTTTGGGCCGCATCGTTTTTTGGGTGGGCCGCTAGTTGAGATGCGCGTTTTCTCCCGGGGGTTGCTTTTTGTGATACGTAGTTTTGAAAATTTCAGTTGTTTTGAATTTACCCAAACGTCGATCGGCGTACGTTTTTGGGTCACGGCCAGCAGGTTGCCGTTTGAAATTAAAAAAGATCAAGTTGGGACCCGGGTTTCCATTCCAGACATTTTGTCGATTGGAAATCAACGTCTCTGATCGGCACGCCTTCCCGCTCGTTAAAAATTTGGCGGAAGCGTGTGCCCAAATACCCCCTGGTGGGAGCCTTTCTCGCGTTGTTTTTTTTTTCAAGAACGCGTCCCCCGTGGTCTTCCCTCTGCCGGCGCATTGCCCACCCTTCCTCCTCCTTTTCCCCCCATAATGGGCGTTGGCGCTTTTGCAGGGGGGGGTCAAGTACTATCACCCCCCTTTGCAAAAACGTCTTATAAGGTCCTCTCCCCAACTTTAACCCTTTCTAATTTTGGGAGAGGGGGCTCCCCCCACTCCACAGCATTGTGCAATCCCCCCCACCACCCCCATCTTACTATCAGCAAAGGGAGATTCCCCCCCCCCAAAGAAAGGTCCCGTTTTCTGCCCTAATCCCCTTTAAAAACCCACGAGTGGCCATGGACGGGTTTTGGAAGCCCGGGGTCGATCAACCCGTCGTCCCCGCCTCCATGGCGACAAAAAGACGATCGAATGGATGAAACACACCCATAAATATTCTTATAATCTCCCATCTCTTATCTCCCCTCCTCCTCCCCTTCTTTGAGGGGACTAAGACGAAACACACAATGGAATGTTTTTTTCCCCCCTCTTTTCTTTTTCAGCCCCCTTAATACAGGTTTTAAAAATCGTGATTACTTTTTTTGTGGCCCAATAAAGAAGATCATCAATGAAATGGGGAAAATAGTTCTAATTTAAGTTAATTTTTCATACTGGAAAAATGGAGGAGGAGTAGTCTGTTGTCTTCAAACCATGGGGGAGGAAAAAAGTTCAACGTCTCGAAATATATAAAAAATTTAAAAAAAAAGGCACAAGGGGCGGTCCCCATGAGCAATTGAATTATATTTTGACTATCATCATCAGTCCATCAACCCGATGTTTTTTGGCTATTTATAACTTTCTTTTCCGTGGGCCCCATGCACCCCGCTTGATCGGCGGCGGTCCGATTTGCGTGCGTCCAGTTGTAGTTTTTCTCGGGCAGAAGCTCAGAATGCGGGAGTTTTTTGAATGTCCTCGGTAGAGTCAAGACTGCCCTCTCGCTGCCGAAAGGGCAGAGAAACGCAAAGAAGATGTTGAAGAATCGTTGTCAGTTTTTTTAAAAAAGCGGACGTGATTTTTAGTATTGTTTGATGGTTCGTTGAGGGTTTTGGGCTGCCCTTTCAGCTTATTTGAAGAATTTCAGTTCCTTCGATTCAAGTTTTTTTTTGGGCTTTTTTCCTGATGCCCCTCGGCTGCTTAAGCTTTATAAATTAAAAGGCGTTGGGTTTATAGGGGTTTGGAGCAGAAAAAAGGTCAAAAGGGGGGCGTCAAGATTGACATCAACCTGACCGTCGACGGACATAGGAAGGATGGGGTGGGGAATGGAGAAGATCAGACGGAAAGGCCACGTGCCGCCGTATTTCGAGGGTTTTGTTCGATTTGTCATTAAATTTGGCGATACGGTGGAGTCGTCGTGGGCGGCAGCGGTGGCGTTTCGTATGAAAAAGAAGACGGGTCCGCAGCGTGGGTAAGTTGGTGGGCGATGGCCACGGGACCAATGCATTAAACCCAGAACTTGGGGTGTCCCTTTTTTCCTCGGAGCGATAAGAAAGACCCCGTCACATCCATTATAGAGTTCAATGTAGATCTTTACACGTGCGAGGAGGAAATTTAAAATTTTTGGGACCGTAACAATGCAGTACTCTAACCAATTGAGTTCTTTTTCCCTTGCAGATGTCCTTGTGATTTTCTGTTTGCTGATTTGGGTTTCTTTGATTATTTTATCCTCGGATAAAAATTCGCCTCTAAAACGAGAGGGGTGAAGAAGAGGGGCGTCTGTGGGAAGGAAGGGAAGAAGAAAAAAAGCATCAAAAAAAAAGGGAAAATCATCATCGAAGGAACATCCCCAATTCTAAAAGGTCGCAAAGATTTATCTTCTCCCCTCCTCCTCCTCCTCCCCAAATACCCAACGTCTCGCCGACGCGCAAGGCGGGATCAATTCAACTTTCCGCGCAACATGCCCAAACTGGCCGCCCCCCTAAATGGCGCTTTTACCCCCATTCTTCGTCATTTTTGATCTGAGGGGTTTTACTTTTTGTGTTTGACCGCAAGAAAATCCATCAAAAAAAAAGAAGAAGAACCCTAGACGAACTATATTCTTTTTTCAATAAATAATTTATTTATTGTGATGTATTTTTCGAAACAAAGACTATGTTATTTAAGTAAATTTTTTCATGTAAATTAACTTTTTTTCAAAAAAAATTTTTTATTATAAATATTATTTTTTATTTTTTTTTCCTTAACCCAAAAACCCCAAGAAACCCTTTCAATTACCCCAAATTTTTAATGTATTGTTAATTAAACAACAACATCATTTAATTTTTGATGATGAAATATTTTTGTCTTGAATGGAAGTATTTGACTTAGATTTGCTTTTCCCATTAATGTGGGAAGACTTTTATCAATTCCGCCTCCCAGGGGCTTCCTCCCCCTGATTATAAACCCGGATGAGCGCATTGCAGCGCTTTACCGGTTTTAGTGTATATGAGATTTCTATTTTGAACCCCCCAGTGACCTCTAGAAGATATACAGCGCATCATTTCCCCTGGGTTTCCAAATAAATTTTCAAGCACAGCCCCCCTAAAGTTCTTGAAATATCTATTGTTTCTGATCTCCAAATAAAAGTCTGGTGGATTCAAAATATCTGAAGCAGTAGCAGTGCCCCGATCAATGGCAAACCACCGAATTCTGTCCTCGCCGGCATGGTGGGCCCCGGCCGCCAGCACCCCACCCCCCGCGGTCCTGATCCGCCGTTCCCGCCCCTCGCTGGACCCGTGGGGCCCGCCATCTTTTAACCCGGAACGCCGACGCCCAGCCCCGCAAAAAAACCGTCGTCGAACCCCAGATGCGCCCTCCAATAATTCATGGTTTTCTGACGGTGTGGCAAAGGGGATCCACCTACGAATCACATTTTCCTAATTTTTTTAGCCCAAGGGGAGTTAGTTTTCCCCATTAGAATAAGCTTTTTGTAGAAAATTTTAGGTGTTTTTTAAAAAAACGCCGGGTCGCTCGGGGCCCCTTTTTTTAAAAGGGCGGTATAAATTTTGCGTTTGATTTTAAACCCTTGTCCGCCTAAAAATAAAGGCCCCCGTCTCGCCTCCCTCCCGCGGATCCGGCCCCCTGCCCAATGGAGCCCCCGTTGCGCGTCCTCGAAAGGTGGTTTCTTGATGGGTTGGGGCTCGCGCCGCCCCGGAGCCGGTGAGAGCGGTGTTGCGATAAAGTATTGCGGGACCGGTGGATTAACGACGTTCCGGAAACGGAGTTGAAAATTTAAAAAAACCGAAAGGGATTAGTCCCGCCCTTCACTTTCGCGTCGCCATTTAAAACGCTCCATCTTTCTCGCACGTGTTGCAAGCAGCACAACGTCCAAAATTTTGGGATTAAAGTCACCCAAAATTTTTTGCCTGCAAGCCCCCGACGCCTAGTGGTCAGCCTTCGTGACTGGCATCCTGAGTATTTGGAGGGGGGAGACATAAACGAACAGCCCCGCTGCCGGAGGGCCAAATGTAATGCCCCGGGGCTTTGGCCCACCTGGTGGGGGCAAAGAACCCCAAGATGAGGGCAGACGTAGATGCACGTGGCGGTGACGTATTTTTTAAAATTTTTCAACTGGGGCGCTTCCAAAGGTGGAATATTGGGGAAACGGCGAGGAGGGGCTGTTGGGCAACCGCCGGCCGATACCCGGCCCCCGCTTGGGGCGGGGGGGTTTGCAGTCGTTGCTGACGACCCTTTTGTTTCCCGTCGGGGGGCCTGACGGCCCCATATTAAAAACCCGTCGGGGGCGACGGCGCAGCGTCAGCTAAATCAACAGCGCGCCGCTCCGCCCGCACCATGCCCACAATGCCCCCGACATTCGACCCCCGACGCACACCTTCCCCGCCCCCGTCGCTGCCGCGCCGTCGCCCCCGCCGGAGACGCCGCTGTCATCGCGCGGGGACGGCGGGGCTACATCGCCTCCGCGGTCACCCGCGCCCCACCACCACCACCAAGCGCCTTTGCGTTAAACGAATTGACGGACAGGATTTGGGAATATGGCTACGCAGCGGGGGCAGGTGTTTCGCAGCGCATCAGGATCGGCACAACAAGTGGGGTTTTGTTTTTTTGCAACAAGGGTTACCCTGGGAATGTTTTTTGCATTTTATTTTTCGGGATGATTTTTATCATTTTTCACATGTTTAAAATTTTATTATTACGAAAAATGAAATAAGAAAAAATTTTTAGGGCTGTAAATGTTTTTTTAAACCCCCCAGTGTTTTTTTTCTTCTTATAGTAGATTGAGGTTTTAAAAAATATTGTAATGTTTTAAAAGACTCAGAACGCTACTACAGAAATACATACGCACATAAAAGAAAGAAACTTTTTTCCAAAAAAAATTAAGTATGGAAAGAAAACAATGAGGAACGCCGCGGGATAATTCCAAAAGGGAGCGAAAACGTAAAAAGGGGAAATGCCCAAACAGCACCACCTAAAAGGGGTTCCAAAATAAAAAAAAAAATTTTCCCTTATGAAAAAAAAAATATATAAAAATTCTTTGAATAATAAATATTAAATTTTAAATTTTTTTCAAAATTTAAAATTTCCCTTAGATTGATGATGTCTAATGGGGGTGCTTTTAATTCTTTCATCTCAGAAAAATTGAATTAATTTCGGGAAAATTTAAGTGAATAATTAGTTTTTATTTTTTAAAACAATTATTTAATAAAAAAAATTTTGATTGATAAAAAATTTCATTTTATGAAAATATATATATATATATATATATATATATATATATATAATATATATATATATTAAAAATTATTTATGGGATAATTTTAATGCTTTTAAAACTACCCTTTTAAATGAATTTAAATTAATTTCTTTGTTTTATAATTGATTTCATTGAATAGGTGTGTAAAGGGGAGTACTTTAATTTAAAAGAGAAGGAGGGAGGAGAGGGGGGAAAAAGGGCCCGGCTGAGTAGGTGAATGAAAACGAAAAAGGTTTATGCCAAAAATTTTTTAGAATTTAAAAAAAACATTAAAAATTTTTAAAAAAAATACTTAAAATTTCAAATATTTCTTGTAATCCAACGTCTTCCCGAGCTTTCAATTTTGCTGTTTAAAGGATATAATAATAAAACAATGTTTTTTCGGATTGATGCCAAAATATAACATTAGGGCCTTTATTTATAAAGCACAAGGCCATTTTATCGATAAAGGGAAATCTTAAATAAAATTAATTATTTAAAATTTTAATTAAAATTTAAAAGGTTGCGAAGAGAAAAAAATTTTGAAAATACCTTGTTGGGAAAAATGGCAATTTTCATTTAATACGACAGCGTATACGTCAGTGATCTTTTGACAGTTATTTCCCCCATCCCTTTTTGGGAAAAACCTCCCAAAGCTTTTATATTTTGGGGTTGCCCCCTGAAACGGTCAGTTTTCCAAAACAAAAAATTCAATAATTTAATTTTTTTTTAAAACAACCAAAACGCCAAAAATTATGAACACCCCGTCCTTTGGGGGGGAGAAAAAAAAACCTGGGTGAGGGGTCGGGACCAGACGCGGCCCGTAGCCCTACGCATATTGTTGCCCCTGCTGAAGAGAAGATATTTTCCCGGGAGTTTCGTTGTCACCAACGCTAAAAGATATGCAACGCATCATCCTCCATTAATGCGAACATCGAGAAAATCGTGGATCAATCCGCACCCCCATCCCCAAAACCCATTTTGTCTTTTGTTCACCTAAAAAAATAAAAAAAAGATATGGGAAAAAAAAAAAAAAAAATTAAAAAAGCAAAAAAACAAAAAGATGCCTTCCTTTCCCATCGACAATGTCGACGGTGCAACGACATTTTCCTTCGATTTCTTGAATATCCATTTTGTCCAGGTCTTAGTGGCTCGTGAACGGACAACGCAGCAACAATATCACCAAGAAATCATTTTTTTATGTTGAGCGCGCTTATATTCGGACTGGAAATGGTTTCCAACGTTTTTATTTAAAATTTAAAATTTTAAAAAAACGTTATTCTTTCAACGTCTTCCCAATTTGCGGGTTGTGTTTCCCGCCATTTTCCCACTTCTTCGCTTTGAGGGCGTTGTGGTTAACCCCTTCCCTTTGGTGGCGAAAAAAGCCGCGTTCGATACTGCTGGGGAATTTGGGTTTCCTTTCCCATAATTTCCTTTCCCCCATTAAATCACTGTTTCCCCCAAAATGGTTCCCCCCACCACCCCCCCTCCAATTTTTTAAAATTCAAGCAACATGCCACCTCATAATTCTTCATTGAGGCGACTCAGGGACATCTGTGGGTTACAATGTGGGAGGATCTATTCTTTTGGGTGTCACTTTAAGCATAAAGGGAAATATTATTCTAGTAGATTTTTAAAAATTTTTATTTCAATTTTTTTCCTTTTTAAAGATTTATCATTTTTTCTTAAGATGAAAAAAAAATTGATGGAAAATTTAACCCGAGCAGCGTGAGTCTGTCTTCGACCGTCAAATCGACGCCACCCCTGGCGCCATCTCCATCACCTGCGATTCTAATCCATGATAAAAAAATTTCAAATTTTTTCCAGTGGTGTGTTCTCGCTGAATAGAATTATTTTCCCACTTTTTTTTTATAGATCCCCACAAAGCAAAATCGACCAACGGTTTCCGAAATGCTCCAATGGAACGTCGGGGGATTTTAAAAAAAAAGGCTGATATCACTAATTCTTTCAAATGGCATGATCTCCCCATTTTTTCCAAAGTTGCCGGTTTCCCTTTCCCAAATCGGGTTTTTGAACTTTTCTCTCCATCAAGCCAAACTTCCAAAATTTTACCCTGGAAATTTGTTTTTATAATTAGCGAAATCTCCGACGCAAGAAAAAGTCGGGGAGATAAACATATTTGAACGCTCGCGCAGTGGGGGCTAGGGTAATATCGGGGAAACTTTTTTAAGATTGTTGATCCCAAACAATTCCCAAAATTGATGAGTTTGGAAGAGGGAAAGTGGGCCCCAACCGAAATTTTCGCCCTTCTTTTCATATTCATCTTTTTTTGCCCTACGCTACAGTGGATCTTATATTTCCCCCCCCGAAGCATTGCCTGCCACGTGTTTTTAATATACATAATGGGGTGAAACCCCCTGGCCCCCGTGGTTTCACAAGCATTGGTCAATACTAGAATATGGAGGAAGATCAAACCCCCCCGATAGTCTACTTTTGAGAATTAGAATCTCATCTAGATTTGCAAGAATCCCCTGGAATGTCTTTTACAAAAAAATTTCGGAGACAAATTCTGCTATTTATTTTCATTTTTTCAATCTGTTTGGCGTTCGAAGAAAACTTTGGGGGTTGAGGTCCCTTTCCTTTTGGACAAAGAACCCTTTCAAATGTTATTGTATCAAATGGGGTGATCTGTTTTGGATAAAAAAATTGAAGGGTTTGGGGGGAAACAATAAAAGAACATAGGATTTTCGCTTTCGAAACGGTTTTGAATGTATTTCAAACACGAAAATTGATGCTCATGCTAGATTGCAGTTTTGTGTCCCAGCGTTTGATTTCCGTCTTCTTCTTAAGGAAAGATTCTTCCCAAAACCCGAAACCACAGAGATGCCCCATTTCGGTGTATGTTGGGAAAACGCCCCTTTTCTCTTCGTGAGCCACGCCGGTGAAACCCCCTTCAGGTTTAAATTCCCGACCCCTTTTTTGGGTATATTCAGTGGGGGATTTTTATGAATCCCCCCCGAAAGTGATCGCGGGGGCGACTCGCCAAACAAATGGTCAAAACTTAGGGCGGCTAAAAATTTAATTCCTTTGGGTCATCCGGTTTTTCTCCCGCCGGGGGAGAAAATTCTTTTTAAAAAACCACCGACTGTTCATTTTCAAGGGTCCTTTCTTTAAATTCCGTTCGTGTTGGCACCACCATTTACAGGTGTTTTTGTGGGACCCTCAAAATTTTAAAATCCTTCCAGGCTCCAAAAATTCCCGCGGAATAACGGAAGCGGTAGACTGGCATTTTTTTCCCACAAGCCGGGGAGAAGTGACACGATGAGCTGCGCCATTCCCAAAACCGAGATTTTGGGTTCCATCCCAGAGAATCGAAAATTTGGGAAATTTCGCTTTTTGATTAATTCATTTTTGAGCAGGACTGGCGTTTGATCAATCCTTGTCTGTTCAAATTTAAATTTACTCGGGGGAGGTTCCCGACGTGCCTCTTTGCCCCCGGGGACGAGGAAGGCGTTTTCCCCGACTATGTTTGCGAAAAATTGGGAAACGTCTTTTCCCCACGCAAGGCCTTTTATCCTCAAAACGGGTCTCGGGCGCGGGAGCTCACCCTGGCCGGGGGGACCTTTCCATTCGAAATTTAGGGGAGTACGCCGATTTACATTTGAAAATCGACGGGTTTTTCTCCGACGTTTTAATTTTGAAAATTGTGCTTGGGGGTGTACTGTCTGATCCCCGCGTTTTTTTTTTCACCGCTCCCGGGGTCTCGTGGGGCGCCGCTAAAACAACCGGCGTCACGCCCCGGGTTCCCCCAGATGTTGACATGGTTTTTTTTGGAAAAGGTATCGGGGGGACTCGTCGGTGGTCGGGGGCCAGGGAAACCAAAACGCACACGTAGAAGATTCCTTTCCATCTGATGAATCTTATCATATCAAAAACGTGATCAAAAATTTTTTGGTTTTAGAGGTCATCCACTGCCCCCAAAGGGCGGTTTTAAAAGGGGGGTGGGTCTAAATTTTCGCTTTGACTTGAAGAAGGCGGTCCCGAAAACGCGGATACTTTTCGAAGTCGATCGACTATCAGACGAAATTCACGATCGATTGGCGGTTTCCTCCTTCTCCTGAAAAAGGACCCCCGACATGTGAGGGGCCTTTTTGGCGCCTGTTTTCAGCCGTTACGTCATTCATTCAAAATTAAATTCGCCCATGAGGTGGTACAACCACCAAAAAACCCTTGCATTTTTCCAAAGTCCATGGCTTGCCAAACCCCTGGACCCCAAATTCGGGGGCCGGGGCGTCCTCCGATTTTGAAGATTTTTTAAAATTTAAAGAAAACTCCCTTTGGAAATCGATGGAGGACGTGTAAAACATCGTCGATTTATTTGCAAAGATGAATGGGGGATTTGGGGCAGGGGACTTATCGCAGATCCTCTTTCGTGCGGGCACCACGGGATGGGAAACTCAACCATCAGGTTTCTAAAAACAAAGGGTTTTAAACCCCATTTATTTAGGATTTTGCATACTAGAAATTTCAAAATTTAGAATGTAAAAATTTTTTTTATAATATTCGAGACCTTCCGGGGCTTCACCCTTTGAATGAACCCGATTCATTGTTTTCTCTACCCCAAAAAAGTGTCTGAGATGAATCGGTGTCCCGAATTTCGACAGTCCTGCTTTTCTCCCCATAAACGTTTTCCCTCCCACCCCCGCAACAAAAAAGGGACGGACTTTTGGGGCAATGCGGAAATGATCCATGGTTCAAAACGTAGGTTTGGCCAAAAAAATTTCTCCCCTTTTTACCCCGCCTCAAAAGGGTTACCCGGAAAAAGGGAGGTTGATTTCCAAAAAAACAAATTAAAAAACCCGGGGTTTTTTCATAATCGCATTAGAAAAGAAAAATGCTGCATCCCAAAAAAAATCATAATTTCCATATTTGGGCCGTCCGCCCTTGCGTGTTCGTCCCCCCAGGCGGGGAGAATTTTCTCTATTTTTTATGAGTTCCCCTCTTTTCAAAAAGACATTTCCCTTTATTTTTGGTAGGGGCTTTCTTATCTATTTATTTATTTCTTATTTATTTATGGTGTCCTTGATAATGCAAAATGGCGCCATTTTTTGTGCCTAAAGAGAGAAAGGGGTGGGGGATTTGCAATTTAAACCCGGTGATTTTTTTCCGTCCCCAACCGTAAAATGGCAAGCGGACGACCCCCCCTCTGTGAAAACATCGTCAATGGGGACGAAAGCGGGTGGGGGGGCAGCCCAAAATGGGAAAAACCTGAGAACGTCGCCGGGGCGTCGCCGTCCCCCGCCCCTGAGGAAAGAGGGGAAAAACCTGGTTGAGAAAATTACCCCGACATCGCGACTGGTTTCCATCCGGCCGTCATCTTCACAGAAAAAACCGCAAAGACTACCTTGTGAACGAAAAGACTATTTATGGCCTTCTTTCCCTGCACGGAAAAACAACTGAAATTGTCAGTCCTTTTAAAGATCCGCTGCACAAGACCTGCAGAAAAGTGGGGCATCGGCGTGATTAACTTCCCCCCCCGAACGAAAAAACTCCCCGGGCCTGAACCCGGGAAATCTTTTGGGGGGTTGTAAAAGTGAAAAAAAATGCGTCTCTCCTCTTCATTCAGCGTGTGGCAACTTAAGGGTAAGTGAAAAAACCCGCCGCAGGCTCTCAAGCCCTCGAGGGCGGGGGGGAAGGGCGAGGCGGGCCCAAATGGGGGATCAAATCGCAAGCCGCAGAGATCCTCCCTCCCGGAAAGCGATGCGTAAAAACCCAAACTGTGGAATCTCCCCAATCCGGGGGAAAGCGCCTACACTGCAAAAGGGCCCCAAAACAAAACCCATCATTTTAAAGATGAAAAAAAAAGAAATGTTATTCCGCTTTCATTACTAAAGTTCTTGAGGTCATGGATCAACTATTTGGCCCCTAAAAATCATAAATCGACATAAAATTAACCTGGAAAAAACAACCCCGGGAAACATGACCTTCTTTTGGGAAAAATGTTAAACCCCCTTCCAATCGTCACCTCACAAGATGATGGGAAAGGCTCCAAAAATCAACGATGAGAAAAGAAAGGGAAAAGGAATGGAAGAACGGGGGAAGAGTTTCGCCAGAGCGAACATTTTGGGGAAAAAATTTATTTGTTTCACTCTGTGGTACATTTAATGTTTTGGGAACAAAAATGCCTATTTCTACCCTATTCCCCTGTTTGACTTCTCATTCACCCCCCACCGCCAGGGAGAGCCTCCACCCCCTTTGCTCCACCTCCTCCCCCAGTCGCCTAGTCTTTTTCGGGGCGGAGACAGGCAGGGGAGGGTCCAGCTGTGTGTGTGAGATACAAGGGCGCGGGCCCTTTCCCGCGACCCTTTCCGGGGACACAAGGGCGAAAGCATTGTGGCGTCCCCCCGCTGGCCCGAACCGGATGTCAACATCCGTTGCAAAAACAACTTCCGTTTCACCGGATGTTTTTTTCAGAACCGGCAAAAAACCCCCTCTATGGCATGTTCGGTGTCTTTGTGTTTTTTGGGGGGGGTGGCGGTGGTCCCAGCTGGGTGGCGAATCAGGCGCCGACCTCCGTCGGCGTGATTTTTCCCGAAAAGATTCCCCACCAGCGGGGGAAAGGCCCCCCAAACCGGGCAATTCACTCCGACCGATTTCCGGAATATGTGGTTGGTGCAGGTGTGTTTGGGAAAGGGGGGGGGATGGCAAAAAAGCCAAAGGGATCGCGTGCAGTCCCGGGCCCCTTTTTTTAGGATCGCTCAGCATTCGCCTGGGGGTTTATCGGAGAAACCACGAAAAACACCGATCAGGCAGCGCCGGGCCAGAATTTCCCGAAAAGCGCCTGCTCAAAATTAGGTCGAAAAACCAGCCGCCGTCGGGGTCAATTTTCGACCTCCCCGGGCAGAGGGGGGTGACCCACTGAGCTACCACTCTGATCAGAAACGAACAATGAGAAGAGATAGTCATAAAAACTTTACACTTCCCCCCCAAATTTAATTTTTCGCTCTGAAATTTCTTTCCCGTTTTCCGGGCGTAAAAGATCTCAATAAAAAGCCTGAAAAAATGCGCTGCCAATCATTTGCAGGCCCAGGGAAAGGGGAGAGACCCATGGGGCTTCATCATAACTGGGGGGTTGGATGACCTAAAACCTCCAAATTTATCAATAAAATGCTCTTAAAATGTTTTTTAAAATGCCCAAAAACAACGAAAAAAGAAGTAAAAATTTTGAACAAACCAGTTATACCGAACTGGATGTCGATATGTTATTGATGTAATAGGCACCTTCCTTTCGTTCAAGTTTATGTTTTTTTAAACTTTGGTTGGGACAGTTCTTTACCGAAAATTTCTTTCTTGTTATTTAAAAGGCAACCGCCGTGGCTATGACAGGTCTCAAGGGAAACCCTTTGTTTTACTCACAAGCTGAAACCTTTTGAGCAAGGAAATTGTAACTACTAAATTTAATAGATAATTAATTTTTTAATATAATAAAATCCTAAATATCCTTAAAAAAATGAAATATGGGGGGAATGGGGTTTTATCTAAATTTTTATTAATTTATAGGATTATTTGATCCCTTTTTATGGAGAAATAGTAGAGAATTATTGAATGGGCTCAATAAATGGAATTATGAAAAGGAAAGTGAAAAAACAGTTAAAATAGATTATCAACTGCAAATCCCCCCACCCATTGAACTAAATGGTTCCTAAATAAGGAATTCTGATAATAGTTGTAATTACAGGGCTCCTCAAAATGATATTTGATTTTTGGTAAAGTATCCTAGAAAAGGGGGTATAAATAAAATAAAAAATCCCCATATTCAGGTATATATTGATTTAAAATCCATAATATATACCCCGTCCTCGGGTTTTGGCAGATGAAAAAAAATGCCCGTTAGCGTGGGTGGTTCGTAATAATCACCCAAAGTTTCATCTCGACAAATGTGTTTTCCTTTTAAAAGCTATGGTAAATCTGCAGGTAATGTATGGCTGAAAAATTCCCTTTTTGAGTTGAATAATTAAACATAATTAATAGAGATCCAAAGTTCCTAAGTTAAAATTTGATGGAGTAAAATCAATTAAAAAGTTGAATAATTTTAAAAAGGTGCTTGATCAAAGGTTTATTCATTAGTTTGAATGTCTAATGGACCTTTTTGGAAAAGTGATTTTACAAAATAATTGGGAATTTAAAAGATAAATGAATTTTTTTATTGTTTAGAAAATTAGGGTAATTATAAAAATTTATTTAAGTTTTTTTCTTAAAATTTAAAATTATTTTTTATTTAAAAGGGGTTCGTTTTTAAAAATTTAATAGTAAAATAGAGTTTTCAGGGAAATTTTTGGAAAAAATTTGTTGATCCTAATATTTAAAAGGTATCATTAAAATGAATTTAAATCGATTAAATATAAAAATGCATTCAAATGAGGAAAAGTAAAAAAAACTTTTATCCTAAATCTATGAAAATATTTAAAAAAAAAGTGGGATTTCCCCATTTAATCGTTTCAAGCATTTTCCCGTGAGACAACGACTGTGAAAAATCAAACAAAGATGTTAAGTAGGGCATAAATTAAATTTCTTCATAATAAAAATTTCACCCCACCATCACACAGAGTGCAGGGTATGGCGCCATGGGGAATCTTTTGCTGTCCCGTATATAAACTCAAGAGCGGTAGATCCGCGGGGGTGGCGCGAAAAATTCGAGTTAGACTGGCCCGGGGAAATTGCGGTTCCTTTTTGTTTTTGTTTTTTAAATTTTTTGCTCTTTTGACGCAACCCTCTCAAGCCCTTGGGGGGGTAGAGGGTTTTCGCTTTTCCAAAAATCCCCATTACAAAAGCGCTTTTTTTTGGAATCCCCTTTCTTTATCTGTCGCGTCTCATCGCGTTGTTTGTCAAGGACCCCCAGGTGGCATCCCGCGACGGCCCACCGCGCGCCCCCGCACACCCCCGCGGGGCCCAAAATTAGGGGAATAAAGGGTAGGGGGGAGGGTTTAGGACACTTACAGGGTTGTTTGACCTTGTGAAAAAAACTGTTTTGTTTGGGAACAAAATTTCCTAAATTGACTGGGAACGAAAACCCGGGTCTCAATGGAAAAGGGTAGCGACTTTTAAAGGCTAGCGACAGCAATGAACCACAGTTCGCCCTGCCGGGGGCCCCAAAGGTCGCGTTGGTGCGTCTGGGAAACGCGCGACCCAGAGGGCGAACTCGAACACGGCGGACGTCTCGAAACTCGAACTGCACGGAAGAAACCCTCTCAGCGTTGAAAATTTTTCCGCCGATTAAACCCCCCTCCGTTGCCGAGACGCCGCCCCGCGCAGGTCGGAGGCTATGGCAACACGTGACGCGAAAAACCCGCGGCCAATCCCCCGAGGGGTGGATCTTCGGCGATCAGGAGCCAAGAATCTGCGTTGGGTTGGCCAAAATTTTTTAAATTTTTCGACCAAAAAATTTGAAAAAAAATTTGTGATTGTACTTTTTCAGCCATGCCATAATTTCTTTAAACCGTTTTTGTCATTTCCTTACCTTATCCACGAAAAATCTGACTTTGATCTCGAAAAACTTTCTCCCTTTTAAAATGGGGAAAATTTTGGGGCTAGGGCTAAAAAGGGGTCCATATCATTCTTTTGGGGAGAACCTCTTTTTAGGGAAACCTCAAAAAAAAATATGGTCTAAATTCAAGAGGCCCCCGACATCCACCAGATCGATTGGGAATATAATTTTTGGGAAAAACGGCTGAAGGTTTTGGGGTTGGGTTTTTGGCAGGCGGACGGACGTTTTGCCGTTTTTCGATTTTTCGGTATCACGGACCCGCAAAACATGGATTCTGGATATACCAAATATTAGAGCATTTTTATTCTAAATTTATCAATAGTGGACTATTTGGTTACCGGACCTTTTAAAAAGTTTTTCAAAAACGCCGTTTTCACCTTTCTCTCTGCCTTGGGAAAGTAAAAATTGCGTTTGTTTCGTGTTAAACGTTGAACGAAAAAGGTTAAATTCCAACTGTAACTTAATGTTAGTACTTACCCTTCCAAAAAAATTCGTGGAGATATTCCACTTTGTAAATAAGCTCTCCAATTTGCCCCTTAAAAAATGCACAGAAAAATCCAATCTAGATTCCCCAATCTAAATTCCCCTCAATAAAAGACAATCTATGATTATCTCATGACTGTTTATGTATCAATTCTTTTAAAAAAATTTAATCCCTTAAATTTTTGAAAATATATATTTGAGGGCCCCCAGGAAGTATCCTCAAATTTTTAAAAAATAGTCTATTACAAACTCTATTCACTATTGAGAAGGGTTCCTTGAAAAATAGGAAAAAGTAAAAAAAATTTAAAAAAAGAAAAAAAAAGAAACCTTTTTTTTTTTTTGTGAATATTACAAATCTGTTCTAAGTAAAATATCAAAATACATTTTTAAAAATTTTAAAAACGGACTTTATAAAAAAATTGAAAATGTAATTTTTGAAATTTATCAAAACCTGGGCAAATCTTATCTGAAAGATCCAAAGTAAATTCAGATTTAAAAAATCTCGTGATGCTAAGGAGCTTATGATTAGGAAAAAAAATTTTTAATGCCCCAAAATGGATTAAATTATTTATGAATAGTTCAAAAAAAAATAAAAATTAAAACTTTTTTAGATCAATTTCAATTTTATGTGTATTTTCAAGTCATGCATTTGTGTTTGGAATGTTTAATTTTAAAAAAAATAAATGATGTATTCTTCTATTAGTAAAAATTCTAACTTTTAATTTTATTTTAGGAATAGTACATAATGGAAATTATTACTTTCCATAACTTGATCCATAATGAAGGGGTTTATAAAGCTTTTACTGTATCCAATTTTCTTCTATAAATAATTTTAGTTAAGACCCCAAAATAGTATTTTGCTTGGGGAAGAGAAATCTAATCTTTTTAAAATAAATACTTTTTTTTTTATTCCTTTCCCTTTTTCCTCTTTCTTTCTCTTTCCTTTTTTCCCTTTCCCTTTTATTTCCTTCCTTTTTTTAAAGGAAAATGTGACCTGAATTGAAATTTTTCCCAAAAATTTAATTCAGACTCCGGGTAGATCTTTCCCCAAATTTCAACGTGATCCATTATTAGATCATTTTTTGAAATCCCCAGAACTCACCACGGGGGGTGTCTAACCTTTGAGTTTCCCCCTGCCTCCCAACCACCCAACCATGAGGCAAGCACCAGATGAACGGCAGCAGCAAGAAACAAGGCCGTTGCTTGTTTCCACCAGCAGGTGGGTTTCCCGATCGAAATTCGATTTTTTCTATCCGGGGTTTTTCCAACGGTAATTCAGTGATGGTCACTTTTGGGAGCGATCTCTTGGACGGGGTTTAGGAGAACGCCTTCGGCTGGGCACCGGTGAAAGAGGAATGGGGGGCCTCGAAACCCCTCCAGGGGAGCTGGGCGAGGGGAAACTCGGGGTCGGGGGCCCCAACGGTGAAGAAACCCGCCAAAAATTTAAAATCGGATTTACTTTATATATTCTTTAATCGTAACATTTATTTCAATATAGAAAGCTTTTTTAGGGAAAATTGACTTTTCCCGAGCAAAAAAATTAAAATAGAATATTTTGAATTCAAAAATTTCAGTTTTGTTTATGAAATTGTTTGTGTTTATTCCGCCAAAATTTGGAAAAACGGGCCTCAAATTCATGGTTTGGGCGTAAAAAAAAATTGTCCCGAAAATGTTTTGGGGTAAACTGTTAAAAAGGGGGAATGTTTCTATAGTAAAGACAAACCCCACATTTCGTTCCTTTGTAGAAATTAATTATTGTGTCATTATAAATAATTTTATGTTTCAAAAATGTTAGGTTAAAGAATCATTGTAAAAAAATTGTTTAGCCTAGTCGGGGGTGAGGAAAAAGGGTACGAAAAAATTTCAGGTGCAAGGGGGCTGCGTTTTTCCTAATTACAAAGAAATTTTATAAAAGCAGTTCATATTCGTGAAAATAATTTATATTCAATGCAAGGGACAAAATAACGTGAAAAAATCGCTTTTTTTTCGTTTGCCTAAACCTTCTGCCATTCAAAACGGGGAAATTTAGTCCGGGGTTTCAGAACATGGCGGGAATCGATGCCTTCTCTCTTAGAAGGGCAACACCCCGATGGAACGGAACCCCCCCCCCTCAAAACGTTTCCGGGTAATATAGATTGGTTCATTCAAAATTTGGAGTTTTGAAAAGAAAGTAGGAAGCAGGATTTCGTTGCAACTTTGGGTTATGATTTGGTAATACGTGGCTTTTGTTTAAATATGTTTTCAATTTAAATTAAAACCCGAATTCTTGTGTCCCAGGCCTCCCGATTGGAGATCCCGGGTTGAAGTGTAAAATTTTTGACATTCAGGTAGATCCACTAGGAGGGGAATTCAGGCCCCCCCTCTGACCCGGGTTTCGGGTTTTTTGCATCACAAGATGACGCCGATCAACCCTAACAAAGGCTACGGATGCCGTCTTTCCTTCCTCTTCCCGGACCATCCCCACCCGTTAATTATACACACTACGTGCATCACATCCCCGTCTTTCCCGCTGGGGCATGCTAGTGAGAATCCCGGTTGGGGGAAAACCCCGTAAGCCGAGGAGTAAGTCGGGGCCGGGTCTCTTATTCAACGGAGTTATTACCCCTTCCCGATGTAAACACACACTTGGACTAAGATCTTAGCTGTTTTTCAGGGCTTGGGAAACGCCTTCCCTCAATGGGAAAGAAAAAAAGAATCAAAATTTTTTTTTAAATTATATCGTTAGAATAAAATCAAAATTTGCAATCTAGGGCGAGAAGAACGAAAAATTGACCTGTGCTTTTAGTGTTTAAAAAAATTAAATTTATTCACAATTTATAAAAAATTAAAAAAAAAAATTTTCCAAAAAATTTCCCCCGCAATGAACTAGCATAAATATTTTTAAAAATTCGGATTTTTAAACATTAAAAAATTTATTGGTTTAAAAATTTCTGGGTTTGATTTTTGATAATTGAGCAAATGGCGTTAGAGAAAATATAATGAAAATTTCGATCTCCACAATCCTCGTCGCCCCAAACCGGGTAGAAGCACAGAGAACAGAACCCGGGGAAACCCGGCAAATCAAATTTAGAGGTTCCTCTTTTTTAGGAAAAGAGCACACGATTTTCACCTAAAGTCCCTCCCCACAAAACGTTTAGGAGTCAAAACTTTGCTTTTCAATGGACTTTGAGTCATTATCATGGATTGAAATTTCAAATTTTATTTTACTTTCAAACCCTACTTTAAATAATGTAAATAGAGATTATTTTAAAAATTTTGGGAAAAGGAGGTTTCGATTTTGAAAATTTAAATTTAAAGGCCCCCCCATTTTAAGAAATGGATTATGTTTGTTTGAGTAAATTACTTGAGTACCCTGAAGCAATATTCGTTTTGAAGTGCAGTAGGTGAGAATTTAAAATGGCTGAACTTTTAAACTTTTAATGCTGTCCCGAGAATTCTAGCGAAGGGGAAAACTATTGTTTTTTGGGTCCCGGGAAAGAACACGTCTCAGTTGATCAAAAAAGACTTTTCGCCCTCATGTTGTCCCTTTTTAACTTGCTGGGTTTCAGAGACTTCTTAGGGTGTGCTACTTGAAAAAATGGGTTCTTCCCATGGCTGAAACGTCAGCTCAATGGACGGGGTCGCTCCTCGACACAAAAATCAATGACTCCGGCCCCGGAAACTCGAATCCGAGAGGGCCGGTCGAGAGAAACTTGGCCCGACCGGGGGGGTACCCGCTGTTGGGAAAAACCTGGCTTGGGAGAACCACGCTAGCCGACGGTAGGTCGGTGCCGTATCTCACCAGTCAGCGGGGAAAAAATCACCGCCCCCTTTCAAAACATGCCACAACCCGACCAACAGTGGCGTTGGATTGCCCTTATTTTCCCCCTTAAATTTGGGGCCATTTCCAAACATCCTTAACAAAGGGAATAAAGTCCTCCGACTTCCCAAACATGTTTTTCAAAACCGCCTTCGGGAAACTGGATTGGTCCGTCCGCCTTTTTTTTAAAACCTGGGCCCCCCAGGGGAATGCGACCGAGAAAAAGGTCGGCTGCCGCGGGGCGGGGAAAGGGGAACAAGGTGGCTTATGGGGGAAATGGGCAAACCGGCGCGGTGCTCCCTCTCGCGCAGGCGCAGGGGGTCCGGAAAGCCTTGAGTGTCCAAAATATAAAACCCCCAGGCCAAGTTTTAAAAGTGTGAATTAACAAGAAAAGGGGAGATATCTCCATTAAATGACTTTCACTAGCGCCGAAAAGGGAAGCATTTTTTTGCAAAAAAAAAATAAATATTTTTATTCTGTTGTGTTTTAAAAGGTTCATTTCAAAACATTCCGAAGTATTAAACCCTATTTTTTTTAAAGTAATTTGGGTCGTTTAAAAGTGTTTTGAGAAAGAAAAAGAGTTCTTTTTTTGTCAAGGGGGTTTTTTCAAAAAAATGAATAGCGTTGAAATATAAGAGAAATCAATGATTTTTAAAAACCCAAAAAAACTGGAAAAGAAAAATGGAATGGAAAATTTTTCGGGATGCTATCAGACGTCAAAAATGATTTGTTTTAATTTCATTATTAATGTTAATGTGCAAGCATGCATGTAATGTATAAAAGGGGGGAGAGAGAGACAGAGGGGAGAAAAGTGGAAAAGAAAAAAATTTAACCTAAAATGACCACGAGCCGCCACTGATTACTAATGACCTTAGGAGTTGGCGCTCTCGGTATTACTAAACATCAGTCCTTCGTGGTTAGGCTCTGAAGAGGGACCTTGGTGTTGGTATGCGGTTTTTTTTATTTTTTTTATTATTTTTTTTTTAATTTGTTGCGTCCACTCCTTGACGCAACGCGTCTCCAAGCCCCTTAAGGGGCGTTGAGCGCTTTTGCCCTTGGGAGTAATCCTCCATTAATGGGCATTATTATTTTTTTTAATATTAGTTCAGCCTCGTCACGTCGCAATCAGTCAGTGCCTTTTATCCCTTCGGCCAGGGGCTCGACGTCGTTAGATCCCGGGGTTCCTGGCCGGTCACCCAACCACGAACCCGCGAGTCTCGAATGCGCTTAACCTTCGTGACTTCACGGAGCGTAGTAAACGCATTCGGCTAGCGCCGCCGGCTTCATACAGTATGTGCATTTGTAAATAGTGTTGCAAAATGTAAACATGGACAGTTAAGTTTTGAGTATATCAGTGTTTTTGCTTTTTGTTTGTTTTATGGGAATTTCTGCAATGAGGCAGTGTTACGAGTATTATTCGTATAACCGTGTAATCAAGTGGTGATATCTTGGCATAAAGCGTTTGTATATAGTGTTAGTGTAAATAATGAGGGGAAAGTTTACTAGTTCGTCCCAGCTCCGTATTATGTAAGCTGTTACAGCTTCAGAATAATGATACTGAGGAAGAAAATGCATTGTTTCCTATGCAGAGTTTCCCTATGTATTGTTTTCCAGCAGTGGTTTGCAACGAGACAGATGTATCCAGCAATGACAATAAATAGTACACAACAATAATGCCAACAAATAGTAGACTAGGAAGGTTAATGTAGATTCTAAGTATAGTTGGGCACCCTATATATATATATATATATATATATATATATATATATATATATATATAATACATGTTAATTTGTACATGTAAAGTCATTCGGCATTACAAACAGTACCATAGGCAATATTCATGTTCTCTTCCGGGCTGATGGGCCGTGGTCCAATTGGCTTTGAACTGCCAAACTGTTGAAACAGTCGCCAGTCAGCCACCGTCCCGGACACTTCGCCCGAGACCTCGCCACTGAAGATGCCCACCGCAGTCGTGAGCCAAACGTTTGGCAGTTCAAAGGCAATTGGTCCACGGCCCATCAGCCTGGAAGAAAACATGAATACTGACTCCGTCCGTGAAAGCCTTCAATGCTTTATAGTACCATAGGCGTTTCTTCGTGATACTAATAACCATGGCGTGGAGAGCAATACATAGAGAGGGGAGGTAGCAGACAAAGAGACATGACCTTTGCTCTGGCGCATATACTCATTGTCAGTGTGTGTTCTTGTGCTCCAGTCTCTCTTTTCACTTTGTCGCAACCGCTTACGCCATAGAGAGAAACTAATGTAATGCTGCGCGAAAAAGGCGAATTTTCGACAGAAAAATGACAGTTTAATTAATACGAATTACAGGTGTCTGGTAAAGAAAAAGTGGATAAAACAGTTGCCAAATTTAGAAACAAAATTCTTAAACACGTGGTGTAGGCAGAATTCATATTTTGTGGATCCTGATACCGAAAATCGAATGACGGAAAAACGTCGGTTTTTCCGTCCGTCTGAGAACAACAGTAGTTCAGCCTCAACCGTTCAGCCAATTTTCTCCAAAATTGATATTACCAATCATTTTGGCTCATATAGCGAGCCATTGAATTAGAAACCTATATTTTAATTTTTGGGGGTACTTTACACGAAGCCCTTGGGACATTTTCAAAATTTTCAAAAACAAAAGACCCCATTGTTTTTTATTAAATTATGTTGTTGAATAGTATGAAGGACGTTTAAGAGAATGGTGCAGGTTTAGTTGACAACTGATATTTCGAAAATTGCGAAGATTCAATTTTTTCGACGAACCTTATGACTACAGTTATGGAGATAGATTTTTTTCATTTAATGAAATCTATTCTTTAAAGACAGATTGTGAAAGAAGATCATGTACAATTTTTCGAAAATTTGAGCACTTTTCCCGAAATTGTGCTTGAAAGTACGGGCGAGAAAGTACGTTCTGTTTTAGTACCATTAGATATACTACTTGATCAGCTTTCGGAGTGCCATTGAAAGATAATTTTGTTGGCCGTGAACCACACCAGTTTAAACACCTTGCACAATGCACTTATGCTTCCCATAAAATGTGGAGGGAATTGACATTTGATCGGCTGAGACGCGGTTATCCAATGAGGGACTTCGTTACAACTTTTTTTTTATATTGAGGATTGCGATTGAATAACTGCAACCCAGCTGATCAAATGTCATTTTGTCGTACGTTTTAATCGGAATAAAATTAAGCTCTATCGTGAACAGTGTCTCCGCCGGTCCATTATAGTGGACTTCTTCCATTGATATTCAACGCAGATTTCTACAAGTGCAAACAATTTTCATTGTAAAATGTTAATAAATACAAGCGTTTCATGGAAAACTTAACGAAGCTGCGAACTTACGATGTTACAGTTGTAGAAAAAAAGGTGAATGCTTCTAAAAGTACCATTTGAAAAGATGCTATAAAGAAAGTTCAATATGAAGTGAATTAGAGACGTGTGCGGGCCGCAAAGTATTTAATCTGGAACTTTTTAGATTATTGTCAACTATGTTTAAAGTTATTAAAAGTGGAAAAATAAACACACAATTTACCAAAATATAATTAGAATGTTTTGTTTCTTTTTTGTTTTAATTCTTCAAATTTAATTTGGTTTTCACAATGCCATTGAAGGAAACTCATGTTACATGCTACATGTTTAAATACCTTTTGTTTTGATTAGAATTAAGTTCATACCAATGTACCATAATATAGTTACATTGATTCAAGCATTTAAATAAAAAAATATTTTTTAAACAATAAAGTTTCAATTATTCATACTATGATTACCAAATTTATTCAGTTGTTGGGATTATTGTATTTATCAGCTAGTCTGCCTTGGTTGTCATGATAATCGACACTCGATTCAACGAGAGAATGTAACTGCTCTCAATTTTATCCACATCTCTGCCCTTCGGTGAGATTTCTCCAATGTCAATCTGAATGTTGCCACACATTGTACACGTTCAGGGTGGCACGTGGACAATATTTTATCAAGATCTATTGGTACTCCTGCTGCAAGGTCAAACTGCCATGCACATCTAAGAACAGTCGCGATACAACAGCCCAATGTCTAGGAACATTTCACGGGGAAGAGAGCAAGTGGCGACTAGTTTTCGTGTGTTCGTAAGTTCATGTGCTTATTCTTGCAATGGAATATATTCTGAAGGAATCTGGTTTCTTGAGCGTGAATTGTGATAAATTACAGGAAGTTCTAGTCAGATCAGAAACTGCAGAGATGGTGACTCACAGACGTTCTCACACACATCGTGCAGTAAGTTGACATAATCTATCATTTTGATGACTTTATTTGTTTTTTATTATGCTATGGTTATGTTAGCTATAAAGAAAACTCTCAAATCCGCGGAATATTATGCTTTGCGATAAAAGTGTTCTTTACTAACAACTCGTATTACAATACATAAAATTTTGTTGTTTCGTTACACTATATTGCAATCAATGCTTATTGGATGCCTGTCTAATGTGAGAGATGCAAACTTCTAATAAGGATGATGTTATTTTCTGTGGCCTGTATTTTTATTATTCCATCATATTCGACGTAGGTCATATCGTCATAATCACCAGCAAGGTGTCAAGTGTCACTTCTGACTCAGCTATTTATTTTCCTCTTAAGTATCGGGTGTCAATAGTCTTGAGTTACTTTCTACATTCTTACTCTCAATTTCCTTGTTACATGAAAATTCGGTAGTGGTTCGTGGGCTTTCGGTAAAATGTTCAAGCGATCACTTTTGTGCTTTAAATGGCGTTGTTTCCGAATCTGCAACTAAAATTTCTTGGAACGAGTGGTTGAGTATTGAAGGGACAGCTGCTCTGATTGGTCTTTTTTTGTGGTTTCTTTCGGTCGACATTCCAGGCGAATGATTAGCTGAGATGGAATTTCCTACAGAAATTTTGTCCCAGAGGACCTAGGATTCCAATGTGGCAGATTTTGTACTGCTCGCGATCGTTTATGACCGACGGCCACGTAGAAAAGGACGGAAGAAAAACTTCAGACACAACACAGGAATAAACGACATTGGCAGGAGCGGTCACGTGGTTTCCCATTTCTTCTGCACATCCGGGACCATCTGCCGTTGAGTTTGATGAGCAATAGAGCTACATAACTAGGTCGAATTCAGCCACCGTCTGAAGGAGAATTCTAGCGGCCGGCTACTCTGATCGGTAGTTTTCCGTGGTTTCTCCGATCAATACCAGGTGAATGCCGGGGCAGTACCCTAGCAAACGGCCACGGACCACGCGCGGTCCTCCCTTTCCCATTCTTTTTGTCGACCGCTGATCTCACTCTCTATCTCCATAAGACTTAATATAGATTCAATATGTCGTTTCAGACTTAGAATGTTCCTGAAGGAAACAAATGCAAGTGTTCATTATACCCTCTTCGTCATTAGATTGGTGGAGGTGTACATGCAACGTTTCGCTTATGGAAATAGTTCTTGTGGAAATCATAAATTTATTTGTTTATATGCACGTTTAAAAAGGAGCAAAGGGCTTTGAAAGAGGGAGAGAGAGACACAGAGACCGAGACACAGAGACCGAGACACAGAGACCGAGACACAGAGACCGAGACACAGAGACCGAGACACAGAGACCGAGACACGGAGACCGAGACACGGAGACCGAGCCAAGAGCCGAGTTCGAGACACCTAGACCGAGAGACCGAGACTGAGAAACCGAGGTCGAGAGACCGAGACCGAAACACGGAGACCGAGTCCAAGAGCCGAGTTCGAGACACCTAGACCGAGAGACCGAGACTGAGAAACCGAGGTCGAGAGACCGAGACCGAGAGACAGAAACCGAGGGCAGAAACGGAGAGGAAGAGACCGAGAGAAGAGAGAGAGAGAGAGAGAGAGAGAGAGAGAGAGATTGAGACAGAGAGACGATAGATGGCATTGAATCAATGTAATAACTTTGTCCCCTTTCGTTTTCTGAGCAACAATGCAAACACAGTTACTTTATCATTAAAATCTATCAGAGACCGAGAGGCAGACCGAGAAACAGAGACCAAGAGACAGAGACCAAAAGACAGAGTCCGATGGCAGAGACCTGGAGGCAGAGACCTGGAGGCAGAGATCGAGGGCAGAGACCGAGACAGATACTGAAAGGCAGAGACCGAGAAGCAGAGAGAGAGAGAGGGAGAGAGAGAGAGAGAGAGAGACGATTGTGGAATCAAAAGAATGTATTCTGGTCTTTAATAAATGGCATTGAATCAATGTATCAGAATAACTGTGTCCCCATTCGTTTCCATAGCAACAATGAAAATGTTGCAACAGTTACTTTATCATTAAAATCTATCAACATAGAATTATTTAAAGAACAAATACCTCAAAATTGAGGAACTCAACTAACTAAAGTGTTGTAGAGTAACCCAAAATTATTACTCAAATATAATTGTTTTGGAATATCTCTAAAGTCACCTATGTTTACATTAGGGAGTGTTGGCACATAGGCGGGCAAATTGTCTCAAAGTTGGCGCATTTCTTCGAATACAATCGATTATAACTATTCTTTGGGGAAAATTAACTGCAAGGGGTATACATTTCAAGAGTTGCGCGTTTGAAATAGCCTTAATTTCCCCTCAATTTAAAACCGCCAACTACCTTACAGTGAAAGGAATTTTTTTTCTCCATTCTCTCGTCGACCGTCGTGCTGTGCGGATTGCTCCGCACCGTACAGCTCAACTAGCGCCGACTAGCGAAGTTTGTTTACTCAGTGTCGTTCCTGCGCCGACCGCAGAGGTGCTTGCACAACTGCACGACGAACAGTCAGTCTCTATCAACTCGTGCAGTGCAGTGGTTATTTCTACTCGTGCTCAAAAGTTGTCACAGTGCTACATAGTGCTCAAATCCAGGCCCCCCTAGGGGGGCATCCCTTCCCAGATGTCTCTGCAATGTATCACCATCAACTCTATCAGAACTCAACCGCCAACAACAACATTCAAGTACTAAGGTACCCGAGGAAACGCAGCCTTGACAACCTCCAGGTAACCGGCGCAAAACGCAAGGCTAATTCTCTCCCCGGCGTAATGGATCTACCTTTAAATAACAGATTTGCCCCGCTCGAACCTCTGACTGACGACGACCGCGAGAAAATCCCCAAATTCGTCTCACCCAAAAGCCTGTGATCAAAAGCCACCTCAATATTCATTCACGAAATTTCAAACTATAAAGAACTCATCAGTAAATTAACCTCCGAGATAGGAGAAAACTTTATCACTCAAATAAAAGGAAATTCTGTTAAAACTGTTCTTAATTCAATAGAATATTTCAGAAAAACAATTCACTTTCTAGATCAGAATAAGTGTCAATATCACACGTTCAAAGACCCTTCAGCTAACACCTTTAGTGCAGTTATCCGTGGAGTGCCGATTAATTACGATGAAGATGAAATTACTGAAGAACTTAGCAAAGTTGACATTCTGAACGTCAAAGTAACCCGCTTGTTAATAAAAAAAGCCATTGTGCAGTTTTAATGAATGACAGATCAACCTTTGAAAAACTATTTAGCATCAATAGACTTTTCAGTGCCGTGGTTTCAGTAGAACTCAGACGCCATAATGCATTTATTGTGAGATGCAAAAGATGTCAGGACTTCGGACATACCAAAAATTACTGTAAAAAAACTTCAAAATGTGTAAGATGCGCTAACTCCCATGAATCGGGTAAATGCAACTTAAACCCCCAACTTAATCCCACTTGCGTTAACTGTAATCAAGCTCATCTAGCATCGTCACGCAAATGTGAATATTTCCAAAGACGACAAGTAGCATTCATGAAAAGAAGTTCATCTAACTATCTTTATTCACAGGCAGTTAACAGTTTTCCCCCCTCCCCCCGCCTCATTTCCCCCACTTCTTGCTAATACCAACTATCGTGAGTCTAGAATCCCTCCACAACATTACGTTCCTCCTCAGCTCCCCAAAAACATTCCCCCTCCCCCGCCTCCTCAACAAAATATTTTTCCATCTTATTCACAATACCCATCAACAAACTCTGCACACCCACTTCCCCCCTCCCACCATAGCACCTCTCTACATCCTGATATAATTTCAGAAATAATAAACCAGGTAATCAAAGCCCTCATTCCACATCCATATTTGTCCTAGATCCATAATACTCAAAATAACCAAGAAAATGTCCCAAAATAAATTTTCGTCTCTCACTCTCCTAAACTGGAATATAAACGGAATCATCCCCAAAATCAATTTTATAAAATATCTTCTAAATAATTATAATATAGATATTGCTTTCATCACCGAAACGCACCTCACGTCCAAAGATAAGGTTAATGTTCCGGGTTACTTGACGTACAGATCCGACCGACCTTCGCGAACTGCAGCAGGAGTTGCTATTTTCATTAAAAAACGGATTCGACACGATCCGCTGCCACCGTTTATCACCCCAGGACTTGAAAATATATCAGTAGCGCTACATCAGTCACACGGTACGCCAATTACATTAACTGCAGTATATAAGCCTCCTAATATCCCCCTGAAACAAACACACCTTAATACTCTGTTTTCTAACCCAACTACAACCATAGCCATAGGCAATTTCAACGCCAAACATTCCGCATGGGGATGCAGAACATGCACCCCGAATGGAAATTTCTTACTCAGATATGCTATCAATAATAATTTAATTATCTCTGCTCCACCGGAACCCTCACATTATCCGTATAATCGCCGCATCCTTCCGGATATCCTAGATATTGCAATTTGCAACAATTTTACGAAACCGTTATTTCAATCAGTTCTAGCAGAATCAAACTCGGATCATTGCCCGGTGCTTCTATCCTGCAATGCTAATCTCGTAGTATCTAATCATCCCAATCATCGTATCCATAAGAATATCAATTGGAATTTATTCGAAGAGTATCTTTCGACATCCACCCCCATACCACCTTTCTTAAAAACCCCAGATCAAGTCGACTCAGCTATTTTCTTCTTCGGCAATACCATCTGCACGGCAATAAGTACGGCTACACCCAATTACAACCACCAGAGGCACCCCCCATCAAATCCGCTTCCGCCCAACATCCTGAATCTTATTAGACATAAGCGATATATAGGACGACAATGGCAAACTCTCCGGCTACCCCAATTAAAAACCGCGTTAAATCAGATGACGCAGAAAGTTCACGAAGAGTTAAGTAAGTTTCGCTATCAGAACTTCCAAAACCTTCTTCAAAATATTGATAAAAACTCCAATACTTTGTGGAAACTCTGTCGTCATTTCTCCCACCTAACCAAGCAATCCCCCCATTATCAGCCAACTCTGAAATCGCTTACTCGGAAGTAGACAAATTAGAAATGCTTGCCAACCATTTTAAAGATGCTTTTTATCCCAATACTTCTACTGATTTGAATTTCCAAAACGTGGTAGAGGAATTTGTAAGATCCCCATTACATACAGCTCCATCACCAATTAGTTATATCTCTCCCGCTAATGTCAAACAAATAATTAAGAATACAAAAAACAAATCTTCTCCAAGAATAGACGGTATCCCCAACATAGTTCTAAAACATTTACCTCCTCATTCCATTGCTTACTTAACTGCCATCTTCAACAGTTGCCTCAGACTAGGCTATTTCCCGGCAAGCTGGAAAAAATCCATTGTAATTCCAATATTAAAACCTAAAAATCTCGAAACATCCCTCCAGCTATAGACCCATAAGCCTTTTACCCACTCTGTCCAAAATCTTCGACAAACTGATCCTAATCAGACTTAACAAATTTCTTCAAGTTACGAAAGCTATTCCTCCTTTTCAATTCGGATTCCGCCCTCTTCATTCGACCACCCACCAGCTTCTCAGAATAGTAGAAAACATAGGACAAGCATTTCAAAATAAGCAGTACTGCGCTGCAGTCTTTTTAGACTTCGCTAATGCCTTTGACAAAGTCTGGCACACAGGTCTGCTCTACAAATTAAGGAACCAAGGCACTCCCGATTATCTTTTCAAAATCATTAGCAGCTTTCTCGAAAATAGAAGCTTCTCGGTGCGAATAAATTCCTCACTCTCCGCCCCTAAAATAATTCAGGCTGGGGTACCTCAAGGCTCACCTCTCTCCCCAACCCTCTTCAATCTGTTCACACCAGATATACCATGTACCACAACTTGTTCCACAGCTTTATATGCAGATGACACCGCGATATTCTCTATACACTATGATATTTCAATAGCAATCAACAATTTACAATTAGACATCAACACTTTCTATGACTGGGCAGCAAAATGGCGCCTGCACTTAAACGCAGCAAAATGCGAAGCTAAAATCTTTGCACTCAAAAGAATAGCCAACCCTCCTACACTCACAATAGGAAGTTCACCTGTTCCTTGCCTCCCATCCAACAAACCCATAAAATACCTAGGAGCAATCCTAGACACCCGTCTCACGTGGAAACCCCACATTACCCATAGGCTGAACAAAACTTATGCTGCTCTCTTCAACCTATATCCACTCATTAACCGTAAATCAGCGCTACAAACTGATATAACCCTCCATATTTATAAAACTGCACTTAGACCATCACTAACATATGCCTGCCCTGTTTGGGGAGGTGCTGCACAAACAAACTTAAAAGGGCTTCAAGTTTTCCAAAACAAAATCCTCCGAACATCGGTTAACGCACCGTGGTATGTATCCAATAATCAGATCCATAGAGAATTGAACATCGATACCATTACTCACCATATTTCATCATTATCAAAAAAATTCTTCTCCAACCTAAACCTAGTTCCCGGTGCCAGACTCTACCAGCTAGGAAAATCCAGTAACGGTCCAACCAGAATCAAATCCCGCCTTCCCAAAGATCAATTCAGACCTCCGTAAGCATCATAAACACGTAATCCTAAGCTCGCTCCCCGCCCCCTTTCCCACTCCCTTCACTCCACTGCCCTGTGCATAAGATCCTTATAAATGAGGTTCCCAGAGGGGATTCCCTCTCACAAGTAAGCTGGGTTGAGTTGGTTTATTTTGCAAGTACCTCGGTGCTTTTTCAGTTATTATGGTATTATTGGTTAGTGTTTGTACTCAATTTCAGACCTGTAAAGTGGTTTATCCACTGTTCGGGTGCAATAATAAATTTAAAAAATTATTTTCTTCTATAAAACTTATTGAGGGGACTTTGAACTGCTTCCAAGGATGGCCACGAGAACACGCCACATCCCAGGCGCCGTAGGCCCACGAGTATAGAACGATTTTCTTAAGGATGAGCCAAAGTGACAGCTAGTGCTGGAAACATAACTGAAGGTTTTGTGGTCGTCGTGCCCTTGAGCCCATTAGACTCCCTTCCCGCTTTCGTTCGTTTGCAGTTGGCTAACTTGTAAATGGCTTCGACTCTTCCTTTTGTGATGTACTCGTCCGACAAAAATATAGTGCGCCACGAGAAATAATTTAAATTAGGAAGTGCGGTGTTATGTGCTCTTCTGTAAAAGTTTTTTTTCTATTAATATTACATTGAATTTACTTTTTGTGTGATAAATATTGTTTATTTTAAAACCGAGACTCGAATGCGAGATGCGTACCAGTGCACGTGTTTCCGCGTTAAAATCATTTTTCTTTCTATTTACATTCGTGGCAGTTATTTTTACTGATTGTGAGAGCATGTTAAGAGATTTTCCACTTATGAAATTCAATTTAAATATTTCCCGGACTCGCGTACGTGCATATACCTCAGCGAAACTCTTAGACTCTGCATAGGGATGTTTTCACAGGAGCTATTAGCACTTTACGAAGGGGCGTGACTGAACAGCTGTCGCGGCGGAGGGATATATTTCTGAAATACATGTGATGTTCACTTGTTTTCGCGAAGTGTCACTTTGACTCATCCTTAGGAAAATCTTTCTGTATAGACAAACTCTGTTCATTGTCACAATTTCGGGAAGCTAACTCGTTGCCAGATAAGAGGCGACAGACTCAAATTGTTTGAAAATCAGAGAGAGAAGCCGAGCAGTCTTGTGGCGACTCGCCTCACTCGGCATCGCCATCGACGGCACTGAAAGTCTAATTACTAACGCGAGACTGGTGTTACGGTTGAGATTTTTTTCTTCAATTTTAAGTAGTATATGACTTAGTGTAGGGATCACAGAATTTTGAAATTGAAATTAAATTTTGAAACTTTTTCCCCATAGCACGTCATACGCAGTTTTTAACTGCTTTTTTGACGTAAAATAAATAAATAAATAAATAAATAAATAAATAAATAAATAAATAAATAAATAAATAAATAAATAAATAAATAAATAAATAAATAAATAAATAAATAAATAAATAAATAAATAAATAAATAAATAAATAAATAAATAAATAAATAAATAAATAAATAAATAAATAAATAAATAAATAAATAAATAAATAAATAAATAAATAAATAAATAAATAAATAAATAAATAAATAAATAAATAAATAAATAAATAAATAAATAAATAAATAAATAAATAAATAAATAGATCGCTAAATGCTCCGTGTTCCGGCATGTTCGGCACGTCAACTTCATTCACACGGGCAAATTTCGAGAGGAATCCAGAAAGAAAACTATTTTCTTTTGCCTAGACTCAGATAACAGCCGATATTTTCTTCAATATTTATTGATCCAAGCGCCGAGTTATGCTAAAAGTCTTAATACTTGTCGTTTTAAGAATCTTCCCTTATGACCAAATCGCAAATAGACGAATAGCAGTTTTCTGGGCTCAATTTCTTCAAAAGCTCTCCCAATATTTCGCAACCTCAACAGGGATATTTTATACATTATTTCATTTGTGAATACAAGTGCTTCAAACGATATATTACTTAGTTTTGGTGGCTCAGGGCATTCATTGCTGTCCCTGCAATACCTCTGACCGGGAGGTTCTAGGGTTCGAGTACCGACGGAGGCAGGGTTTTCAACAATTAGCTACATCCCTTGGTTAAGTTCAGTCGCTGCCTGGAGGAGAATTATAGCGGCCCCTACTCTGATCGGTTTTTTCTCTGCTTTCTCTGAACAACACCAGGCGAATGCCGGAACAGTACCCCAACAAACAGGTCACGGTCTGTGCGCGATCTTTCCCTTCACTTCCTTGTCCTATCCTCGCCCTCACACACACTTACACGTGCATGCACTACATTACCATACATGCCGGGAGACTAGCTGCGAGCATACAACTTGTCCCGACTGGGGCTGTGCCCCGCATGCGGGAGATTTCTGATTGGGGAAAATCTCGCATGCCCACGGGTAGTTCGGCGCCGGATGTCGCCATCCAGTGGGGGAAGATCACCGCCACCTGCCGTCATATAAATACGCGGGACTAATGACGCACCTGGACCACTAATCAATCAATTTCTTATGGTGTTTCTTGAAAACTCAAAAGTTTTCTGTAAAAATTAGTTCAAAGTTTCAGACACGCTCAAACAAATTTTTGCAAAAACGACTCCAATTTTTTTTTCAAGAAAATTTGCTTGTAGGACCAGGCCTGACTATTTTATTACCAAGGTCCTTTTTCAATTGTACAATTAGGTGACCGAAGAATTGAGATAATGCGGAAAATATCTTTTAGACGGCAATAGATGGCAGCTGGGAAGAGGAAGGGGTAAAACCGAAAAGCTATAGTACAGATGCAAGAGAATATAGAGAAGTAGGACGAGAAAAGCTCTGCCATTTTGTAGCACCACGTATATGGAACGTCCTATCAGAAGAATCGTTTTTGGCGGGATGTTCTTGAATCATAAAAATTAATATGTAAGAAAACCCTAAGTTTCTATCTTCTTCCAGTTGCTCAAACTTAACAATTTATAAATTCTAGGACGAATTTATTCACGATATCCATTTGTATTTTTTACATTGACGAAAAATATTTCACACGATTGTGGTTAAAATATTACGCATTGTAATCGAGTCGCCATTTAGAAAACAGGCTAACCAAGAAACTTCAACATGTGTCTTCTTTGAAATTACGTACTACGTCTTGTGCAACTCATATGACACTCCAAAGTTAATTTAGTTTTGAAATGTTCAATAATTGTGATAAATAGCTAATGAATATGGGCATTTCAATAATGGCAATAATCGCAGACCATTGAACCAAAAGTTGCAATATGTAACAAATTGATGAAGAGGTGAAAAATGGTATAATGATTTTAATAAATAATTATTTATAAAAGTAATTGATTTGAATTAAGATTTACATTATCACTTAGTTCGAGGGTAGATAGTATTTTGGCGATTTGTCTACCTTTTTTCATGCAGAATACAGTAGAATGGAACCAGCATAACAAAACTAATGGTATTCATATTTCCAGGACTCGGGCTTACTTATATCATCGTTCCTGTTGGTAATATTAAAATAAATTAGCTTAGATATATTATTAAACATATAAGCTTCTATAATTTTAAAATAAATTTCAACTAAGTACAAACAATATCGCTGTTTAGATAAAAATTAATTTTATTGAACCGAAAATATATTTATAACACTTTTTAAGTTTCTAACTAGGGTTATGTTCTTAATGTAACTTGTTTATAAATATAGGTGTTTACGTCAATCGTTATCGTAAAATGTAATTAGGGAAGTCTTGGAGATGTCATGAATGGTAGCAAGCACATTCACAGGGTTGCTGCTGTCGGCAAATTGTCTTCAGCAAACTGACTAGATGTCGGCATATCATCAACCAGAAAGCAACTGAAACAAATAAGAGTGTATGAGTGAACAACTAATGAATAACAAGATCTAGTACAAGCTAGGAGAACTTCTGCGCAAGTTTTCTTATTGCTGCAAGCACCCGAGTCCTCGACCAACACGGCTCGAAATGGATTGGTCAAAAAAATTCTTACCACACAGTACGTCACTCTAAGGTTTATTTATTTATTTATTTGACGTCAAAAAAACAGTTAAAAACTGCGTATGACGTGATATGGGGAAAAGTGAATTGTACGCACATTTTCAAAATTCTGTGATCCCTACACTAAGTCATATACTACTTCAAATTTGAAAGAAAACAAACAAACAAACAAACAAACAAACAAAAAGAGCTCCCATGTAATAAAATCTATTTTCAAGGATAAAAAGGCAATACATTTTGGCTCTTATCCATGTTGTCCTTCGGAATAATACTTCCTGCCGCGACAAAATGGAAACGATAATATGAATAATTGTATTTCCCACTGAATTCTAGAAGACGTGCACAGAAAATGAAGTTACATTTATGTCCAGAAGCAAAACAAGGAACCATCTCAGCATTTGCTCAATGGATCAGGGAAACTGGACGAAAAAGCTGATCGAGATGGGGGTCATTGACCCGGATGCTACAATACAATACTTGTTACAGGTTGTTTATACACATTTAGACAGTTCAAATGGTAAATAATTATAATTATGTATCATTGTTAAAATTAATGTTACTTTTGTTGTGATGCTCAGTATAATTCTCTAATTGTATAGAAACAGTTATGCAGCAGAAACGATTTCACTTGGGATTTAAACTTTTCTATTACATTTAATCGTTTAATGTCATCTGGCAAAGTGTTGTAAAATAATGTACATGTATTGTATGTGAATTTTTTGTAATGAGCTGTTGATACTGTCACCTGATGAATATGCTTTCTATGTCGAGTGTTATAGTAATAGACATCGGCATTTTCTGAAAATATATTCCCGCCCTTAAGCAAGTCATTTTTGACAAAAGCCACTGATTTGTAAATAAGAAGACACGGTAATGGTAGAATTCCCAGATTAATGAAGAGAGGCTTACGTGAATCACGTTGGTGGGATTTGGTTATTATTCGTACAATTCGTTTGTGTAATCTAAAAGTCTGGGAGCTATAAGATGTATTTCCCCAGAATATTATGCCATATCTCAGGCGGGAATGAACATTCGTGAAATATACACAATGAACAGTATGAAAGCTGACTGAATTTGTAAGAATTCTGAACGCGTAGCATAATGAACTTAATTTTGTGTTCAATTCATTTAAATTGACGTTCCATTTAAGGTTTGACTGAATTTAGAGACCTAAAATGAATTTTTACAGAAGAGCACATAACACTGCACTTTTTAATTTCAATTATTTCTCATAGCGCATTATATTTTTTATCGGACGAGGACATCACGAAAGGAAGCGTCGAAGCCATTTACAAGATAGCCAACTTCAAACAAACGAACTGAGGAAGGAGAGCCAAATGGGTTGAAGGAGACAAAGACCACAGAACCTTCAGTTACGTTGCCAGCACTTTGGCTCAGTCGTACCTGGCGTCGGCTCACACGACGGACGCCCAGGGGCCAGGGCCTGAGGCGGGGGGGCCGGGGCCGGGCGGGGGGCGGGCGGGGGCGCCTCCTCCCGCAGCGGCGGCAGCGGGGGCCCGCGCACCGGACGCACGCGCGGACCCTGCGACCACACCACACCACACGGGCTAGAGATTGGACATACTGCGAGGCATTGGTTGTGTTTGGTTGGTTGGTTAGTGATTCCTGGCACGACAACTACTGATGTCATTAGTCCCGTTAGTGTAGTGCATGTTTTTCTCGGGAGATGGCGGTGATCTTCCCCCGCTGGATGGCGAGATCCGGCGCCGACCTACCGCCGGCTAGTGGGGTTTCCCCCTAACCAGGACTCTCCCACCAACGGGGCACCGCCGCAGCGAGGACAAGCTCTAAGCTCCCGACCAGTCTCCCGAAATATGTGGTGCTGTAGTGCATGTTAGAGTAAGTGTGTGTGTGTAAGCGGAGAGGATAGGACAAGGACGAGGAATGATCGCGCGCGGCCCGTGGCCCGTTTGTTAGGGTGCTGCTCCGGCATTCGCCTGGGGCTGATCGGAGAAACCACGGAAAACTACCGACCAGAGCAGCCGGCCGCTAGATTTCTCCTCCAGACAGCGACTGAGTTCGACCTAGATGAAAAGCTAGGGTCGAAAATCCTTCCGCCATTAGGACTCGAACCTAGGACCTCCCGGTGAGAGGCGCTGCTGTGACATTAGTTGATGCACTGAGCTACCGCTCCCGGTTAATTGGTTGATGATTCCGGCCGCGTCAACGGCTAAGGTCACTTGTCCCGTAAGTGGAGTGCATGCGTTTTTTCTGGGACGTGGCAGTGATCTTCCCCAGCTGGATTATAAGATCCGTCGCTGACATCCACGTTGGCTAACGGGTTTTCCCAGCTAGGTATCTCCCTCTAGGGGGCACCGCCCCAGCCAAAAAATTCTAAGTTCCCTACTGTCCTTCCAGCATGTGTGCTAGTGTAGTACATGTATGTATATGTGTGTGAGTAAAGGGAGAAGATAGGATAAGGAACGGGAAGGAAAATTCGCGAGCTGTCGGTGGCCCGTTTTTTAGGGTACTGCTCCAGCATTCGCCTGGTGTTGGTCGGAGAAACCACGGAAACCGACCCATCAGAGCAGCCGGCCGCTAGAATTCTCGTGCAGACAGCGGTTGAATCCGACCTAGGTTGTCGAAAATTCTGCCACCGTCGGAATTCGAACCCTGGGATCTCTCGGTCACAGGCACTGTAGTGACATCAGTTGATGCACTGCACTACATCAGTTGATGCACTACTGATGCTTAGCCACCTAAGTCGATATGGTACTTCGATGTCGATGCTTATAAAATATTGTTTTTCACAGAATCATTGATTTTAAATATAGATATATTAATGCAGGGGAAAATAGATTTGTAGCTTTTCTTTTAAAATTGTCTCTTTCTGTAGTTGTGTGACGAAGAAAGCTCAAGCAGGCGGAGTTTGCTAGTTACAGTGAAGGGAATACGTTATGTTCACCATATGTCTCTTTTACTCCTTAAGCGTGGGAATTAAACTAGGCCCAGGCACGGGGGACACCGGTAGATAGCCGGCAAACTCGGAAACATGACCCAAAAGTAATTGTAAGTGCATGTGCGTGTAAGTTGTTGATTTACGAATCAGTAGTTTTTGTCAAAAATGACTTGTTTAAGGGTGGGAATATATTTTCAGAAAACGCGAATGTCTTTAACTATGTCGAGTCCCGGCCAGAGTTGTAGCTTTCGTTTAAAATCGTCTCTCTCTGTAACTGAGCGACGAAGAAGGCTCAGGCAGGCGAAGTTGGCTAGTTACGGAGAAGGGTCATGCTCGTCACATGTCTCTCGTATTCTCCAAGCGTTGGAATTAAATTAGGCCCAGACATGGGGCCAGATTAGCCAGCAAAGTCAGCCAATCAACCCAAAATTACAAATACAGTTGACTCTAGTTACAGCAAACTTCTGGAGGCTAACACTTTTGTTTCACTACATCAGAGGTTCACTATAGCCGATCAGATCAAAATTAAATAGAATTTCTTCACGATTGATTTTATTATTAATATAGAGATACAGCAAAATACATTAACATCATGAACTGGAATTTCAATATTTTTGTCCTTAAAAATCAATTATTTTTAAATGTTTGCTTCGTACGTTTTTCAATTTATTAATTTCTCTAGATCCATCTCCAGAGTTCGTGCTCTCTCCATATTTGATTCTGCATTGCCCTCTGACTCTAAAGTATCGTAATGCAGTCTTCACACCCTTAAATGCCTCTTCCATTGTTGGAACACCGTCCCACTCTCTGTAGGAATTTGTGGCACTGAGGCGAAACATTCTTCTACGGGAGGGCATTATTTTCCAAAATGTATTTCCTACGTTCAGTGTAGCCGAGGTTCAGGTTCAATATAAACGAATCTTCTTATGCTTATCTGTAATGTAAATGAAACGGGACCAGTGACTTCAGTTCACTATAACAGAAGGTTCACTATATCCGGGTTCACTTTAACCGGATTTGACTGTACATGCATATGTTAATGCCGAAGTTTTTAACATTGATGTTTTCTGATTGATGTTTTTAAGTTTTCGATGTTTTCTTTGTGAATGAAAAATTCTCGTAATTACAATTATGTGAAAGTTGAATATGAAATAACTGATGACACCACTCTTGGTTTATGTGTTCGAATAAAATGAACGCCGTTTTGTACTTCTCCTTCATCGAGCATACTATTTCTGACCTGAAATGACTCCGACGCTCTGGAATTGCCTAGGCCTGTCTTCGTATTTCGTACAAGAAGAGGCGGTCAATGCATGCGCTCTGGTTGTAAAGCCTCTCCCTTTCATCCTGGGCCCTTCTTCGGGGGAGTGAGAATTGGTTCATTGAGATGGCCCTGGGCCCTCAGGATTATTTTTGTCCATTGATCATCTTCATTTTTTAACTTTTTTGGTTAATTTCAATGATTTCAATTATACATTAAATAGCATGGTCTCTGTCAAATTCAATTTTCTTGTGCAAGAATTTAATGATAGAGGATACTGAACCAGCTTGAAAACATTGGTGTTTGGTAGCATCTATGTTTTTATCCATGTCGTATAAATAATGTGGACCGGATGCTACAGTTACATCGTAGGTCATGCGTTCTACGACTGGGACCGGATGTATTTTCTTCTCTATGGACTCGGGTCTCAGAAGGGTCTAGTAAATTGGTTGATCTAATAAAAAGATATACAGAGTAGTTTGAAATAAATGTTACAAACTTTTAGGGCATGTAATAAATGGCGGAAGACGATTATGTTTTGCCAATGAACATGTGATAATAAATCTCACAAGAACTTACACATGTGACATTTGCCCCTGGCAGATAGGCAACTCATCCTGCACTACTGTATGGCACGTTCATGGTCTGGCACATTCAAAGAGATTTTGTGTTTGTTCCATTGTGTTGATTGCCAATGAGGGACCAATGTCATGTGTGTTACTTCATTTCTTGAAAATTCCGTGTTTTTGATTATCACAGCACCTACAGGAGTAATATAACCACAAACGCATCATTTTTACAGTAAAAAATTTGATTGAAGTCTTTTGTACACTTGAATTAACTATTTTGCTAGCAATACCATTAAATAAAATCTGTTGGTCGTTTACCATTGCAAATAAGTTTTCTATTACTTAGGACCAAAAATTTCAAAATTTCAACGTTGCTAATCTCACTGTTAGTAATTTCATTCATGTAACTACGCATGGTAAAAGGGTTGAGTAAGGTACCTGGAGCTTAAGGAAACGTGCGCAGATGGTACTTCTGTACACACATGTACCACATACATCACATACAGTTTTCACTGTTTTCGTCAAAAATGAAATGTAATGACTAGACATCGGATGTTTAGGCACTAAAACATCGTCTTTTAGGCGCCTAAAAAGGCACTGAAAAAGTCAAGAATACGGAGAGAAAAAAGGCACTGTCATAAGTTACATACACAATAAAATGGAAAAATTGTAATTTTTGTGTATATTATTTTGTAAACTTAAATGCACAAAACCAGTTCGTACATTTTAATGTAAAACTAGATTTGCATATTTACAACTCTTCTACATTTTATTCTTAATAGTTTCCATTAACCAGTAATATTTACAAATTACTAGTAACTTTTCAAGGTGCACAATTTTAACTTTACGACGATTGGGAGACAAAATCAGTTAAATGCGGAGAATGATATCTAGAATTATATGCGGAGAAGGACTGGCATATATTTTAGCAGTCCAACACTATTAACACTAAAACATTCTGGGAATTTATATTTATTTCCGCTTAAAATTTCGGTTCCCTCGATGTATTGTCAATCGTCCATGTTCTCAGATCATGGCTGGTATTTATAAAATAGGGAAATGGAGAAAAATCAGTTGGTAAACTTTTAGGAATTCTCTCGTAATTTTAAATTTTAAGACGTGTATTGAAGGTTTCGTAATGAATGGTCACTTTGCACCATCGCCGATTTTCCGATATCTTAGCATTGTATATAAATATAATAAATAAAAGGCAAAAAAGTCCTAAAAAAGGTATTTATGCATAAAATAGACATTTATGCTAAAATAAGCAAAAATAAACATTATAAAACTTTCGTCATATGTCATGATTCGTGGACATATATTATCAGCCTTTAAATAATTTTCAAGAAAAAAAATACCCCAAACCAAATAAAATGACATGAAATGAAATGACTGACGTAAAATGGCATGACGTGAAAGAAATAAAATGGTATGATATGAAATGAAATGACAAGAATGGCATGAAATGAAATAAAACGACATGAAATAAAATGACATGAAAAGCGAAATAAAATGACATGATATGAAATGACGTAAATGGTATGACATTTAATGACATGAAATGGAATGACTTCAAATGTCATGAAATAAAATGGTATGATATGAAATGAAATCGCATGAAATGACACGACATGATGGCATGAAAAAAAAAAAAAAAAAAAAAAAAATATGACTTGAAATGTCATGAAACAAATTGGTATGATTTGAAATAAAACGACATGAAAAGGGAAATGAAATGAAAAATGCAACGAAAAACGCAAAGAGATGTGTACCTCGCTGCCCGGGTGCACGGGGGTGGAGGTGGGCGGGGGCAGCTGGCGCGCTGGGCAGACGCCGGCGGCGGAGGCGGCGGCGGAGGCGGAGGGGCGGTGGCAGGGGGTGGGCGACGGTGCCCGCGTCCCGCAAGCGCACGCCGCACGACCGTCTGCAACACCACCACCACCACCACCGCACCTTACCTCGGGGCCAGCCTTACTTACCATCTTTGCAGCAATTTCGACCGGGAGCCCCACCGGCGGAGGATTCTCTTCACTGGTTATGCACCTAGGACGAATTAATCCGCTGTGTGAAGGAGAATTCTACCACATCTCTGCTCTGATCGTGGTTTCTCCGGTCAACACCAGGCGAATGCTGGAGCAGTACCTAACGAATGGGCCAAGGAGCGCGCGCGATATTCCCTTCCCGTTCCTTGCCATCTCTTCGCCCCTTACTTTCACACACGTACACTTACATGCCGAGAGACTGGTCGGGAGCTTAGTGCTTGGTATCAAAGCATCACCTCCACCATCAAACTGACTGAGTTTGGCTGGGAGCCAGAATTCTCGCATGTCTTTGCAGCGACTCGGCCCAAACGGTGACGGATTCTCCACACTAGCTACGTAGCTAGGACGAATTCAGCCACTGTGTGGAGGAGAATTCTAGCGACTGGCTGCACTGATTCGTTTGAAATTGAGCAAAGAAACCCACGGAAAACTAACGATCAGAGCATATCTTCTAGACATCTGCTGAATTCGACCTAGATTGTAGCTAGTGTCGAAAATCCGCCTCCCTCGGGACTCAAACCCTAAGTCCTTCTGGTCCGATACACAATTGAAAACAAGTCTTTCCCTGAGCCATCCTAGCCGTTTATCACAAACACTCGCAGCCAATCTGCATGCCATAAGCCGTCATTTCGACACATGATTCGTGTATGTTTCGGAAAAGAGATACCCGACACAATTGTGTTTAGTCATAAAGAAAAGAACTAGTCACTAACCGTTTATTATTGGGTTTCCTCCCCAATGGAACGTGAGATTCAGTGACGACCTACTCGTAGGCTTGCGTATTTTGCACCTCCAGGTATCTCCCCCAGCGAGGCATCGCTCCAGTTCTAAGCCCCTACCTGGTCTGCCGACATGTGTGGTAATGTACGGCATGTGAGTATAAGTGTGTGTAAGTAGTACAACGAGAAGAAGCAAAAGATCGCACGCCGTTCGTGTCCCGTTAGGATACTGCTTCCGAATTCGTCTGATGATGCCCGGAACCGCCATCCACGGACCCTGTAATCACGAACAATCCATCAGAAAAAACGGTCGCTATAATTCTCCTCCGGGTAGCGTTTGAATTCGATTCTGCTATGTTGTAGAAAATCCGCCACCGTCTTGAAAGGGCAAGAATTTTATGATAGAGGTTACTGAACCAGCTTTAAAATCTTGATGTTTGGTAACATCTACGTTTTTATCGTTGTATTAATAATGTGAACCGGATGCTAATATTACATCGAAAGTCATGCGTTCTACGACTGGGGCCGGATGTATTTTCTTCTCTATATGCGTGTGTCTCAGAAGATTCTAATAAAATGGTTGGTCTTGTAAAAAGATTTACAGAGTGGTTTGAAATAAAATGTTACAAACTTTTGGAGCACATATGAAATGGCGGAAGACGACGACATCGAGCCAAGGAACATTGATTCGAACACTTGGGACCCTGTGACGACCGACGCTGCCTTGGCAACTGATATGATCACTGAACCATATTACCCACTATGTTTACTTTCTTCTACTCCTAATGTATAATTCTGTCATTTGGTGACTGCGACCCGTTGCATAATGATACAGATTTCATTATGATACAGATTATTGAACAATCCAAGAGAAGTTTACAAAGCAAATATTGACAATTAATCATTAAAAATCGTTCTTGTAAATGTTTCGTTTGATTGTATACATTTAAACTGCATTTAATACTATATTAAACTTGTCAGTTTTAATTTCTTTTATTATTAGTAATTTTTATGTGAAATATAATTTAAAATAATATGGATCGCAATTTAATTTTGATGCTATGTGACTAGGGCAGTGGGCGTTATTGGAGGAAATATTTGACTGACGTAAAGATCAGAACGCAAGTCATTTTATGTTATATCTTGCTGCTGTGTGGTTATCCTTAAAAAGCCGGCCAATTCTTTAGTTTAAGATGTCTAGTGAATTTGAGGTGAAGTTAATACCTACAGAAATAAGAGAAAAAGCGAATATGATGATGTTGGAATTATTTTGGATGGAAATAAAGTGTTGCTGAAGGTTACATAAAACATTTAATTCAGAATAAAATGAAACTATCAAAAACAATTCAGATTTCCATTGAAAATGAAAATGAAATACCCATCTGATCTTCACTGACGTTAAGATCAGAACGCAAGTTGTTTTGTGTTATATGTTGCTGCCGTGTGTTTGTCCTAAAAGAACCGGCCAATTCTTTAGTTTGAAATTAATAAATTGTCACTATTTTGTACTGCGATTGTATCATTCTGTCATTTGATGGCTGCAACCCGTTGCATAATGTTACTCATTACGATACAGATTTCATTACGATACAGGTTGTTGACCAATCACAGAGAAGTTTACAAACCAAGTACTGTCACTTCATTAATCATTGAGAATCGTTCTAGTAAATGCTTTGTTCGATTGTGTACATTAAAACTGCATTTAATATTATATTACGCTTATCAGTTTTAATTTCTTTTATTATCAATAATTTTTACTTGCAATATTATTTAAAATAAATTCGATCGTAGTTTAGCTTCTTATTTGACTAGCGCAGTGGTAGTGGTAGAGGGAACATTTGACTGACGTTAAGATCAGAACGCAAGTTATTTTGTGTTATATGTTGCTGCCGTGTGTTTGTCGTAAAAAAACGGACAATTTTTTAGTTTGAAATTGCAAATGGTGACCTCGGAATAATTGCCGCAACTTTTATACTCTCCTATAAGGCGGACTGGTAAACCAAAGCCACCTGCGGCAGGTAGGGTAGCTGTCCGCTAGGTGGCCTTGGCTGAATCCTGCATGTCAACTGCCACGTAACGATTCAATGTAAAAGTTTGACTTATGAAAGTTACCATAAGTCGTAGAAAAAGTACCGTATGAAACGCGATGTAATGGGTATTAATACATTCGTGAAATATTACGATACGGGCGAGTATCGTAAACTTCACACGAGTGTGTTAATTATCGTTTCACAATGTACTATATAATTTTACTTGTACGCTCTGTATCCGCGCCCCTATCTCTTTCCAAAGCGACCACTCGCGTTGCAGAGCCCGGTGGAGCGGTGCAGCGTGCCGGGCTGCCGCCGCCATCTGCCCGTGCGCATCTACCGCCTGCGCCTGCGCATCATCCGCCTGCCCGCGCGCCCCTGGCCACGCGCGCACCCGCGCGCACGCCCGCGCGCACGCGCCGCGCACCGCGCTGCCCGTGCCGCGCAGGCCACCCGCGCGCCACTCGCGCGTGACGCCAGTCGCACGGCAGGTGCCGCCTCAGACCACCAACGCGCCCACCAACCAGGTAAGGAAACGACGGTAAAGCCTGTCCAAGCCGGAATCGATCGGGAAAAATTTTCGTTTGGGGGTTTTTTTTAAAATTATTTTTATGACACTTGTGGTTTTTTAATTTTAAAATTACCAACAAAGGAATATTAAGCACTTTATTGACAGCTTCTGAATTGAAACATACACACACTCTACTGGTTGTACTCGGACTGCTTGCTGACTCTTTCAACGCACAATACATCACAAGCTGGCACTATGACTTTCTGATACCCTCGAAATACATATTTGATCGAGGGTTATGATTTTCAACGCGCGGCGGCAGGGAGACGTGTGAATAGAGGCCATGCCCACGCACCTTCTCACGCTCAGAGAGTCGGGAGAGAGGGGATTCCCCTATGGCCTACGCCTGGAGAGACAAGCGGTCGCAAGTTCCTACGCTGACAGCTGAAGCCCCCAGCTGCCACGACTAAATCGCGTGTCTCAGGGATAGAGAATTTAAATCAAGCTTGCAGATGCATTCAGTTCATTAAGTACATCTTGCTTCTATCTGCCAATTGCATTAAAGGCAGAGGAATTCCGTTTTACAAAGATTTTTTCCTGCAGGACATAAAAATCCGTTCCGTTTCCGCATTGGAGAGTCTCCGTTTTATGCTGTGTAAAATGCCATTTAACTTCACGGGCTGAAGAAATTTTCTGGTTAGACAGGGTTCCGGATCATACATATTCCGGTTTAGACAGCTTTTACTGCACCATTTAACATTAGCGATACTAAGGTATAAAAATACGCTGGAGTTGCCGTGGGACGAGAGGGAGGCAGGGGCTTCCAAAGGTCACCATTTTGCTTTTATTGACGTTTCTTTTATATGTATAATATTTATTTATGCATTGAGAGCATTATACGTGTTATAGTTCGAAGTTTGTTTTGTGGCTCAAGATCATTACAACCAGTTAACGCCCATGGTTCATTATTTTGTTTTGTATCAATTTTAAAGTTTCAGATTTACTTATTTACTAATTAACTAGATATTAACTTGACTCCGTTTGTCCTTTTATATTTACCTTCCATAATTCCTTCTCTTAATTCTCTCCCTAAGAGAACATGTAGCATCTACATTGAACTGTTTTCATATTTTTCTCGTAACCTGTATTCTCTCGATACAGGTAAGTAATGCAGTGTATATCGAACGTCTTATCAAAGGCAATAACAGGTATGAAATAAATAGTTTTTGCAGGAAATGAAAGTAGTTTCTGACAAAGGCGGAGTGAGCGGTTAAATTTCTATATTGCTTCATAGAACTGAATCGTATTTCTTCGACTGGGGGGCACCCTAACAGATCTGTTTATACAATTACTAAATAAACATTATTTTATTAGTATATACAGATAATTGTATAAAGCAGATTAAGGCCGTTAACATGGATGTCTAATCGTCGAAATATACAGTTAGCGGCACACTCTGTCGCTACAGTTAGAAACGTATTCCACCTACGTGTTATCATCTTGGTTCATGTTGATAAAATAGTAGTTTGACAAAATGACTACGTTCATGGAGAATTACACTATGTTAAAGGAGTTATGACGACGCTTAAGGAGGTTTGCTCCGTTGTCAATGACAACCTGAATATTCTAAAGAGTAATAGAATATACTATGGCTTACTGCATGACGCTGGCAAAAAAATCGATTGTTTGCTCTTAGGAAGTGCTACTTACATTGAGGCGATGGGGCACTGCGCGGCCGTGTCTCAAGGCCTGAGCCCAGTTGCCTGGAACACTGAGACACCGACGCTTGAGTTAGTTATGCCCCGCTCTGAAAAGGGTTCTTCACGAAAGATTTATGGTCAATTTCAAATATGTACATGTGTAATAAAATTCAACAGATACCCTCCAGGAATGGAGCCATGAATACTTTAATGAAAGATGAATAATTATAAAAACATCCTAAGAATGAAAATTAATTTTTATGACAAATTTTAATTTGAGTATTAATATGAATAGAAAAAAATTATAGCCAAGACATTAACTTAAAAGCTTGCATGCTTCAAGATTAGGTGGTTATGCCTATGTCAAAAATAAGAAATGAACCAATCACAGTACTGTAACTCAAAATCGAGTATCGAAATATGTCAATAGAGGAACTAACGCAATCCATGGCAAGAGCTCCCCCCGTCATGGACACAGTCGATATCTCGAAATCGATTCTCACATCCAACCAATAGTAAACTAGAATGCCTCACAGCCAATAGAAACTCTTATTTAGTTACGTTTATGTTCGACATTGTCAATATTTCAGTCTATCACTTACGTTAATGTTTATGTCTATGATGTACAGAATGCGTTTTTTGTCACCCCATACATTGTTAGGGAGTAAACGCGATAATTTAACGAAATGAAATGATAGTAATCTAGTGGTGTCGGAATTGGAACTTCCTGGTAACACACGCTGTTTCCGTATATCAGAAAAGAAACGTTTTTAGGAAAAAAATCAAACTAAAATATTTTATTGACTTGCTTGACACTCATTTTATTACATAAAAGATTTGAAAAATGAGTACATGTTAAGATGTACTTCGTTACTCACCAGAAAAATGAGTACATTTTTTAAATCGTGAAATCAAGCACATTTTGTTGGAGGAGTAACAAAATATAGATTTGTGTTTTTCTCAAGCAATTTTTACTTCTGATTTTTTATTACTTTTCCCTTAAAATAAATAAATATAATGAAAAATAATTATCGCAAGTAAAAATAAAAGAAATCATGCAATAACAAGGAGGAGTAACAAAATTAATATTGTGTTTTTCTCAAGCAATTTTTACTTCAATATTTTTCAATTTTTAATTCAATTCAATTTTGACTTTAATTTTTTAAATTATTTTCCCTTTAATTAAAATACATATAATGAAAAATAATTATTGCAAGTAAAAATAAAAAAAAATCATGCAATAACGAGGAGGATAAACAAAATTAATATTGTGTTTTTCTCAAGCAATTTTACTTCAATTTTTTTCAATTTTTACTTTAATTTTTAAAATTATTTTCCCCTTAATTAAAAACAATCAATGTAACGAAAAATAATGATCGCAAGTAAAAATGGCGTACCTCGGGCGGGCACCGCTGCGCGAGGCCGCCGGCGCTGGGCGCGTTTCTGAGGCGCGCGTCGCCGGCCTTGGCGCTGGCGGCGTCGCTGCCCGCGTCGCCCGCCTTGTCGGGGCCCTTGGCCGGCCCCGCGCCCGCGCCCGCGCCCGCCCCCGCGCCCGCGCCCGCGTCGCCCTCCAGCTGGCGCTGCAGGAAGTGCACGAAGCGCAGCATGGCCGGCGACGACGGCGACAGGCCCTCGCCTGCGGAAAACAGCGCTGCTATAGAGCGATTTGCCTAAGGATGAGCCAAGGTGACTGAAGCTAGTGCTGGCAACATAACTGAAGGTTCTGTGGTCGTTGTGCCTTCAAGCCCTGGTTGTGTAAGGATGAGCCAAGGTGATGGCTAGTGCTGGCAACATAACTGAAGGTTCCGTGGTCGTTGTACCCTTCAACCCATAAGACTCCCTTCCCGCATTCGTTCGTTTGCAGTTGGCTTACTTGTAAATGGCTTCGACGCTTCCTTTTGTGATGTCCTCGTCCGACAAAAATATAGTGCGCCACGAGAAATAAATGAAATTTGGAAGTGCAGTGTTATGTGCTCTTCCGTAAACAGTCTTTTTTCTATAAACATTACATTAAATTTACTTTTTGTGTGATAAATATTATGTTTATTTTAAAACCGATACTTAAATGCGAGATGCGTACCGATGCACGTGGTTCCGGTCTTCGTGCTGTTGTGTGGCGAGCTGTGATCGAGAGCTTTCTATTTACATTCCTGGCAGTTTTCTTTTACTGTTTGTGAGAGCATGTTAAGAGATTTTCCAGATACGTAATAAAATTTAAATATTTCCCGAACTCGCGGACGTGCATACATTTAAGCAAAACTCTTAGACTTCTGCATAGGGATGTTTTCACAGGAGTCATTAGCCCTTTACAAAGGGGCGTGACTGAACAGCTATCGCGGCGGAGGGATACTTCTCTGAAATACGAATGTGATATTCACTTGTTTTCACGAACTGTCACTTTGGCTTTTCCTTAGGAAAATCGTTCAAAAGCGCTCGCCCAATCCCGAGCATCTGATGTGTTCGGCAAATGTTAGCTCATTTTGATGTGTCCAAAAGACCGACACGCGGTGGATAGGTCGAACCCCGAATGTTCGTCACTCGGCAAATAGCGAGCAACTCATCCACACTACTCGGGATTCGGCGAGCGGTTGCTCGGTGTTCGCCGAATAACGAATGTGTGGAGCCGCCTTACTACTCGCGCAACGTTTCTTGAACGATGACCTTGCTTCCCCTGCCTTGAGCAATGAACAGTTGAAGGCAAAAGCCCACAGCGAGCACTGATGACAACATTCCAAGCATTAAAACTTCGTTGGCGCGATAGAGTCTAGTCGAAGCTAGTTGCTAACATAGTCGAGAACTTCTGTTCAGCTTTATCTAAAGAAATTGCTGAGGCAGGTCCAGGTGCTTCAAGGGAGGCACTTACAACTCCTATCTAGTGACCCTGCTGTTGCCTACCCAGAGCGATGGCCTGGCCGCACACATAGCAGGTTTGACTTTGATTTTCCAGAGGTTGGGATTACTGTAAATACTCTAGTGGCCGACTTTGTAACTAATATCCCCACTCCACCCGCATTTATTCAACCCATTGTTCAAGAAAAGTTGCGCGAGTAGTACCTCCTCGCATTATTTGTAATAGCTACACAATAATATGCATGAACCTGGAAAAGGGTTTCCAACCATGAAAAACGATTTCCTCCACGCTGAGATTAGATTGATTGATTAGTGATTCCGAGCGCGTCAACTGCTAGGGTCATTAGTCCCGTAAGTTTCGTGCATGTTCTTCCTAGACAGGTGATCCCCTGCTGGATGGTGAGATTTGGCACCGACGGCTAGCAGGATTTTCCCCTACCAGATGTATCCCACCTGTGCGGCACCGCCCCAGCCGGGACAAGCTCTAAGCTCCCGACCGGTCGCCCGACATGTGTGGTCGTGTAGTACACGTGAATGTGAGCGTAAGTAAAGGCTCAAGATGGGACATGAAATAGGAAGGAAAGATCGCGGTATGTGGTCAATTTGTTAGGGTACTGCCCCAACATTCGTCTGCTATTTATCGGAGAAACCACGGTAAACTACAAATCAGAGCATTCGGTCGCCAGAATTCTCCTCCTGAACTCGACCTAGCTAACTAGTCAGTATCGAAAATTCTGCCACCGTCAGGAGTGGAATGCTAGGACAGAGGCAATGCATTGACATCAGTTAATGCTCTAAGCCACCTCTCTCGTTTCGAGATTCGAACTCTGGCCCTTGGAGGTAACAGTGCAGGAACGTTATTATTACTACATCACTAGCCCCAAAACTAATGGTCCAACTTTCCGAGGTTTTAAAAAAGTTGAACTTATCAATTTGCAAAATTCGTGACCTGGCCAGGCAGGGAGTAGGATCCCTGCACTGTTGCCAAATCGCGGGCTTAATGTCATAGCCTTCAGTAAAGGGTGGCCGGGCCAGAATGGTTTAGGCCATAGCGTTGACCACAAACAGACAGACAGTCGTTTTGCCATGTACCAAGTTTTCGGTATTTTAATACCAATTTTGTTGGTCCATCGACAATCGAAACGTGGATTGTGACAATATAACGTGTTTGAGGAATATTACATATGCGAGACATCATTTTAAAAACTGACATTAGGCGAAAAGCTCTTTAGCACCACTATATAATTCACTTATTCGATGGCTACAGGTCGTTGCATAATGATAGACATTACGACACAACTTCATTAGAGTACAAATGTTTGACTAATCACGGAAAAGTAACCATTTGCCATCGTTCGATTAAATGATCCAGATTACCTACTATATTACTGTGCCTACAATAATCGATCGAGGGTGATGGGAAACTACAATACCTTTCCACGTTTACAAAACTCTCAAGAAATTCAGAATACTGAATTCCTATGTGACGACTGTATCATTTATTAAGCGATTAAGAAATATGAATAGATACTGAATTTTGATGGGATTTCATTAATAAATTGTATCATAACTTAACTCATCTAGTGGTCATTTAAAATTGCACTGTGCTTATGCCTTATACTGTGCTTAATCAGTTCCACCTGATTTCTGCCATTCCGAATTTAAAAATGGATATGTAATTAACTCAATAAATTGAAAAGTGTAGTTGACAAGTACCATTGAAGTATACTGAAGTCTACATATTTTGAAAGGAGCTCCTACGAAAGCAACTTGTCGTTATATGACAAGTTGGCGTACCAGGTCCCTTTTGTGCCGTTTCGTTCCCGGTTGTGTATTGTAAGGATTTTTTTCTAGAATGAGAACAATTCACTGCGAGTTTAAATGTTTACACATTTCATATTCATTGTTATTTGGAATCGTTATTATCACGCTAATAATTTGTTTCTGTCTAATATGTAATTAAAATTTCAAGTTCAAAGTAGCAACCACGTATGTCGTCTTAAAAGAACTTCATTTACCCATTACAGAGCCAAGTGAGACAGGATATTTTGTATTGGAGTGTATTTAGTTTATTACAATTATAAACTCAAACGAGATTGAGTATATTTTGGGTTGGAGTTGTATTACCCATTACGAAACCAAACCAGACAGGATATTGTTTTTTTTATTTATGTTATTTTACGTCAAAAAACAGTTGAAACTGCGTATGACGTGCTATGGGGAGAAGTTAATTCTATGCACATTTTCAAAATTCTGTGATCCCTACACTGAGTCATATACTACTTAAATTTTGAAAATTAAAGAAAAAAGCTCTCATGTAATAAAATCTATTTTCAAGGATAAATAAGCAATAAATTTTGGTCTCTTATCCATGATGTCCTTCGTCAAGGAATACATCCGTCCGTACATCCTGCCGCGACAACATGGAAACGATAATATGAATAACTGTATTTCCCAATGAATTCTAGAAGACGTGCACAGATAATGAAGTTACATTTATACAGAAGTTACAGTTTTACAGGGTATTTTACTTTATTACTCATTAGTGGACCCGACAATACTTCGTTCTTGCAATATATTACACTTCTCACGCTTCTGGTTACGTGATTGTTAATCAGGTATTACACTACGCCCCGCAAAAGGTTTAATAGTTGAAAGACTTTCTCGTGAGTATAGGTTTGTTCAATGTCCTGCTTTGGACATGATTGTCAAGTATTTTATTATTAAAACGTTCTCCCTCAAGTATGGGCATGCATTCACTAAGACACAGTCTTGAAGAAATTTGGTTTACTTGTCCGAGATAGCATTGAAGTAATAATTCCGATCGATATTTCACAATCGCAAGGGTAGAATATGCAACGAAAACGTTCTTAATACCAGAGGATGCGGTGGATTGCGTATACCTTTAGTTCAGAGGCGCTTGTGTCAGCAATAAACGGATAAAATCATCATCAACAACGCCCCCATTTTGCGTCTATGTGCGATAGACATCCCATTGTACTATGCCTATTTTCTACGCGCAAGTGCAAGCAATAAGTTGACAAAGTTATTGCACTCGGATGGACGGTACGGCAGCGCATAAAATACGAACAAATAAACAAACATTCAACACAGATTCATTTTTATGTAATAGATAGCGGATCCAAATGATTTCGTTGATTGGTTCGTGATTCCAGGCGCTTCAACAGCTTAGGTCATTAGTCCCGTAAGTGTAGTGCATGATTTTTCATCGGGAGATGGCTTGATTGATTTTTTGTGTTTCCGGGCACGTCAACTGCTTTGGTCATTAGAATCGTTAGTGTAGTGCATGTTTTTTCTCGGGAGATGGCAGTGATCTTCCCCCGATGGATGGCGAGATCCGGCGCCGACCTACCGTCGGCTAGTGGGGTTTCCCCCTAACCAGGACTCTCCCACTAGCGGGGCACCGCTCCAGCTGGGACAATCTCTAAGCTCCCGACCGGTCTCCCGGAATATGTGGTAGTGTAGTGCATGTTAGAGTAAGTGTGCGTGTAAGGGGAGAGGATAGGACAAGGAAGAGGAAGGACAGATCGCGCGCGGTCCGTGGCCCGTTTGGTAGGGTACTGCTCCGGCATTCGCCTGGTGTTGATCGGAGAAACCACGGAAAACTACCGCTCAGAGCAGCCGGTCCCTAGAATTCTCCACCAGACAGCGACTGAATTCGACCTAGCTGAAAAGTTAGTGTCCAAAATCCTGCCGCCGTCAGGACTGGATCCTAGAACCTCCTGGTCAGAGGCGCTGCTGTGTCATCAGTGGATGAACTAAGCTACCGCTTCGGGTAAGCCATATGAGACTATAGACATTTTGCTTCGGAGTGTATGTTGGTGCATGGTGACGGGACGCTCACCCGCAGGCGGGGTCCACCAGCCGACGTCCTCTGCGTTGCGAAAGTTCACCCACTCGCGCGCCAGCTCGGCGATGGGGGCGCTAACCCTGCAAATGGCCAACGCAACGGTAAGGTGTACTGAGGTACACACACACACGTAAGGTGTACAACACAACTTAAGGGGTACTGAGGGACCTGCCTGCATCACGTACTACCACTACGTAATAACGACTTTTATGTAAAACCCCCAACCAAGTTGCATTTTACGGTTTTTCGTCCAAAACGGTAAACATTTCGGACGATCTAGGTTAATTCTTTGTCAACTTAGGCTAGAAATAGTGGCTAACAACAGGAAAGTTATATGATGGAGAGAATGTATGTCATTATTTTTTTTCCATTTATCTACAGTCCTATCAACACAAATATGTTACATGAAATTGGAAATACATCTCCAAAAGTTACCAAAATAATCTTAGATCGTTATTAATTTTCTATTAAAATAGATTTAGAACTGTAAAACCTTTTCTAAGCAGATTTCTTTCAAAAGAGTATCTAGGCTTATTTAACTTATCTACTTTGTCTTTAAGTTCTCGGGTGGCTTATTGACTAAGCGCTGGCTTTCAGTGAGTCAGTCCCGACTTTGATTCCCGGCCAAAATGAAGTTGTAGCTTTCTAATACAATTCATCTAAGTTTCTATAACTGTGTGACAAAGGAGACGCTTAAGGAGGTCAAAACAGCACGACTCGGTGATGGGATTGCGTCATACTCATCACATGTCTCCCTGACCCCCAGGCGTGAATAATTAATAAAATCAGGGCTACCTGGGAACACTGCTAGCTGGCAAAAGTCGGATTAATCTTGGCAATAAATGCCAAACACCTACATATTTGCCATTGGGCGGACTCGCAGACCGTCGCATCTACTGACGTTTCAGAATACACTGATTTGGAGAAATTTGATTGACTTTTTTTATTTATTGTTTAGTTGAAATTTCAATGTTCAGTTTACAAGTGAAACTGCAATTGTATGATGACAATCTAATCAACTTAATCTACTTTAAAAGGGTACTTAAACTTTAATAGGGAGAGGAAACAAATAGCACCTCAACAGAATTATTTTACAAAACAATATTTTTACAGAACAATTATTTACAGAACAATATTTGCAAATATCTGGAGGAAAGAATGGAGCTGTTCTTTATTCTGGTTTTGTACCTGGGATCTTTTCCAAGTCTGTGGTGAGTTCATGCCTTTTTGAAAGGTAAATTAGTGTAAAAGTTGTTTGATAGGTATGCTATTTGGTGAGCTATTTCATTTATGTTTACATCGTGATGTAGTTGTTTATTGCTAATAATCCATAGAACTCTTGTTATTAATCTTAAATTTTTGTTTTGAAATATGTGCATTTTGTTGAGATTGGTTTTGGAGACATTGGTCCAGATCCGACATGCGTACAATAGTGTTGGGCGAATGAATGATTTGTATAGCGTTAGTGCATTTGACAGTGAAAGATGGTTATATGTTAGTAATGGTCGTAATTGGATTAGTTTGGTTTTTGCCTGTTGTGCTTTTATTTCAACGTGTTGTTTCCAATTTAGTGGCATGTTTAGTGTCTAAATTTAATCCTATATATTTTATTGTTTTCGTCATTGGGGTCAAATTTCTAGCGTTATTATTTATGTGTAGCGGGAATTTTTTATTAGATTTAAATGCTCTTGGAGCTGGAATTGGTGAGTTTGTAGTGAAGTGCCGGAGATGTATAATGCAGTGTCATCAGCGAATTGTGCGGTATTTATTTGATGGGAAGTAGGAATTTCTGCAGTGTAGAGATTAAACAGGGTTGGGGATAGCGGCGAAGCGTGGGGGAACCCAGCGGCAATTTGTCTGAGGTTAGAACAGTGACCTTCTACTGCTACTGAGATTTGATTTACATGTCCGAGATAACGTTCAAGTAATAATTTCGGCCGATATTTCACAATCGTAGGGGTAGAATATACAGCCAAGACGTTCTTAATACTTAAGTGTGCGGCGGGTTGTGTAGATCTTCAGTTCAGGGGCGCTTGAGTCCGCAATAAACGTATAAAATCATCAACAAGGCGCCCCATTGTGATATTGTGGCGTCGCGCATCGCTTCCTTGCGAGCCGGCCGGGAAAACCGTCCTCCCCCATGCTTAAGGCGGATGCGGGGTTGGGGGCGGTTGGAATGCGCTGTGCACGCTGACGCGCGCCGAGCTGAAGACGCGCTGAATAGGCCAGGGGGATGGGGCAGGAAACTCTCCAAAAATAACTATAGAGAAAGGTTAGTGCGAGTCGTGGACTATGTCGGAAGACTCCTAGAGGAGGCTGGCCGTCGAGCCTTCCCAACGCCCGCCGGCATGGGAGCGACGAGGGGAGGGGGCGAGCCTCCGGGTACTTAAGGCTGCATCAACTGCGCCCACGCGGGATATGTAGAGGGTCAAAAAGCCGAGTGATATCTCCAGTGCTATCCTAGCACGCGGTCTTCGAGGCGACGACCGGTTTGGCATCAGGCCATGTTGTAACGATAGTTAAGCGAGTCTGTGTACGACAGCTTCGCACCACGCGTTGCTAGCCTGCGGTCGCGGGGGTTTCGCGGCTAAGGGATTGGAAAGGTTGCCGGAGGTTTTTATTTTGTAAATTATTGTGTAAATATAGTTATATATTTCTGTTAGAAACAGTCGTCTGTGTTATTTATGTCCAGTACGTCACAATATTCCCAGGCGTGACTAGTGTAGGGTCCTGAAAATTGGAAAGCGCACGGCGACAGAGTCTCACTCCGTGGCGGGGGCGTCCAGGCCGCGGGCGGGCAGGCTGCCTCGGGTCGCGGGGGGTCGGGGGACCGAGGGCAGGGCAGACCGGTGCGGGGGGGGGAAGGGCTGCAGGGCGGGGTTGGAGGGCTCCGCCCACAAGGGCTGCGTCCGCAAGGACTTCGTCTGCAAGGACTTTGCCCGCAAGGTCTTTGCCTGCAAGGGCTCTGCCCGCAAGGGCTTTGCCCGCAAGGGCTTTGTCTGCAAGGGCTTTGTGGGCAGGGTCTCTGCCCGCACGGGCAGGGCGACGGACGGCGCACCCGCAGCCGGGCCCCGGGCAGGGCGCGGCCGGGCATGGCAGGCAGGGCACGCACGTGGGGCATGGCGGGCACGGCGCGTAGGGCGCGCACGGCACGTAGGGCACGCACGGCGGGTAGCCACCCACCGCACCCAACGGCTCACCCTGCAGACAGGGCCAGGTTTCAACCAGAGCTTCTTGCCTCTCTACACTTTCTTACCGTTCACCTCGGTTAGTAAATGACCTCGGTGATGTATACAGTAAAAGTAGATAGGTTGTTTCATGCTGAATTTTTAAATGTACACTCTCCATCAAGTATTCGTGTAATTCTTAGCTTAGAGTATTTTAAACTATAATGTAAACAGGAAACTAATTTAGTAGCTCTAGCGTAATGTCAGTTTTGTAGATTAGTATACTTTGAAGTTGTGAAACATTAACTGTATACTTGTCGTACTTCCAAGCCTGAGGGTAGAGCCGGGACTTTAAGAATGGGGTGATTGACTCACCTGGAAGGAAGCCTGGGATAGAGCCGGGACTTGAAGAATGGGGAGATTGGCTCACCTTGAAAGAAGCCAGCGAGTAGAGTCGGGGGTCGGCGTAGGAACCAGGACTGGCGCTAACTTGACGGGAGACGGAGGCGGCTAAGGCAACTAGCGCGACTGGATCATCTTCCAGGCCCTGAAACAAAACTCAGTGACTGTTCGTAGTATAGTTTGTACGTTGTTCCGTTTTGGCTGCTGACTCCGACGTTGCGAGATTGATGAACTTAAGTGAAGAACGAGAGGCGGAAAGTGGGACATTCTGTTTACGTAGAGCAAATGACAATGACATATTGCTTCCGTAGTTATAATATAAATTATGCATTGAACAGACTCAAAATGTTTTATATTAATCCTAGAACGAAGGATGGAATCTCGTAACAAACATTGATACACGTTGCGAAGTGTCAAAATGTCAAGTTAAATACGCTTGGCAAAAAAGTACTCTAGTATAAAATGCGTTGGTGATTATGCCTTCAGTCGTCTCAACAATGTTTTGTGTTAACTGCTTAACCCGAGGGCCAGAGTCTCACCACGTCTTAGATCCTCGTAGCGAAGTGTCAGTGCGCCTTAAAAGTGTGAGATTATGCATACGACGCCATTGCTCTCGAGCTGGAGCTGTGCGATCTGTTGTCGATTGTCATATTCTGGAGAAAGTGAGCCGATTCTGACTCTTTCGTTACAACAACCTATAAAATTGACTTGAATTAAAACTTTAAACCAACTTATACATTGCTCGTCCATTATGCAAAAACGCTTGAAGGTTCACCAAAAGCAGCTGAGATGGTTATATTACTTCGCGGCTCAACTTTTGTCTTTTCTCTCTCTTCTCCTAAGTTGCCGACAACCGCTGCGCCGTTAAGATTGAGTCATCGGCGTGTTTTGGACTGAATCTATTGAACTCTCTGGACTTGTTTACTCTGTCATGAAGAACGGCTTTTTCATTTTTTTGATTGATTGATTTTTTTCGTGTTTCCGGGCGCGTCAACTGCTTTGGTCATTAGTCCCGCGAGACGGCGGTGATCTTTCCCCGCTGGATGGCGAGATCCGGCGCCGACCTACCGTCGGCTAGTGGGGGTTCCCCCTAATCAAGACTCTCCCACCAACGGGGCACCGCCCCAGCCAAGACAAGCTCTAAGCTCCCGACTCGCCTCCCAGAATATGTGGTAGTGCAGTGCATGTTAGTGTAAGTGTGTGTGTAAGGGGAGAGGATAGGACAAGGAAGAGGAAGGACAGATCGCGCGCGGTCCGTGGCCCGTTTGGTAGGGTACTGCTTCGGCATTCACCTGGTGTTGACATCAGTTGATGTCAGTGACATCAGTTGATGCACTGAGCTACCGTTGCCGGTGGCTTTTTCGGAGTGATAACTAACGACAAGTATCAGTGACAATGACACGATTCTCTTTTTCAAGTGAAATGGTTGATAGCAGCCTAAGGAGCAAATGGTGAGAACGCACACTATGAAACAGCCGGCATCTCGCAGAAAGTTGCCCTACTGGGCTAGTACTGCCACTAACACATGCGTGGGTTGACTGGACGACCATTTATTTTCAAGCTCATAAGACAGTTGAATGCAGCAAAAGTACAAAAAATGCCACTGTGAATATCGTAGATACGATCAGAATTTAATGTTTTTCGCCTTGTATTCAGCACTTAAGTCTTGAAAAACATCGCATGTCTATGTTGACTATCCACTTAGTAGTATACCACTTAACAGCATGTTTGGCAGGATAACGTATAATCTTTAACTGGGCGTCAGAATGTGTGTCTGTCAAATACTAATGCAAAATAAGTTGCCCACAGATCATGGGTAAATATTGAGTATGCAACTTTCTATATAAGATTTTTCACCACATGCTTATTGGCCCAAAGTGAATATCTTCGAGTTCCCTTCATGACCTGGAAGTATATTACATTTATAGAGAACCACCTGTATAACTCTTCGAACAACTTGAGACTTGATAGTTTCTAACTGGTGAGGCCTCTTTTTCATTTTTTTGTTTTGGGAGGCAAGAAATGGTCCCATTTAGACTTTAAATCCTGATGTCAATTCCAGAATGGTTAGATTGAGAGAGTAAAATTGAGAATGGTAGATTGAGAGAGTAAAATTGAGAATGGTAGATTGAGAGAGTAAAATTGAGAATGGTAGATTGAGAGGGTAAAATTGAGAATGGTAGATTGAGAGAGTAAAATTGAGAATGGTAGATTGAGAGAGTAAAATTGAGAATTGTAGATTGAGAGAGTAAAATTGAGAATGGTAGATTGAGAGGGTAAAATTGAGAATGGTAGATTGAGAGGGTAAAATTGAGAATGGTAGATGAAACGACAACGTCCAATTTGGGGTCTCAGAAGTCTGGGGTACTCTGAAGACACCCTGGTGTATGATAGAAGGGCCTAACACGCAAGGTACCTGCAGGTCGTCAGGGTGCAAGGAACCGTGACTGGTGGCCGTCGCCACGTCTCGAAGCACCTGGAGCGTGGCCTCGTCCGACAGCACCTCCTGCAGCGACGCCTGCAGGCTGCGCAGTGAGTCTGCAGCAAGAATAGGGAGCGGCATTTCAAAAATAACGATATTCATCATCATCATGATCATAATAATAAATAATAATAATAATAATAATAATAATAATAATAGTAATAATCTTCTTCTTCTTCTTCTTCTTCTTCTTCTTCTGCTTCATGGATTTAGGCCTTAAGGCCTGTTTCCACATCAAGAGAGTGAGTCTCTCCATCTTGTTAAGGGGCGGCCAACATTTCTTCTTCCTTTAGGATTATATGTGTACATTATTTTGGGAATTCTGTTTGGAGGCATGCGTTGGATATGATCATGCCAGTTACTCCTAAATGATTGGATTCTGTCCATCAGATTGAATATATTCAGTTCGGTTCTGATGTCATCATTATATTGTCTATCCAAGATATTGTAACCTGCTACTGAACGTAAGAATTTCATTTCGGCGCTTTCTATTTTTCTTCTGTCTGTTCTATTTATTGTCTAGTTTTCGCATGCATAAGTTAGCATGGGTACTGCCATTGCTTTGTAGAATTTGAGTTGCGTGGTTTTTAAAGTCTTGTTTTTTAATGTTCTTCTTATTGTCCCACACATGTTATAGAATCTATTTAATTTCCGACTTATGTCATTTTTCTGGCAGTAAGACACATTGAAGCCTAAATAGGTAAAATTGTTGGTCTGGTCTATGGGTTCATTATTAATCACAATTTTACATCTCATATGGTTTGTTCCTTCAAAGCCCATTGATTTTGTTTTCCTAGTGGAGATTTGCATATTGTATTTGGTTGCCTGTTCATTTAGTTTGTGAGCTGCAATTTGTAATTCATCTTCTGAGCTACTAAAAATAACTTGGTCGTCTGCAAACAATATGGTATTTAGAGATTTGTCATTTATATTAAAATGTGTTTTCAATTGCCCTTGCCATTGCCGGACAATCTCGTCATATATATATATATATATATATATATATATATATATATATATATATATATATATAGGCACCCTTGTTTGACTCCTTGATTTATTGCTACAAATTTATTACTTCCTTGAGATCCTTTATCAATGCATATTTTAGTGTCGAAGTAGAGGCTTTGTATTGCTCTTATTAGGTGGGCTGGGAATCCATTATCTCCCAGAATTTCTTTCGCGACACTTTGTCGAAGGCTTTACATAGTCTATAAATAGTATATATGTCGTAAGTTAAATTCTCGTCTCTTCTGTATTAGCTGTTCCACTACAAATATGCAGTCGGAACATGAGCGACCTTTCCTAAAACCGCACTGTTCCTCTAATAACATATGCTCATTAATTATATTCAATCTCCGAGTTATTATCTTAGCATATATCTTATAGGCTGTGTTGAGAAGACTTATTCCTCTATAGTTTTGACAATCCTGTCTCCAACCTTTCTTGAAGATAGGGCATATAATTCCTTTCCTCCAATCTTCAGGAATGGTATATCTCCTCCAACACATATTAATTATTTCGAGGAATCTCATCCTTATTTCATTCGGTGCATACTTTAGTAGTTCAGCATTCATGCAGTCAGTTCCTGGTCCCTTCTTATTATTGAACGTTTTAAGTATGTTGTTCAGTTCGTCGAGTTCAATGGGGTCCGCTTCTATTATTGTTTCCGATAAGGGGTTTTCAGGTCTCTGTATTTGTCCACAGAAACTGATAGTATGTAAGCCATTCTTTCTCGGAGATGTTGTTACTTTTTAGTGTATCTCTTTCTGTCGAATTTAGATACTTCATTATTTTATAGGCAGTGTCTTGTGATCCATGACAGTCGTGTTCAATCTCGCTTATATACCTATCCCAACTTTCCCGCTTCATCTTTCTAATTTCTCTCTTAGCAATCGCACTTTTATTTTTATATGCTATTTTGTCTTCTACAGAATGTGATTGGAGATACCGCAGGTAAGCCTTTTTCTTGTGATCAATAATTTCCTGTATTTTTTCGTTCCAATTTTGAACACCCTTCTTATTCTTTGCTTTTGGTCTTTTACCTAAGACTTCTTCTGCTACTTGTAATATTAGCTCTTTAAAATCTTGCCATTCAACATTCACATCTGTACTAATTGCTCTTTGATCTAGATAAGTTAGCAATCGTGAGCAGTATAATCTTCTTATACTCTCTTGTTGTAGCAGGTATACTTTAAAATTGGTTTTATTTTGCGTAACGCTCGTTTTTTTTCCTGTGGATCCATTTCTTAGGGATTTTAAGTTTACAAAGAACTAAGAAGTGATCTGTACTAACGTCACAGCTCCTATATACTCGTGTATCATTCACGTACGGGGAAAGTTTCTTGTTGGATAGGATGTAGTCGATTATTGATCTCGTGCCTCTTGCTGACCATGTGTATTTATGTATATCTTTATGGCGGAAGAGGGTATTAGTTATTTTAAACTCATTAAAACTAACAAAATTTCTCAGGGCTATTCCATTCTCATTTAGAGTTTGTTCTCCATTATCTCCAATTAGATTTCCCATAATTTGTTGTCCAACACGTGCATTAAAATCACCTCCAATTGCTACGAAATCTGTCTTATTCATAGTGTTTAAATGGGACTGGAGGGATTCATAAAAGTTTATAATTTCTTCTTTACGTCCCTCTTCAGGTGCATAAATGCAGATAATTGTAAGATAGCCTCTAGCTTTTTTTAGTCGCACATTTATTATTCGATCGCTTACAAAATTATAGCTCTGGGTTCTATTTTTTAAGGAAGATTTAATCATTATTCCTACCCCTGATGATGCTTTTTATTTTGAGGGACTCCACTATATAAAAGTACGTAATTTAGGTATTCCAATGTGCCTTTTAATTTTTTCTTTGTTTCAGTAATCAGACATATATCTACATGTTGCCTAATTCTTTTTGTAGTATTGCTTCTTTCCTTACGTTCCAAGTAGCTAGGTTTAAGTTTTCCAAATTCCTTTTTCTATTCCTTTTCTTTGCATGGGTCGTCATATGATTAGTCCGGCTATTCTTTTGATGGTCATCAGTAATGGGTTTGTCTCCCGGCCGTGTTACGAGCACTGCGCGGGACTAGCTTGGTGCCATCTTAACTGCCTCCAAGCTGGCAGAGTGCGTTATTCGGAGCACCATCCTAGATGCATTGCTTTCACTGCGTTCGTTGCAATACCGCAGATATTGGGCCGCATCTACCCAAGGATTAGAGAAAGCTTGAGGTGTCGGCTCTTCCGCCGTTGGCCTTCCTCGTTGGCATCCTCCTATTCTGGGAAGTATGCACTGCTTCCTCTTCTGGAGTACTTCTTCGTCTCATCCCTATCCTTTGACCAATCCGGCAAGGGAGGCCCTACCAGTAGCTACGCTACCGCCGGCATAGCTCTCAGGATCACTGGGATACTCAAGCTCCACCACCAACTGCAAGGTCATGTACTCCCTAGGCGGAGATAGTAATAATATAATAATAATAATAATAATAATAATAATAATAATAATAATAATAATAATAATTCATAAAAAGAAGAATGCAGTTCTACGGACATATTCACAGGATGAATGAAAACAGAATTTCAAAACAGATTCTCATAGTCATCAACTCAGGCAGGGGAAAAACGAAATGGATTAAAGAAGTCGAGGAGGATCTCAGACAAGCACACGTTCCAATAAATGATGCAGAAAATAGAAAAGAATTCAAGAACACTATCAAAAAACATACGTCTGACACCGAAAGCAAGAAGAGGCCAGGATGTAAATGGACAGCAGAGCGGAAGAAACAACACAGTGAACACATGAAGAAAATATGAGCCCAGAGAAAACACAAACAATCATCATAAAGGAATTCAAGTTCAAGCGTTCTCTTTAAATGGGAATCGTGAATAATAATAATAATAATAATAATAATAATAATAATAATAACAACAACAACAACAACAACAACAACAACAACAACAACAACAAGTGTCATGCTTATTGATGTTTCTGTCCCAAATACTGGCAACATTCAAAGCAAATACACCGAAAAAATCAGTAAATATGCAGATCTTTTTGAACCCGTTGAGGAACAGTGGAATATGGAAAGGTCAACATTATCCCGATAATTGTTTCAAGCACGGGAGTCATCCCTAGGAGTCTGATGTGGGGCCTTAAGCAACTGGATTTAATGAAGACCTGTACAAACTCATGCAGAAGGCAGATGTTATTTCAACAACAAGGCTAGTGCGGAAATTCATGGGAAATAATGTATTATAATTTTTTTAAACAATGTATTGGTTTTGATTTTATATATCTGTACAATGATTCATTAAAATGTACAAATAAAATGAGAAAATAAAAGTAATAATAATAATAATAACAATAATAATAATAATAATTTATTTCTGAAGAGCGAGGAATTAAGGAAAAATTGAATGAGAACAAATATGAAAATGAATGAAATAATTCGTACGATATAAATATAAAAACACAAATATGTAATATAAATAAACAAAGAATCAAATGAAAACAAAAATATCTAAAAAAAACGGGTAATATGTACTCCTTCTCCACTCCATACCCATCACTTCACTTCGCTTCACTGCAAGTACCTTTGTTATCTCATAATTTATAAATTAACGATAAGTATGTATTTTGCCAACTCTTTTCTTCGCATTTACTGATCTATACTTAATATTATCCGTCCCCTTGATTATGAAATTGCCGTCACTGCAACGTACAAGGTTTCGAGGCTGGCAATCCGACGTGAGCCAGTTGAGGTAGATGTAAGCCGTTGCCTGAGTATCCGTCATCCAAAACAATGCGAACGCGAAGAAACAAGCTTGCTCTAAATCAGGACTTCCCAACGGGGGGACGTCCTCTTTATTATACATAATAAAGAGGACGTCCCCCCGTTGGGAACCCCTGATTGAGAGCAATGGTACACCATTGTATTTAACATTTTGAAAGTGGTCAGATGGAAGAACAGGTCAAATAGCCTGAGCCTGGCCACAACAAGGATTTATTTATTTATTTATTTATTTATTTGTTTATTTGTTTATTTATTTGTTTATTTCTTTATTTGTTTATTTATTTATTTACTTATTTATTTATTTACCTTTCTCAAGTCCGGCAGCTTCTTCTAGTTCCTCCACGGCCGCCTCCATTTCTAATAAACAAAAAAAACGTAATTGATAATAATGTTTTCGTCAAGATGGAACACTGAAATAAATGGTGCCAATTGGCTCATGCTTTTCTTTATATATATATATATATATATATATATATATATATATATATATATATATATATATATCTGCCATGAGATTTGCTGGGCACACTCTCGTGTGCGGTGCTGCGCACGCGCCGTACCTTCGTCTGCGAGCGACTGCTTAGGAACGGACTCGGCGGTGCCTCGGCTGGACCCGCGCCCGGACAGCTTGGCCCTGCTGAAGGCGGAGATCTGCCGCTGCGACGGCCGGTCTTTCCGCACTTCCGGCTCCTCCCCCGGCTCCTCCGCCTCATCCTCTTCCTCGTCTTCGTCTTCGTCGTCTTCCTCCGCCGCATCTACACGCGCAACGCGCAGTTTGGAAATTTTCGTCGAAATTAGAAGAACAGATTCTTTCGAATCGAAAAAATCACTAGATCGGATTAGGCTACCCGATGAACAGCGATTGTAAATGTCTCTACTGCGCATGCGCAGTCTCCCTTCTCGTGTGACTCTCTCGTGCCGTAAGGCCTCAGGTAAACCTCATTATGAAAAATTATGAAATTTCATTCTTCAATTTTTACTGAGTCGTATGTTTTTTTTATTATCTTTTAAATGTGTCAAACTATTTCTTTCCACGTTTCTTAGTTTTCCAGCAAATATATTTTTCGAAGCCAGAGCACAAGAAACCCAATTGTCAGCTGTCAAGCTCTTAGTGAGTGAACTTCAGTAGTCATAACTTATAAACCTTAAAAGATAATGATTATTTTTGCAGCTTATAACCTATAATTTGCTCTAGAGAATGGAGTACAATAGTTAATGTGTCACTAAAGGTTTCAGTTAAATAAACTGAAATGTCCAGAATATACTTTCAAACAATTGCTTTTTTTTAAAATAATCGAATTCTGATTCTTTAGTTTTCACATTTCCTTTACAATTACAGTTCATTCTCTAGAACATACATCTGTGATTCAATTATCAAAATACATCAAATTTTTGTGGAGATTGGACGTCTGAAGTAAAAACTTGCCCGAACTATTCCCGAATTTTAGGCTCCTTTGGATTTCCCACAATCATGGACGCTGCTAGCTTTAGTCTTAAGCTAGCAGCGCCCACCTACAAAATACAACTTACCAATGTTGCAAGACAATGAAAATTAAAGGCTAATTTTGAGCTTTGGGGAAAAAATGTTCCTGCCCATTTTTCCAAAAATCAGGGCTGTACAAAGAGATCGAGTCAACATAGATTCACATGGGCTAAGAACATATGTTTTTGAACTGTTTTTCTTTGTACAGCCCTGAGTTTTGGAAAAAAATGGACTGGAACAATTTTTTTACGGATTGGCCATTTTCACCTTAAATATTGTTATTCATTAAAAAAATCCGACCCAGAACCATACCCTTTATGTAGTGCAACAACACCTTATCCTAGAATGCCCCTGTATAGCTAAGGAAAGAAAATTTCTGAAATTAGACACAAACTTATATAAATTGTTCAGCTCTGTAGGCGGGTGTGCTAAAGTACTGAAGTTGCTAGAAATTGTTAACTTAAGTAAGATGATATAATATAAAACTTGATAATAATATAACATAATCATGAGGAATAATTTTCGATATAATATAATGTAACAAACTATAACCCATTGATGTATACTTAATTGTGGTCGCTAATGACCTTTGTTGTTAACTCGCGACTTAATAATAAATTTTTTAAAAAATTTAAAGGTATTTTCCTCTAGAGCCTAAAATTAGCCATTCATTTTGGGTACGGTTTAGTTGAGTTTGACTTTTGGCTGCTGCTAGCTTTGGATGGCTGTTAATGGTCCTCCATCTCGACGTTTCCCGATGTTTTCAGGTCGTTAGGTTCACGGACAAACGGTCTAATACTCGTTAGATCTAGACAGGACGTCTATTGCGAATCAGGTCTAATGTGACAGTGGGTCTAATACCGAAAGAGGTCTACAATGAGAAGGTTCAATTAATAAGGTCTAAGAGACAAGCACCGAAGTCTAGTAGATATTCAAAGATGTATAATAGATATACAATAAATCAAAGGTAAGTAGAGCGAATGGTAGCATAACTATATAGATCGTGGTGATATATACTTGTACCTTCGGTCTTTGAGCCACAGATTAAAATTCCATACTCCACCCACAACTGAAAATGAAGACTGAATATTTTAACACTTGTTTCTTTTTATGTTCATTACGTACTTCCTGCATTCAAGTGTATAATTCCTATTGTGATTTCATTTTAGACAATAACACACTGGCATAATAATATGTGAACCACATTTTGTGACATATTTCTACTACAGAATAATAGATTAGACATTCGTGTCCGATAGACCGAAGTTTATTAGACATTTTTGACAATTACACAAATTATTAATCGACATTTTTAAAAATTAGACTTAATTTTCATTACACGAGTTTTCATAGCCCTTCTGACTCTAGACTTTAAAAATTAGATCTTCTGCCATTAGACGTAATACGGATCGTATCTTTAGACCTAACGATCTCTAACCTTGCCGATTACCTGGGGAAGTACTATGCTCGCACTTTTTCTTGATCCTCGAGCTCCCTAGTCCTCGCTCAGCCCGGCATAGCACGGCCCGGTAGAAAATATGAGCTCCACTCGGAACGTCACGGCTCAGTTTGCAGTGCTGCCCACCTTCTTCCTTTCCAATGCGGACTTCCTAGTTTTTGGCCTCTCTTTCTATCGACCTGTGCGTACCATGTTTCTTCTTGTTACTCAGTTATTTCTATACCTATTAATTATTTCTTCAGAATTTAAAAAATCTTCCGTTGTTCCTCATAGCTATCTAGCCCAAGACGAGTTATTACGCAGAGTTTTCTGTCAATACAGTTGGCAGCAGTGCACTGCCGTGACGTAGGCCACGAACCCCCCTCTCCCCGCACCTCCCGCTGTGGAGTATCATGAAAAAGTGCGCGATTAGTGGTAGTAGTATTAAGCCCGTGTGGTCTACAACTCCATACTGTTTCCTTTCATCTAGTCCCCGGGGTGTGCACCCTAGCCTTCAGGCTCTTCTCCGCACCCCCCAGCGATGCGCAATACGCCGACGGGCTGACGTCCGTCAGCCGGAACCCAGTTTGCCCTCGCAGCAACCTCCCCATACAACGACCGGGTAGGGGCCGCCCTGCTAGCTCAGAGCTCCTAGTTTTCCATGCTAGTGCCAGTCTCGACAATGCCAGAGAGACCCCGTGTGGTCTACAACAAAACACCTTGCTTCGTCAGGGCGATAAGTCGGGGTGTGCACCCTAGCCTTCAGGCTCTTCTCCGCACCCCCCAGCGATGCGCAATACGCCGACCGGCTGACGTCTGTCAGTCGGGACCCAATTTGCCCTCGCGGCAACCTCCCCATACAACGACCGGGTAGGGGCCGCCCTGCTAGCTCAGAGTTCACAGCTATAGAACGATTTTCCTAACGATGAGCCAAAGTGACAGTTCGTGAAAACAAGTGAACATCACATGTATTTCAGAGGAGTATCCCTCCGCCTCGACAGCTGTTTAGTCACGCCCCTTCGTAAAGTGCTAATGGCTCCTATGAAAACATCCCTATGCAGAAGTCTAAGAGTTTTGCTTAAATATATGCACGTACGCGAGTTCGGGAAATATTTAAATTGAATTACGTATGTGAAAAATCTCATAACATGCTCTCACAATCAGTAAAGGAAAACTGCCACGAATGTAAATAGAAAGCTCTCAATCAGAGCTCGCCACACAACAGCAATTCAGCAACTTCAAAATTCAAAATGAATTGCTTATTTATTTTTGAAAATATATTTTACTACATGGGAGTTTTTGTTTTTTTTTTCTCCCTTTAAAAATTCAAAATTTATTGCTTATTTATTTTTGAAAATAGATTTTACTACATGGGAGTTTTTGTTTTCTTTCTCCCTTTCAAAATTCAAAATTTAAGTAGTATATGACTTGGTGTAGGGATCACAGAATTTTGAAAATGTGTACACAATTCACTTTTCCCCATAGGACGTCATACGCAGTTTTTAACTGTTTTTTGACGTAAAATAAATAAATAAATAAATAAACAGCACAAAGACCGGAACCACGTGCATCGGTACGCATCTCGCATTCAAGTCTCGGTTTTAATATAAACATAATATTTATCACACAAAAAGTAAATTCAATGTAATGTTAATAGAGAAAAATAATTTTTACAGAAGAGCACATAACACTGCACTTCCTAATATCAATTATTTCTCGTAGCGCACTATATTTTTGTCGGATCACAAAAGGAAGCGTCGATGCCATTTATAAGTTAGCCAACTGCAAACGAACGAATGCAGGAAGGGAGTCTAATGAGCACAGAATCTTCAGCTATGTTGCCAGCACTAGCTGTCACTGTGGCTCATCCTTGAGGAAATCGTTCTATATCCAGGCGCCGTGTTACCTGGGGAGGCGGTGCCGGAGGTCCGCCCCACGCTGCGCTCCGTGCTGCGCCGGCTGCCGCGCGCACTCCCCGCGCTGTCCTGCGACCGCCGCGCCGCCTCTGCCGCCCCCGCACCAAACACGGCGTTAGGGGTGAGGTGGGGGGGTTGGTATCACGCGATGCGTTCGCGCGGTGATAGATTGTGGCGTCATACGGGTGTAATCGATACACAGACGAGAGTGGGTTGTAATAACAGCAGGTTTATTCACAATTTAGACCGTAGTCACAAATAACCAATGCACTGTATACAATTAACTAACAAAATAGTCCCCACTGCTAGGAGAGATATTTACAACGGCTACCACACCGCAACATACTACCTAATGTTTCGCCGTGCGTAGTACCGCCTGCCCTGAGGCCGACTACATGTCTCACTAGTCACGACAATAACTGCCGGCTCCTTCGCCGCGAGCACGCTCGCACCTATCACGGACGACCTACGCTGCCGCTGCCGCTGCCAGGATCACAAAGAAGGAAGAGCCATTGTTCTCACGGCCCTTAAATAGCCCTCGCGACGCTGCCCGCCGCCTCCATTGCCTCCGCTCTAGCAATGCGCACACCCAGTCAGAAAAAAACCGTGCGTCATAGCTTCTGCCTTTGTCTAACATCCGGTGCACACCACGCCTCATGTCCATGCTGGTTTTAGCGACATGACGCTACATAGATGCAGAAGAAAATTATATTCGGATTCGGTGGTATAACGGTTATCGGACTGTTGTACCCGAGTTTGCGGGTTCAAACCCGATCGAAGCCGTGGATTTTTAAGGGCGAAAAATCCTTTTCACGCCTTCCTTCTGAGGGGAAGTAAAGCCGGCTGTCCCATGTAGTAGATTTACTGCACGTAAAAGATCCTCAAACCTAAATGAATCCTCTGAGCAAAATTGAGTTCCGTCTGTTTCGTCGTCCACGATAATACCTCCTTTCTCCGCTAGATGGTGAAAGGAGCGTAGCGAAATTTGCGTGGTTAGACGGAAGAGCGGGCCTCATGGCCCGAGTCTCGCCACGTAAAATAAGGCATTAACTAACTAAACTAAATATTATAAATATCTATACTTGGGTTTTTCTAACATGGCGGCTGAGGGTAGTATCTCCAAGACGGAATTCGGCACGACGTTTTGAGTCACTCTCAGTTCTGCCGCTAGAGTCGTTTGATTTGCAGCATTGCTTGATGCGGTCGCGATCATGCGACATCTTGTGACAGGGCTCAGAATGACTCAAAACGTCGTGCTGAATTGCATCTTGGAGCCGCCAAGTTAGAAAAACACAAGTATAGAACACGTAATGATCACGATTGACTAGTACTTCCGGCTAAGGTCATTACTCTCGTAAGGACAGTGCATGTTTTATCGCGGGAGATTGCGATGATCATCCCCGCTGGATGGCGAGATCCGAAGTCGACCTAACAGTTGGCTTGCGGGTTTTCCCCATTCAGCTATCTCCCACCAGCGGGGCACCGCCCCCAGCTGGAACAAGTTCTAAGTTCCCGACTGGATTCTCGACATGTGTGGTAGTGTAGTGCATGTTGGTACAAGTGTGTGTAAATAAGGGGTGAGAATATGACAAGGAAGGGGAAGGAAAGATCGCGCTCAATCCGTGGCCCGTTTATTAGGGTACTGCTCCGGCATTCGCCTGGTGGATCAGAGAAATCACGCAAAAACTACCTATCAGAGCAGCCGGCGGCTAGAATTCTCCTCCAAACAGCGACAGAATTCGACCTAGCTATGTAGCTAGTGTAAAAAATTCTCCCGCCGGGAGACTCGAACCCTATGACCTCCCGATCAGTGGCACTGCAGTGACATCTGTTGCTGCCTTGAGTCACATAAGCCGGGTGGTGATGACGAATATGATGTACTAGCATTTAATCCCTAAAGAACAATGGCTTGCTGCTAGTGCAGGAGTGGCTCTGCTTCGCTATTATTCAGGTGAGCCCGGCCTAAAGAGATTTTGCTTTTACTTCATGATTACTTCTCCTATTCTTTTACATTTACACAAAACTTTAGTGAAAGTGCTAGAAAAGTTGTAGAGTAATAATTAACTTGACAGTAATGAATGAATGAAACAAAAAAGAGTGATACTGACAATAAAACTGAAAACTTATTATTATATTATTCAAATTATCGTTTCCATGTTGTCGCGGCAGGAATTAATAAGAGCGAAAATTTATTGCTTATTTATCCTTGAAAATAGATTTTATTACATGGGAGTTTTGTTTTTTTCTCCCTTTCAAAATTCAAAATTTATTGCTTATTTATTTTTGAAAATAGATTTTACTACATGGGAGTTTTGTTTTTTTCTCCCTTTCAAAATTCAAAATTTAAGTAGTATATGACTTAGTGTAGGGATCACAGAATTTTGAAAATGTGCACACAATTCACTTTTCCCCATAGCACGTCATACGCAGTTTTTAACTGTTTTTTTGACGTAAAATAAATAAAAAAAAATAAAATAAATAAATAAACTGACAGTGAATATAAAATAAGTTAGTGTAATAAAGTAGTGAGATCGTGGACCTCCAAGGTTTTTGCCTCTAGGTATCTCCACCCCAAAGAACACCTCGCGGGGAACTAGGAATGTGCCCTTAAAAAGCAAACTGTTATTTCTTCAAGATAATTCGAATTCGCCAGACAATTTATTACGTTAACCCTGTTAATGTCTTTTATCGGTTAAAATTCACTGTACTGCAACCTACTGGACAAAAACTCAACACTAAGCTTTCACAGCAAACACTTTGTTCGATTACAATTCGCTGCAGCTATTCTGTCCTGATTAGCAAGTGTTATTTCTCAATTCAAATTACAAATCTGTATATAAATAAAAGGCCATATGTCTGTCGCACATAAACGCAAAAACTAGTACATCAACTTCGATGAAATTTTCACCCTTTAATCTTATTAGTATCGAAAGTGTTTGAAGAGTCGTTTGAATTAAATCGGACTTCTGGGGACGTTCTTGATGATGATTTATGCATTTATAATAACTCAAGCGCCCCTGAACGGAAGATCTAGGCAACGCGCTGCACCGTCACGTTTAAAACGCGTCTGTGGCTGCATATTCTGTCCCTGCGATTGTGAAACGTCGGCCGGAATGTTAACACCGGATATTATTTGAGCGTTATCTCCGACAAGTAGATCAAATTTTTGTTAGACAGTTTTATAACCAATCAATGACCAAACTTGAAAGAGGACTTTTAAGAATTCGATACTCGACATGTCGAAACCAGAACAAAGAACAAAATCATACACCCGAGCAAGTCGTTCATCTATTAGAATTTTTGCAGAGCGTATCGTAAAACGACATTAACAATCATGTGACCTGTAGCCTGTGATGGGTAATACACATCCAATAGCGAAATGTTGCTGGGACCGCTAGTTCAATAATTAATTGGCCATTCTTATACCCACCACAATAAAAAGTTTGCTCTTTAAATGAAATCTGTTCAATATGTTTGTTTTTGCTTCTGCTACATTGCTTTTGTGAGATCCTCTATCACAGCAAAATCAGGTAAAATAAAATGAATTTTTATGGTCAAACACTTCACATTACTTTTGGATGTTCTACAGTTCAGTAATCATTTCAGCTGTAGTGAAGCAAAAATATACATAGTTTCTCATAATCTTTATTTGTCAGTCTTAACTTCTCCACACAGAAGTAGCCTAATCGAAAGGATATCTGCAATCTGAATCCCAATCAGGAATCAGGGTTATTTTAACTACAATTCCACACACATTTTCTGCTCATAAAATTTTAATTATTACTCGTTTTCCTTTCAACCACCCTTCGAGATCTTGGATATTTTTTTATTTTCTTCCGTATTTGGGAAAATTGTGCAAAACACGCTGTAAAATAGCTATACAGAAGCTACCAATGGTATTGGCTTTGCCTGCTGTTGCCACAACTGCTTTAACCCACGGCAGCCGGCCATGATAGGTTGCTGGTCATGGATACGTTATTTAAAACTGTTAATACTAGCCAACTGTTATTCTGATACCTGTTGTTGAAGTAAAGCTGTTTAGCTCATCTACACTCGAGGTCCAGTCAGAGACATCGCAAAGGCAGCAGTAGTTGCCCTGAGCTATCTCAGCCAGCCCTAGGAATGGATGCGGAGACAAGATGGAGAAAGAGAGATCACTCGCGTTCATTAAGGATTTGACTGCTGTTATATCCCACTGAATGTGACAACCGTTAAGAGCAAGGATTCGTCCAAGTTAGCATCTTAGTTCGACCCACCTAAAATAGTGTTGAATATTCGACTCTGGTTATTTGAATTTAGGACTTTCCAGTCTACGATGTTGTGGACTCGGAACCACTATAATCTCTGTGGAGTTACACAATATTTGCGATAGATTCTGTGAAGTTTATTTACAAATATAAAGTAAAAAATAAAATATAATTTCCATAAATGTCATAATATTAGAGTAAAAAGCCTCATTTATTTACATTAAATTCCGTTATTATTTTTAAATATCTGCTCTTCTTCTAGAAGTCTTTTTTTCACTTACAAAAGAATTTCTTAAAATCTAACTTAAGAGTTGAATCTATTAATTACAACTAATATTTCGTGAGGGAACAGGAACAATGGTTATCGTTCAAATAACAAAATAAATCATCGTTCTCTGAGTGGTTATATTAAATATAATTACTCGAAGAGATAGAAAATTCTCTTCGCTTATTGCTCAACACTCTGCTTGGCCCTTGTGCCAAGCTGGTTGCTACTCGCTAAGGAAACAAAAAGCTATGGTAGATTGCATGATAGTAGAAAAAGTTGTAGGGTTCATGATCTCAGCAATAGAAAAAGCTCGCATCATAATTGTGTTGTAATGAATAAACCTTTAAACATTATTAAAATATTAACATCTCTTTGTTATTGCTAATTTAATTATTTATTTATTTTATATTTGTCAATATAAATTTCTTATTTATTGTAGCACTGATGCCGACAGCAATGCTACCGATAAAGCTTTATGCTTTAATATACAATTATTATGACACCCACACACCCACACACTTCCAACGTGCACAGCTCTTTTCACAAGTTAATTAACCAGGCCAATTTTTTGTAAATCTGGGACGAATAAACAGTTCATCAGAATTGTGCTATTTAATCATGTTTTGATTTTAATGCAAGAAAATAATCCGCCCCATCTTGGCTGCCATATGCCTTCTATATATCAAGCTGTCTGAGGCCTATTCGCGGGTAGCAGGTCTTAGACGAATTCTGCTAAGCACTTGAAGTAAAATCGATGTATCTTTGTTTCAAACCAGTACAACTGGCATTGCAATTTTAAATTCAAATGCAATAAACATAAAAAATTAGGTTGATAAAATTAAAATTATCTAAAGTTGCAATTAAATCTGAGTAAATAGTTATTTCAGCGAAAGAAAGAATTATCTTGTTTTAAAGAACTCACCTGACTCTCGGATAGGATATTCCTCCAAATCTGCATCTAATGCGTCGACAATATTCTCGAGCTCTGCAAAATAATGTGACTACGTTAAGGCACGAGTAGAAGGGAAAATGAGTTTCATAAAATGATCGAATTTTAAAACTTGCATTGATTTTAAAAACCCAAAATAACTGACTGTATCGACTATTCTGTTATTACTACTGTCTCACACGTATTACTAGTCAATCAGGGGCGATACATGTCACAGTACATCAGTTGATGCCCTGAGCTACTTACGTCGGTCGTTAGACATAGTCAGGCATACATCAGGCTAGGTTAGACATAGTCACAGTACATCAGGCTTAGTTATATCATAGTGCGATAATTGTGCAAAAATCTTTTTCGTCCATATTGCGATCATTTTCAGCTACAAATATTTAAATTACAAATTTGTTCAGAAGAACAGATATAAATGAAATAGCATGGATGTAAAAATTAAAAATTGTAAAAAAAAAATTATTGAGATTGAAATACGGCGATGAAAGAAAAATTCGACAAAATAAGAATGCTAATATAATATAACTTTACTGTTCTACTATCTTATGCTAAGATAATATTATAATCATCATCAACTGCAAGGATTAGACTTGTTCAGTCTGTTCCGACTCCTGAAAAGTGCTCATTCTATCTTCTCAGTGTTCTTTCACATTTCTTCTCCCTTTTGGCTTGTAGTTCGAGGCAACTTTGACTATTCTTTCTTTGGTTATTCTTAATACATGATTGTTCCATTTTTCTCTATATTCTTTGGTAATATACACGTACAATTTTTAGTTCGTTTCTAATTTCTTCACTTTTCTTGTGAACAAGAAGTGTATAACCTGCTATGGCACAAAGAAACTTCATTTCAGCTGATTCTAATTTTCTAATTTGGTCTTGAGTTAATATCCAACACTCACTTCCGCATAACAGCATGGGTAGAACCATTGTTTTGTGGAGTTTCATTATAGTTTATTTTCTAACTTTATTTTTTAAAGTTCGAGGTATTGTGCCACAGAAGTGTATATATTTGTTTAATTTTACTTGTAAATAATTATTTTTATAATGTTTTATAACCAAGGCAATTAAATGCATTTACGCGTTCTATTATGTTTTTCCAAGGTCTATTTTTGCTCTTATTGACTCACAACGCCTAAACGCTATGATTTTAGTTTTTTTCTATAGATATAGTCGTGTTATATTGCTTAACTATATTTTCTAATTTATATATTGCTTCCTGAATAGCGTCTTCTGTGGAGCCTATATTCACTGTATAATCTGCAAACAGTACAGTGGTTTACATTAATTACAATAAATTGTTAAAAATTATTACCCGCTCATTTATTATTTCGCCAATATATATATATATATATATATATATATATATATATATATTGAGACGAGGGTATTGTCACCTTTTATTTTATATATATATATATATATATATATATATATATATATATATATATAAAATAAACGAGGTGACAATACCTCGTCTAAATTTTTTATTATATGTTTGTAACCTTTTTTTTTAATGTTTTCCATAGTATTTCTTAACTTGATCAAAAGCCTTCGCATAGTCGATGAAAAGGTAGAATGTTGGTAAATTTTTTTTGTATCTTACCCTTTTTATATAAGAAATTTATCCTTAATGTATTTATAAAAGCTATTATTCTTAGTTTAAACTGCAAGGGTGTATACTTCATTAATTCTACATTCAGGTCATCTGTATCTGCAGATTTTGTTTTTTTTTTAATTCAATTAGTTCCATTAATACTGCATTAGCTTCATCATTTATCCATAGGTTTGTAAAACAAATTATCCATTCTTTTTCTGCTGTGGAATTAATGCTTAGAGTATCTTTTTTCTTCTTTGTTTAATTATTTTATAATTTTATATGCATTATCTTCTCTTCCATGTTTATCGTGTTCTAAATCTTTTACATATCTCATTCTCTCTCCCAATTTTGACGCTTAATTTTTCGTACTTTATTTCTCACTAAAGAAGATTTATTTTTATATTCAATTTTTAAATCTAAACTATTAGGTGTTTTTAACTTTTTAGGTAGATTAGATTTAGATAGATTCTTTCTTTTATTTATTTATTTTATTTTCCGTCAAAAAACAATTAAAACTGCTTATGACGTGCGTATGACGTGGGAAAAGTGAATTGTGTGCACATTTTCAAAATTCTGTGATCCCTACACTAAGTCATATACTACTTCAATTTTGAATTAAAAAACTCCTATGTAATAAAATATATTTTGAAGGATAAATAAGCAGTAAATTTTGGGATCTTATCCATGTTGTCCTTCCGAATAATACTTCCTGCCGCGACAACATGGAAACGATAATTTGAATAACTGTATTTCCCACTGAATTCTAGAAGACGTGCACAGATAATGAAGTTACATTTATGTCCAGAAGCACAACAAGGGGCCATCTCAGCATTTGCTCAATGGATCAGGGAAACTGGACGAAAAACCTGATCGAAATAGGGGTCATTGACCCGGAGGCTGCAGTACAATACTTGTTACAGGTTGTTTAAACACATTTATACAGTTCAAATGATAAATAATGCATTAAGTATCACTGTTTAAATTAATGTCACTTTCTTGTGATGCTTAGTATAGTCTCTAATTGTATAGAAACAGTTATGCAGCAGAAAAGATTTCACTTTGGATTTAAACTTTTCTATCGAATTTAATCGTTTAAAGTCATCTGGCACAGTGTTGTAAAATAATGTACATGTATTGTATGTGAATTTTTTGTAATGAGCTGTTAATACTGTCACCTGATGAAAATGATTTCTACGTCGACTGTTATAGTAATACACATCGGCATTTTCTGAAAATATATTCCCGCCCTTAAGCAAGTCATTTTTGACAAAAACCACTGATTCGTAAATAAACAGACAAGGTAATGGTAAAATACCCAGATTAATGAAGAGAGGCTTAGAAGAAACACGTGGGTGGGATTTATTTTCATTTATAAGTTGTTTAATTTCTCCGTCCCAAACTCTAATCCCCCTTCTTGTATACTTTTTTTTACTTAATGATTCGAATGTAGGGTTGCTCAATATCTGTTTAATATTTCTTCATTCCTCATTTATGTTATTACTAGTGGGTGTAGATTGTAATTTTGTATTCAATCTTGTTTGATATCGCATAATATAAATAATATAATATAATATAATATAATATAATATAATATAATATAATATAATATAATATAATATAATATAATATAATATAATATAATATAATATAATATAATATAATATAATATAATATAATATAATATAATATAATATAATATAATATAATATAATATAATATAATATAATATAATAAAAAATCCACTTGAGGAATCTGACATACCAATTCTCTGGATGCAGCGAGTACGGTAAAAGCAAAACAACGTGTATCAGGAGAACTATGGAGAAAGGTAGGGTGACGGAAAGAAGGAACGTGATTTTTCTGACAAAAGACCGCCTTAGGGAAGAGAAAGGGAAGATCCAGATGGTAGAATACTGGCAGGGAAAGCGATTGCGAAGGAATGGGCGTGGAAAATGGCCAACTTGAAGAAGACTGAGAGATATACGATAATATAAAATTGCGTTGGGGAATGTTTCATATATTGTTGAGCCTGCATTCTAATTTAAATCTGGTAAACGAGTTATGGGTAATAAACTGTGCTTGGAGAGTGCTTCTGGTAATATTATAACCTCTAATGAGACAAGTGCTCACCTTCAGGGCTGCCAACTGAAGAGGGTCGCTCGGAGATGGGCAGGGAGTCCATGGCGGAGCTTCTGCGAGTCCCAGTGGTGGTTCTTGTGACCCGCTCGCCCTCTTCTGCTGCTCACGCAAATGAAAAAATCATGTTTCCCTCAATTGATGGGAAAGTGAAACACATTTAATAGTTATTTATGTATCAATGGCGTCAAGTAAATGTTTTGCCCCGAGGGCGACTTCCAAACAAGGATAGGACAAGGAAGAGGAAGGACAGATCGCGCGCGGTCCATAGCCCGTTTGGTAGGGTACTGCTCCGGCATTCGCCTGGTATTGATCGGAGAAACCACGGAAAACTACCGATCAGAGCAGCCGGCCGCTAGAATTCTCCTCCAGACAGCGCCTGAATTCGACCTAGCTGAAAAGCTAGTGTCGAAAATCCTGCCGCCGTCAAGATTGGAACCTGGGACCTCCCGGTCAGAGGCGCTGCGGTGACATCAGTGGATGCACTGAGGCGAATTCGAGACATCGCCGGTTCCGGCTCGGGTGGCTGACTAGGAACCCCCGAGTTCTAACGGTGCCGAGGCCAATTGCCCTCTACGGGACATGTAATGGCTAAAAAGTAAATACAAAAAACAGTGAAGATAAAAAGCACATAAATTTTTCGTCCGTACTTTCACGCAAAATTTCACGAAAAGTACTCTAATTTTCGAAAAATTGTACATGACTTTATTTCAAAATCTATATTTAAGAAACAGATTTTGTTAAGGGAAAATCCCCAATATTCATAATTATTGTTGTAGAAAGACGTCGAAAAATGTTTCAATGTTTAAAATTTTCTGAAAATTAGTTTTCAACGAACATAAGGACTTCACCATTCTCTTCTAGTCTTTTACACTATCCAACAACAAAATTTAATTAAAAATGTCGGAGCCATTTTTTTAAAATTTTGAACATGTTCCAGGGGCCTCATGTAAAGTACCATACTCCCCCCAAAAATAAAATATCGATTTCAAATTGAAGGGACCGCGACATCAGTCAGATCGATTGGGGAATACAAATTTTGGAGAAAATAGGCTGAACGGTTTAACCGCTAGCGTCGCTCACAGACGGACGAACAGACGTTTTGACGTCTTCGATTTTTCGGTATCAAGGACCCACAAAACGTGGGTACTGGCTAATCCACGTGTTAGAGGATGTTTTTTCTAAATTTAGTATTTTTCATTACCTGAGCCATGTAATAGAGTTTTTTCACGGAAAATGCGTCATTTTTTTGCGCACTAACCTTCTCTCTACTGCGTAAGCGATAGCGAGAAAGTAAAAATATTAGGAGACAGGTTCAGAGTGTCCTATATTGTGTGTATAACGATTGGTTCTATCTTAATAAAATGGATAAATGAAGATATAAAGGAAGCCATCTCCGTCCACTTAATAACATTAAGGTATATTTTTCCCCCAAAAATAAAGGAAAATCGCAAAAAATCCTTTTTTTTTTACTTTTAACAGAATTATAACCTTTAATATATTCCCTTTAATATGGCGAAGCCCGTTTTATTCTAAGATGTTTCGTTTTTTTAAAATTTGTATATATATGAAGCCTTGCGTTGGAGTCACGCTCCCTTCCTTTGAACTGTCAGTCGCAAGTGCAAGTTGTGAAAAAATGTGAAATACAAAAAATTAAACAAAGTTAAAAACAGAAAACACCAGAAAATAAGATTAGATGTATATATTTAAGAGGAAGAAGAAAAATTAGAGAAGATGTGGACGTAGAGAAATAAGGCATAGCTTACAATCCTGGAGCTTTCTAGAGTATTACAAACTTTTAAAGCATTTTCCCGAAGTTGACTTTTCGGCTGTCATTGGAACTTAAACACGTATCTCCGTCTATGTAAGAAACCCTATGATCTTTTTTTGTTATAATTCAGAAATGATATTAGTCATGAACAAAACTAAATATTTAAATAATTACTTCATGAAAAAAATTTAAAAAATTTTACTTTTTTAAATTTTCTGAGAAAAAAAATATTTAAAATATATAAATTCTAAAGGTACATCTATTGTTTTGGTTCAGGCACTAGTTCAAATCATCTATTATCCAGAAAAATGGAAATAATAGAGCAAGTAGTTTTAAAATTATGACGTCACAGCTCAGTGTCTATTTCTGTAAACAAAATTTCGATATCTCCCAAAGTAAATTTTCAAAATTTTTTTTCGAAATGTTTTTGTGTTCATTGTAGACATGTTGATTCAATAAATATGTATAAAATATTATTAAACAATATTTTACATTTTTGTAAGTTTTGGGTATAATATACCTTAAGTCGACGGAGATGAGTTCCTTTATTTCTTCGTGTAATGACGTCAACATGACAATGACGTCACAATGACGTCAACCGCATGAGAATACCGACACTAAATGCGTGAACGGGCGGTGGGGGCGCACCTGGCAGGACGAAGGCGGAGACTCGCGTGGACCGCCCGCCGGGGGTGGAGCTCCTGCCCCTGCGAGAGACCGCGCTCGGGCGCTCGTCCTCCCCTGCAACCAACAGCCTCTCGTTACAAGATGGCCCCGAATACAGTGGAATTCCTTCATAACACTGGCTGCGGTGGCTGTGTCGATTCATAGATACACTCGCAGAAATTTCTGCATTACTTTTAATGTAAAATACATTAAAGTAATTTTCATGTACGTAAATTAAATTTAATGTACACAACTTAGTTAGCAGTCGTACAATAAATCTACATTGATTTTAATTTAAGCCTTAAATTTAATGTACGAGTACATTAATCTCTTTAATGTACAATGTACATGAAAATTCATGTACACTCGTACATTAAATTTAATGTAATTTCTGACAGTGCAGGTCAAAGCCGACCTGGATTGGAGAGGTGTCTAGGAGCGAGTACCGACTCCGCACAACGGTCCGAAGGGTCGTGGATTGAAGTTCCGCTTTGGGTATGGTTGTATGTCTCTTGTCTGTCATGTATGCGTTGTCGCGGAGGGTGTCGCGTTTTGCCGACGCCTGATCGGAGGAGTCCGCAAGTGTGTTAGTGTCGAGTAGGCGTCTCGTCGAGACGTAAAGGGTTACCTACTAAAAAAAGCTAGATCAAATTCAGCCACTGGCTGGAGGAGACTTCTATCGGCCGGTAGCTCTCATAGGTATTTTTCCGCAGTTTCTCCGATCAGCACCAGGCGAATGCCGGAGCAGTACCCTAACAAATGGGCCACGGACCGCGCGCGATCTTTCCTTCCTCTTCCTTGTCCTATCCTCTCCCTTTACACACATACACACTTTCACTAACATGCACTACACTACCACATATCCCGGGAGACTGGTCGGGGACGTAGAGTTTGTTCCGGCTGGGGCGGTGCCCCTGCTGGTGGGAGATACCTTGGTTGGGGAAACACCTCGAACCGACGTGTAGGTTGAGGGGTTTTCCTGCCATCATCTGCATCTCGCCATCCAGCGAGGGATGATCACCACCTCCCACGATAAAAGCATGCATTACTCTTATGGGACTAATGACGTTAGCATTGGCACACGCCCGGAATCACTAATCAATTAATATTTTATAACTATTCATTGACATCCCTTAGCTATCTGGCTATCTGTCTTCCTTTTACGACTGCGATATTGTAAAAGATTACGTTTAAATGATTTTAATGTAATTACTCGACTATTTACGTCTGTAAGTGAGGTGAATTCTATCTCTGTAGAATAATTCTCGCTTTCACGATTTTTTTGTTTTTTTTTTGAGAATTTCAAGTGAAGTTTTCTGAATCACGACACGTCGTCTCGAAGAAATATTTCCACAGCTTGGAGCGGCGACGGTGACCCAGATCCTTTCAAGGTCGTGGCAACCCCTTGCTTCGGCGAACACGTCCTCTGGTGAATCGCTACCACAGTCCTTCGAATTTTATACAATATGACTGCAATACCTCCGCGTAATGAATTTCTTACGTGGTAAGCCAAGGCGAAAGACAAAAAAAAGAAGAAGCTGGAAATAGAAAGAAACATTTCCTATAGCACATGCTTTCTACTTCAGTATACGTTCTGAACGTTGAAATATATTATTTCATCGTTAATACAAAAATAGTATATTTCTACGTAATGCGTTCACCTGAATTTATCAGAATATTCATGATTTACAATTCTCAATTCCCTCATACGTGGTATCGTTATTTTAGTATGATGGGACGTATTACCTTTTTCAAGCTTCTTATCGGCGAATTCTCCTCTCCGTCCAACACGAACAGTTTCGGTGCGTCCAGATCGGCGGTGGGCAGCAAAAGAGAGAGCTTTTCGTAGCGGTGCTTTGCGCTAGTGCTGATATTTTCAAGGGTTATTTTTGATTGGTTCTCGGTTTATTCTACGCGAGTGCGTTCAGAAACTTTAATAAATTCTCGCAAGGGATACCATTTACTGCTGGCGCGATCTCTTGCAATTCGGTAACACTATAATTGTATCTTGTCGTGTCTTGACGTTCTCGGGTCCTTTTCAAAAATCAATGGAACCGACATATGGGCGTTTACAGTATGTATAATGAAGACTGTGAGAAGGAGACTCATTTCCAGTGTCTGAGCTATGGTGGGGGAATAATGAACGAATAGTGACGCCAACCTGAACTTGAGCGACACGTGGTGAGTGAAGGAACTTATCCGCTCTTTTTTCGGCAAATAACGACGCGACTACATATACTTTATCGACATCTTCGTTTTAGTGTGTGTAAGAAAATCAATATAATGTTTTATAACGGTTTACAGTCTTATATAAATGAGTGCTCACTAGACTGACCTAATATACTAAAGTGTGTATGGCATTCACTTAACGCCTGAGTTGGTGACCATTATCCGAAAATGCCTTAAACGTTTTTCTCCCACACCGCGTGATGTCACTGAAGTTCAGGTGTGCTGATTGGTTGCCGCCGCTTTTCATACATATTTGCGCCACCGCAGTTGAATTTCCTGCTTGCAGTATTCAATGGTATGAATCCAAGTGCGATACAGCGAGTTCCGAAACGCACCTTCCACTTCTTCCCCAGCGAAGACAATTGACGGGCGCGTGGAGCGGCGCAGGGAGGACTTGGCGGTGCTTCTGCGCGACCCGGCGCTGCCCTGGCTCGTCCTGCTCAGCCGCTCCTCCTCCTCCTCCGCTGCGCATTAGCACAAGCAGACGTACTCGAATGCTGAACTACGGGGTGTCTCAGAATGCGTTCATGTCGGAGGTTCGAAGATGATCACTTTTGGAAACAAACATATCTTGGGGATTTACTTACAACGAAGGTACACATACGGCATTTGCGCCTGATTGGGAGGCGACTCAACATGCACTAGTGTTTGACACGTCACATTCTGCGATCACAATTGCGATTAGCACAATCACATCAATCCAAATGGAATACTTAGAACTCATTTATTACTAATTTATTACCCAAAAATTGAATTTATTACTCCTCCCGTTTCTGAAATAAACTTGGTTGTGCTGGCGTGACTGTCAAGCTACCACAACCGATTGAAATTAATACGAATCTTTAGTATATATTTTTTACTAATTTATTACTACAAAATTAAATGTATTACTCATGCCGTTTACGAAAAAAATATTGTTAAAAACAGCATTGTTATGCAACCACGCATGACATTCGCGTATAATGTTGGAGAGTACCAACGGCAAAAAATAACTAAAACTATTACATAATTAACTAAATATCCAATACTAATTTATTAAACAAACTATTAACTTAGAAATATTGCCACGTATTAAATAAATGCTAAAACTAAATCATAGTTGTCCAAGCTTGCCACATATTCAAATTCAATAATGGATCGTGCGTGGTTGCATAACTATGCTGTTTCTAGCAATATTTTTTTCGTAAACGGCATGAGTAATAAATTTAATTTTTTTAGTAATAAATATGTACTAAAGATTCGTATTAATTTGAATCGGTTTTGCTCATTTTTTGAAATCGGTTGTGCTAGCTTGACAGTCATGCCAGCACTACCACGTTTATTTCAGAAACCGGAGGAGTAATACATTTATTTTTCGGGTAATAAATTAGTAATAAATGAGTACTAAATATTCCATTTGGTTTGATGTGATTGTGCTATGGTGATTGCACACCCTACAGCTTGACACACCCCACATTCTGACGTAGTCAAAGGGATTTCTAGAATATGCCAAATCTCAAAGATAACCTAACGTTTATATAAGACTGATGTTAATGTAATTTACAAAAGCATATATTATACATTATCAACATCGTTAATGATAGAATTACTAAACAAGTTTTGAAGTTTTTTTGTGAACAGCTAAGTCTTAAAATTGTTTCTACATTAGCGTTTTACTTTCACTATTCTGACTGGTTCCATCAAATGTCATTACACTTTTCGATATCCTTATGTTTATTTTTTAGATTTAGTAGTGAATGTGCGTCTCGATAACGTTTTATATTTGAATATTACTTTTACATCCACCGTTCTGAATGGTTTTATCGAAAAGCATGACGCCAAACTCCACGGTTACGTTTGTTTTCTTTTAAGTTTCCGTACGAATGTCTCTTCTCGGTTACATCTGACAAGGGACCTTTCAACAGGTTCAGGTCCAAATCTGGCCTGCTTTTTTTTTCTTTTGAAAGATATCCACTATTTATAACAGCTGTAAAATAATTAGCTGCCATTTTGCACGGGAAGTTACTGAAAAAAGTTAAGAATTTTGTCGGTTTTGGCCGCACTGTTTTTGCTGACGGCGTGGACAACCCTTACTGCGGAGAGCAGTGTGATCGCGAACGTCTCAAGTAGTGCTGTTATTCCTCGGTTGTGCAATGCGATATAGCGTCGTGCCGCGCGGTGCGGAGGGATGGGTTGGGAGGGGCAGGACGGGGACCGATAGCAAGTGCACGTGCGTTGCATTGAAGCCTGCGCGCGCGAGATGGGATACCATCGCTGATAGCGCGTTATTAATATCTGCGACGGCGGCGGCGGAAGCGATGCGGCGAGCACATGGATGAAGGCGAGGAGGGGGGAATCTTGGGGGCTCGGCCGCAGCCTGCGACGACGCATGCTCGAGGGCCCTTCGACTCCGACTCCGAGGATCTCAACGGTTGTGCCTGGCAGTTCTTGACAGGCAGTTCAAGACACACTTGTGTTTCGCACACTCAATTGACACTGGTCATTTTTGTAATAACTTCACTGAATAAATCTGTATTGCATTATAGTGACTTCTGTCATGTATTTTTTAAGCATAAATTTAATTTAATCATGATTAAGTGGAAGTTTACAGGATTTACCCTCTTTCCTACGACCAAATTTCTTTGTTTTAATCCAATTCATCCCGGTGTTGAATTCAGTCACATATTAACTGAAAGGGGAAAGAAACTCATTTTATTGAACCATCGTACATTGATGTATATGTCAAAAGTAATGGAAGGTTGGTAAACAATGTTAACTATACTTACGTGTCGCGGAAACACGTTGGCATTGCATCAGGTTTCAATTTCTCAATGTCGAAGAACTACTGCCCGAAAGAACCGGCGCCTTGCCTCGCGTCAGGGGCGGGAGCAATGTGTTTCGCGACCTTTAATTGGGATTCGTGGCCGTAGGAGCGCCTGTTCGCTCAGCGGATATTCTTACAGTAGGCAGGGCTGCACAAACCCCAGGCGACCGACAATTTGCGTCGTGAAAAGTGTGGAAATTTCTTAATTTTTTTCAGTAACTTCCAGTGCGAAATGACAACTAATTTTTTTACAGATGTTATAAATAGTAAATATCTTTCGAAAGAAAATTAAATCAGACTAGATTTCGATCTGAACCTGTTGAAAGGTCCCTTTTGAGATCACAATTACGATTTATGGCATTATTAGGATCATTTGTCTTTCCTAATGACATCAAAAGCCATGGCGCCAAATCTTGAAATGATACTATTGTGGGAGAAATGGTAGTCGGAATAGAAATAAACTCGTCGTTGAAATATAAAAAGATAATTATATTCTTGAAATACTTGAAGAACAATACAAATAAACTATATCCCGACAATTCACAACGTGTTCTTCTCGGTGTTACTTGCGTTCGAGTGAGTTGTTTACGCTCGTTGTCAACCGACTTGGTCCTGCCGCCACGCCATCTTGCGCCTCTACCGGGAACCCCAAAAAATCCGCCTGATTTGAATCGGTCTCCCACATTCGGCCGTCCTGACTATCATCCGGCTCGGATGATGAGTATCCATCTGGCAGCTTGCATATACTCGGCACACGTAGTGTGGTTCGTGGCCCCTCGTTATCTCCGACCTTGCTGACATCGTATGTATCATTTGGTTTGACCATTGTAATTCGGTAGGGCCCCAGATTCTTGGCTTTGAGTTTTAAACCCGGCCCGAATTGCATCCGCTTGATAGCCACTAAATCGCCGACTTTGTATACTGTAGCTTCCTTACGACGCTTATTAAAATCAGCGCGATTTTCGTCCTGGACCTTGAAAATCTGTGCTTTAGCTTCTTCTCGTATAAGGTTGCGTTCTTCTTCGACATTGTTAATTAGCTCTTCTTCCAATAACTCCTTGATACGAATATCAGTCGGATTGCGCATCCTTGCGCCAGTCATAAGTTCGAATGGCGTCCTTCAATGCTCCGGTTATAGGTAGAATTCATGGCCCGTTGAACAGCTGGTACCACTTTGTACCATTTCTCCGGGTCGTCAATGGAAAGTTTCGCGATGATAGAAGCAATCGTTGAATTGAGACAGCTCAACTTGCCCATTGGCTCTGGGCAAGCCCGTCGTTACCATTATGTGTTTAATTCTTTCCGTCGTGCAGTAGTCCTGGAACTCTTGTGAACTAAAAGACTGCCTCTATCAGTGATCACTTGAAGAGGATTACCGAACGTAGTCTTTTGAAGTTCCATCTTTGAAATTGTGTCCCTCGTCTTCGTTGTCTTTACGGGTGGAGCCAAACAAATTTCGTGAATGAATCGACGATCACTAGAATATGGTTGTAGCCCTTGTTGGTAGACTTCAGTGGGCCGATGTGATCCATATGATAGGTATACAACGGTTGACTCTCCTTGAACAGCGGGTGTAAAGTCCTTCTTTCTTTCCAGATTTGCGATTCACTATCAAACATGTTACACAGTTGGATATGACTCGACGCGTTTTCTCAACTAGTCCTGGAATGTGGAATTCTGTTTCACTTCCTCTTCAGTCCTCTTGCTTCCGTAATGACCCTTTTCATTACAGTTTTATTATTTCCTGTTGCATGGCGCGTGGAACAACCAGTAACTCTTTTCCGTCTTCAAATTTGAATAAGAGTCCACTTCTCATCCAAAGTTGTCATTGCCCTCCTCAGGATGCTCATTATAGCGAGCAACCCTTCGTCTTCGGCTTGTGCCCTTTTGATCCGCGCAGTCAAGCTATCAGCAAAGTTGAAATTTATAGTCATGTAGCGACTCAAAGCATCTACATGCTTCATCCTGTGTCCTGGTCGATGTTCTATCTGTATGAGTATTCCTCCAGAGCTAAGGCCCATCTAGCGACTCTCGGTGATAAGTCCTTTCGCTCATAGTCTTCTGGAAGGCTGCACAATCAGTAACGATTTTAAAATCTATTCCCAGTAAATAGACTCTAAATTTCCTCAATGCTTTTATAACGGCCAAAACTTCGAGCTCATAGCTACTGTACTTTTCTTCTTGCGTCGTTGTTTTCTTACTCATATAAGAGATTGGATGTAGCTTTTCGTCGTCCGAAATTTCTGTAATAATACAGCTCCATAGCCATACTTACTTGCATCTGTATGCAATTCGGTTTCGTACTTCTGATTGTAAATCTTCAACACAGGGTCAGATGATAGACTATCCTTCAGTTTTGAAAAGCCTCTCTTGTTCAGCACCAAATCGAATTCTGTATCATCTCTGAGTAGATCGCTTATTGGTTTCTGATTGTACTGTAATCTGGGATAAACTTTCTAAAATACCCCGTTAGACCTAAAAACTCTGCACTCCGGTTATATTCTTTGGTTCTCGAAATTTTGAACAGCCAATGTCTTGCTTGAGAAGGTTGAATTTGTCCTCCTGGACTACATATCCCAGGTATTCAACTTTTCTCTTTAGAAATTGACATTTCTCAAAGTTCAATTGTAAACCGTATTCCTGGCGACGTCTAATACCAACGTAAGTTTGCGTAGAGCCTCTTCATCATCTTTAGCGGAACAATGATGTCGTCCATATATACAAAGCAAACACCGTCCCTCACTAGTTGCCAAAATACACTATTTATATACCGTTGGAATACTGCAGGAGAATTTGTAAATCAAACGGTACCTTTAAGAACTGGAACTGTCCTGAATGAGTCACGAATGACGTGTATTTTCTGCTGCTGTCTTCGACGTCCACGTGAAAAAATCCGTTTCTGAGGTCCAACGTACTGAAAACTCGGGCGTCCTGCAATTTATCAAGCAAATCGTCGATAAGGGTAAAGGATAGCGGTCCTTCACCACGATCTTATTCAGCCTGCGGTAATCAATGCAAACTCTTGATGATCCGTTCTTCTTTTTCACCACGATTACTGCACTGGCATACTCTGATGAACTCGGTTCTATTATTTTGTCATGAATCCAAATTAGCATTGATTGTCCACCACTTCTTTTCTCGAGGCGAAAGTCGTCGCGGTCCGCAGTGAACTGGCTCTTCATTCTTCACTAAGATCTTCATCTTGACATCAACAGATTTGGTCTTCTCCGGAACATAGTTTGCTATTAAACCTTGAACTTCCTTTTTATTTCGCTTTGACCGAATCTCTATATCAAATTCTTCTTTATTTACGGCCTGGATGCACATGATGTGAGCTTCTAATTTTGGTTTCCGTAGGGTGACACCATTTCTGTTTATGAGCACTTCCGCTTGGTCAAGAGCTCGTTTCCAATGACCATTTCAAGTTTCATGGTATCTGCTGTAACCACGTATACGTCTGTTGTAAACTGCTCACCATCAACGACGACAGTTGTTGAAAAGTATCCTGAGGACACACGAAGTTCTTCCCAAATCCGCTCAGGACCATATCCGTTTTGACTAGTTTCGGAGCACTCAGTGAATCGTAAATGTCTTGTCGCAGCAAGCTAACTTGACTTCACAATCGATGAGCGCCTTTACCTTCCGATTAGCCAATTGTACTTCTTTAAATTTGCAATTATTCGCGTTCCTTACAATGGCACTCATGCTTTTCGACTGTCGCGGTTTCCTTTCCTTTGGGCAATCAGCTGAAATGTGACCAAAAGCGTCGCAATTGAAACACCTCTTACCCTTTTCTTTGTGTTTACAGTTGCTCGAAGTATGTCCAGTACCACCGCAATTGTAGCATCGCTTGTCCGCGTCCTGAAAGTGCCCTTCGATTTATTACCATCGTAGTTCTTCTTGTCTTTCTCGTCTGTATTCTTCAAGTTCCACTTGTGATCATTCTTGTTTGTCTTCTTAGTTTGGACCTTCATCACTGCCATCTCGTAATGTTTCAGCTTGACCTTGAATTCTTTTATGTTGTCTACTCCATATAGCAGAGTTTCGTTCCTGAATCGTCTTCAATTCCGTCGATTATATATTGTATCAATGATTCGTCATCTATATCACCTCGCTAGCGATCTCCTCATGACGAGAAAGTATTCCTGAAAAGATTCTTCTTTTTCTTCCTTGTCGATTCAACAACCGATGAATTTCTGCCGTGCTTGTCTTAACATCAAACTCTTCCTTCAAAGCTTTTTTCAGGACGGTCCACGATGTGATTCCTTTCTCGCCCTGGATAAAAGTTTGGCTAGGCCTTCGAGTGATTTCTAGCAAAACAAACTTTTGTAGACTGTCCCAGCCCATCAAAACAGCTGTCTCTTCGAAATCAGTGATCCATTTTTTACTGGATATCCATCACTCGTTGAAGGTCTTGAGTGAACCTTCAATATCACGAAAAGTCAATGAAAACTTTGGCTGCGTACGTACAGAAGCGACAGAGCGCGCATCATCACTATTATCCGAATCGTTTTCTTCCTCGTTGTTAATAGCACGCAGCTTCTGCTCAAACTCGAACGTCAACTTCTTCAGTTGGGCTGCCCTTTTGTCATCTTGTTTTTCGGTTGCTTAATACTCCTTTCTTATATTCGTCTTCTTCATTTCTTCTTGCTTGTTCTCGGTCTCGATTTTCGACGCCAACTGTTGCAGATCTCCAGCATTTCACATATATCGTCGATCATTTCGTATCTAGTCCACATGTTGATACAAAGAATAATGCATATAGCGCCCAGATCCGCTTCCGAAAATGTATCGTGAATGAACGACTTTTTCATCTCTTCATCTTTAGATCCGGACTCGAACGTAAAACCGGAAAACTCTCTAAGCCTCTTTCTGTTTTTCGATCCTCTGGGATCGTTTCAAAAATCAAGTTATGCAACGTTTTAATTGCTTTTACCGGCGCAGAGGTTATGTTCTTTTCTATTTGTTCGATTTCTCCCAATGTCGCCATCTTCCAAAAATTTTGCGAACTTCCTGTCGAACAGTACGTAACGTCGATTACAATCGGTATTTTATAAAAACAGCCTCGTGGTTCAAACCTTCAATTGTGCGAACAAATGTATGGAAACAGCAAAAATATTCATACAATTTGTCTTATTTGCATCTACTCACGTATCTTCGAAACAACATCAATTCTCGTCAAGCTTTCGTCGGTGAATTACGTCGTTTTTTTGAGGTTATAATGACCTTCACTCGTCGTCTTATTCCAGCCTATCGTCGTCGCAACTTTGAAAACTGGCCTTCAATTGGAATCCCTCGTCATTTATTCCAAATTGATCGTCGTCGGCTGGCACGTCATAATGTTCTCAATGTTGCGAAATGGCGACCGTGAAAAGTTCTAGTCGTTTCTCGAAATCCAGTTCAATCCCGGACGAGCCCCCAAATTGTGGGAGAAATGGTAGTCGGAATAGAAATAAACTCGTCGTTGAAATATAAAAAGATAATTATATTCTTGAAATACTTGAAGAACAATACAAATAAACTATATCCCGACAATTCACAACGTGTTCTTCTCGGTGTTACTTGCGTTCGAGTGAGTTGTTTACGCTCGTTGTCAACCGACTTGGTCCTGCCGCCACGCCATCTTGCGCCTCTACCGGGAACCCCAAAAAATCCGCCTGATTTGAATCGGTCTCCCACACTATGGTGAATGCGATTTCACACTTGTGTGGCGCGACTGATTCTATTTGCCTACAAAGACTCTTAAATATTATCAGATAAAAGATTGAACATTGCGGAAGACAATTTTCTGTAAAAAATATTTGTTAGTTTTCGATCGTGTCACGAATGTGCTGTTTGAAACATGAGCAAGCACGTGGTTGAAATTACTTTTGTTCACAAAAATCATCTCATCCTTGATTCCGAGAACGCAGTAAGCGGGAGGGAGGTAAGTTTATTAAAGTTAGGAATTTTTAAACGTCTGAAATGTTCCGTTTCACGAATAAAGATATTAAAATGCAGTGAAATATGTCGTAATAGTTAAAATATGCAAAAATATGTAATTATACGAAAATGTGTAAAAATATGTAAAATAAAATTAGTTCTAATTCATTCAGAATCTAAAAAATATGATTGAAAGCAAGTATCTAGTTCAAGTAAAACATGCAATTACATGGAAATCCGTTCCCTAATTATCATCATTGTCGTAATCAAGGATAGTTTCTGTAAACAGTACATACTGGATACGTGCAACTCTTGGACACTGAAAGTACAAAACAGTTCTTTGGCATTTTGAGGCATTTTCGAGCTTCAAGAAGATCACTCAGAGCTTGATCACAATGTGTATTTGACTATTAATTCATGTGTTGAAACCAGCAACAGTCAAGAAGCCAACGACGCTGTGTAATTCGACAGTAAATATGTACAATATATCTGTGAACACGTAACTCAAACGTGTTTATAAACTACGCATGATCACCATCAAAATGAGTGCTTATATTTTTACGAGCCCTACGATTCCAAACTTTATACCACAGCTGCCAGAACGATGTTCCCTCACAGCCGTTCAACATTGCAGATCATTGCAGAATATTGCAATTTTTTGCTGTTTCATTGGTATCTAGGCGGTTGAAGAATACTTATATTCAGGGAGAGAATTTTTATTTCCTAACTAATCTTGAAATATGTTATTAAAAATATGCATTTATCACCTAAAAATTCTAAAACTGGTACATTAATATGCAATAAAAATTAACAATATTTCTTTTACTGTATAAACTTTTATTGATAAAATTAAGAAGCATGCTTGGAATGAAAATCTACATTTTTGTGCAAACATAATACAAAACTCTACCATACTTTGCGGAGAAATAATTGAATAAACATTCACCTTAGTGAAGTACATCTTTTTGCATTTCTGTGTGCCCGTTTGGTAGGGTACTGCTCCGGCATTCGCCTGGTGTTGATCGGAGAAACCACGAAAAACTACCGATCAGAGCAGCCGGCCGCTAGAATTCTCCTCCAAGCAGCGACTGAATTCGACCTAGCTGAAAAGCTAGTGTCGAAAATCTTGCCGCCGTCAGGACTCGAACCTAGGACCTCCCGGTCAGAGGCGCTGCAGTGACATCAGTTGATGGACTGAGCTACCGCTCCCGGTCCATTGTGAAGACGCGCCACGTTACGGAACAAAAGTATAGTGATTCCGATCCGATGGCCGAAATCGCTAAGGCAGTAGTGTCGTAGAGATCTCGGATCGAAAGGTCGCGTTCGAGTCCCGCCTCGGGCATGGTTGTATTTGTATTCGTCCTTTCCCCCCATATCTTCACCATATCGTTTCATCTTCACAAACGTTAAACTTCATCTAACGTTAACTCCAATAGTGGTCGCTAATGCCCTAGATGTTGATGCGACCTTAAATAACCAACTTAAAAGAGAAAAAGTGTTGTGGCTCACCTGCGATGCTGCTTGCGGGGCGCGTGGAGCGCCGAGAGGAGCCTCTGGCAGAGCTCCTCCGCGCGCCCTCGCTCGCCCGGCTCACCCGCTCGTCCTCCGCTGCGGGACAAGCTTACTAGGCACCGCATCCAGACAAACTGGCGCCACATTTAAAAGTAACGGTTCTACAAATCGCTACGAAGTCGTAGTATGTCACTGGATACCTGGCTCATGAGACAAGTTAATTGTCACAGATTGAGTTGTATTAATTCCCATTTTCTCTCTAAAGCAAAAAAAAAAAAGATTCATTCAAATAAAATACATCAGTCAGATTTCAAATTCTCAATTGAGAGAATATAAAGAATATAAACATAATAAATTCTCGGTTATTTGATAGAAAAAATATCTGACAAACATTATCGTATGAAGCCACTATTCCCCGCCGTGCGGTGCGGTGCTGCAGCTTGCGCATGTACGCCACTTTCTGTACTTGGAGGGGAAATGAGTGCTGAGTCAGGGGAAGTTGCTCGTGCCCGTATGAGCGCCGGGCTCCCCAGGCGGGCAAGTGGCTCGTGCGGGCGCCGCTTCACGTGCCCGGTTAATGTTGTATTGATTGATTGATGTTTCCGGGCGCGTCAACTGCTTCGGTCATTAGTCCCGTTAGCGTAGTGCATGTTTTTTTCTCGGGAGATGGCGGTGATCTTCCCCCGCTGGATGGCGAGTTCCGACGCCGACCTACCGTCGGCTAGTGGGGTTCCCCCTAACCAGGACTCTCCCACCAGCGGGGCACCGCCCCGGCCGGGACAAGCTCTAAGCTCCCGACCGGTCTCCCGGAATATGTAGTAGTGTAGTGCATGTTAGTGTATGTGTGTGTGTAAGAGGAGAGGATAGGACAAGGAATGGGAAGGAAACATCGCGCGCGGTCCGTGGCCCGTTTGATAGGGTACTGCTCCGGCATTCGCCTGGTGTTAATCGGAGAAACCACGGAAAACTACCGATCAGAGCAGCCGGCCGCTAGAATTCTCCTCCAGACAGCGACTGAATTCGACCTAGCTGAAGAGCTAGTGTCGAAAATCCTGCCGCCGTCAGGTCTCGAACCTAATACCTCCCGGTCAGAGGCTTAATGTTGTAGATTACATGTAATCAATGGCGTAGCGTGTGTGTCAGCCGCCCGGGGCGGAGTAAAATTTCGCCACCCTCTTATTTACATATTTCATTTACGTATTTAAAACTTCCCTGAAGGGACTTCCATTCTCTCATTTCAATCGGTCCGAATCGTAGGTGCGACAAAATTACGAAATGCTTCAAAGTTTTACAATCGCCTGCTATATTTTTCAGTAGTATACATATCTTTTGCCGAAGCAGAACCCTAACAAACGGGCCACGGACCGCGCGCGATCTTTCCTTCCTCTTCCCTGGCCTCTTTTCACCCCTTACACTTTCATGCACTATACTGTCGCATACATCCGGAGACTGGTCGTGAGCTTAGTTCTTGTGCCGGCACCCCGCGGTACCCCGCAGAGGGAGATAACAGAAAGGGTAAATTCTCTGCATGCAGCCGTGTAGGTCGGCCTCGGATTTCACCATTAGTTCTGATCCCCAGCACGCAAAGGCAGAAAGGGGCCGGTTTCCAAACATTTATCAATTCGATCCCCCAACCTGCCCTAGAAGTTTACAGTAACATTTATCTCAAGACACCTGCATACTGTCGGACCATTGTATTAGATGGATCAAATATGAACGAAACGTTCTGAAAAACACCATTTTTCGAAAGGATCTCACCACCAAATTGTCCACGCAATGGCATCAAAATTTCTGACGGTTTCACTCTTTTATTCGCCAAAAACCGAATAGTAACGCGTTGCGCAACTGAACCGTATACCTCTTGCTCACTCATTGTAATAAATACAACAAAATGCACTCCTGAAACAAAAGTGCAACGCTGATTGAGAATAAACACTACTACCAACTGCGGGTATTTGGTACGTTACTGAAGGTAGAAAAATATCACATTGATTACAAAAGTCTCGGTCATATCTTACTGTGTTGTTGCACACCTTCGATTTCTACGCCTGCGGAGGCGCCTGATAACCGCGTGGAGCGACGGCCGGAGCTTCTGGCGGAACTTCTGCGGGATCCCGCGCTCGCCTGGCTCACCCGCTCGTCATCTGTTGACAGTTGACGACGAAATATTGCAAGACGAAGCAACTGAAATAATTTTTTTACTTTCTCGCCTTGCCACGTGCATAGAAATGATAACATATTGCAATGCTGCGCCACAAAGTGGCGATTTTTTGGACAGAAAAACTCTTCGTTTTGGGGACATGGTATAGAAAAAGTTGGAAAACTTTATTTTGTATTGCTGTGCTGTTAAGTCGGCTTAATGCAACTAAACCGCGGAACGGGAATCCACCTTTAACGGCTGGCGTCCGCGTTTAAATTACAAAAAATATATCTTAAAAACATAAATTGACGTGTTGAAAAGTTTTATTCATACCTTACAATACCATACCCCATAATTATCATTACCATTCCATACCTATCAGTTTCAATTTATTATAACATGTGGGTTAAGGCAAACCTAATTGTATATTTAAATCATAATAGTTTATATAGTATTTGCACATTCTGTTTACTGGGTTATTCGCGTACAAGCAAATAGTTCGATTTATGCGGCGTCTGTTTAAACCAATTCCCGTTAATGCGACATACATGTAGAACGATTCAGTTAACGATTCTCCCGGTTAATTCTTATAAAAGCGATGTTCATTTACTACCATTCCGATTAAAACGGCTTTCGTTTAGTCCAAGTCCGAATAAGGCTGTTTCAATCAACCGATTCCTATTTATACGTCCGTTTAATCAAACTCCTGTTAAAGCGGTTCAGTTCATCTTATTGCAGATAAAATGGTAGGCAAGTGAGTGGGCACTTTGTGCATCATAGACAGAAATAACAACGCAGCTTCCATACTTGTGCGATACAGCGTGTTCCGAAACGCACCTTCCACTTCTTCCCCAGCGAAGACAATTGACGGGCGCGTGGAGCGGCGCAGGGAGGACTTGGCGGTGCTTCTGCGCGACCCGGCGCTGCCCTGGCTCGTCCTGCTCAGCCGCTCCTCCTCCTCCTCCGCTGCGCATTAGCACAAGCAGTCGCGCAGCCTCCTCGTACGCTAGTGCTTCAAATAGAGGGTGTGTCAGAGTAAATCATCTTTTGTTGTGAAAACAAAACATTTCCACCGCATGTAAAATTAACGAGAATTCCAGTCAATTTTTGAATTAATAACGACATTTCGATTTCTAAGCATGATATACTCTCGTACACAAGTGCTTCAAATAGAGGGTGTGTCAGAGGAAACCATACCATTTTGTGGGGCAAACAAAACATTTCGACCGTATGTAAAATAAACGATGATTCCAGTCAATTTTTGAATTAATAAAGACATTTCGATTTCTAAGCATGAGATACTCTCGTACAGAAGTGCTTCAAATAGAGAGTGTCTCAGAGGAAACCATACCATTTTGTGAGGCAAACAAAACATTTCGATCGTATGTAAAATAAATTATGATTCCTGACATTTTTGAATTAATAAAGACGTTTCGATGTCTATGCGTGAGATACTCTGGTACACAAGTGTTTCAAATAGTAGTCTAAATGTTTTTCCTCTAGTACAGCAGAATCATTTGTAATTTTTACGAAAGTAAACACTCGAATTTGACGAGGAGCGGTCTGAACGTTCTGCCTCTAGTACAGCAGAATCAACTGATACTTTGGCAAAAGTGCACAATCGAAATTGACGGTGAGAAGTCTAAATGTTTTGCCTCTAGTATAGCAAAATCACTTGATACTTTTGCGATAGTGAACACTCGACATTGTCGTGAAGGCACCTAGTACAGCAGAGACGCACCTTGAAGGCCGCCCAGCGAGTCGCCCCTGAGCGAGGAGGTTCTGTCTGTGCCCCTGCGGGACCCAACAGTCCTCTGGCTCTCGATGCTCTTCCGCCCCTCTTCTTCCTCCTCGTCCTCCTCTTCTCCGTCCTCCGCTTCGCCTGCCAATGCAAACGAAACTGGAACCGTTTGTTTGATGTCTCCGGACTCGTCAACAGCTGTGGTGATTAGCCCTGTTAGTGGAGTGAATGTGTTATGCCGTGAGGTAGGGGTGTTCATCCCCCGCTAGATATAGAACGATTTTCCTAAGGATGAGCCAAAGTAACGGTTCGCGAAAACAAGTGAACATCACATGTATATCAGAGAAGTATCCTTCCGCCGCGACAGCTGTTCAGCCCCTTCGTAAAGTGTTTGGTTATGGCTTCTGAGAAGACATCCCTATCCAGAAGTCTAAGAGTTTCGCTGATGTATATGAACGTACGTGAGTCCGGGAAATAATTAAATTTAATTACATATGTGGAAAATCTATTAACATGCTCTCACAACCAGTAAAAGATAACGGCTGCGAATGTTAATAGAAAGCTCTCAATCACAGCTCACCGCACAACAGCACAAAGGCCGGAACCACGTGCATCGGTACGCATCTCGTATTCAAGTCTCGGTTTTAAAATAAACATATTTATCACACAAAAAGTAAATTCAATGTAATATATAAAGGAAAAAAGAATTTTTACAGAAGAGCACATTGCACATTGCACTTCCAAATTTTATTTATTTCTCGCGGCGCACCATACTTTTGTCGGACGAGGATGTCACGAAAGGAAGTGTTGAAGCCATTTACAAGTTAGCCAGCAGCAAACGAACGAATGCAGGAAGGGAGTCCATTGGGATCGAGGGCACGACGACCACATAACCTTTAGTTATATTGCCAGCACTAGCTGTCACTTTAGCTCATCCTTAGAAAAATCGCCCTATAGTGAGATCCGCTCCTTCGCCGATCTACACCTCGCTTGCAGAGAATTTTGCTCCAGGTATCGCATTCAGTGGGCACTGTCCCAGACAGCACAAACTCTCGCCTCTCGACTGGTCTCCCACCGAGAGAGGTAGCTCAGGGTATCCATTGATACCATTGCAATGCCTCTGATCGGGAGGTCCTAGGGTTTGAATCCCGACTGTAGCAAGATTTTCAACACTAGCTGCACAGCTAGGACGAAATCAGTCGAGAATTCTACCGGCCGGCTGCTCTGATCTGTAGTTTTCCGTTTCTCTGATCAACACCAGGCGAATGCCCGAGCAGTACCATAAAAACGGACCGCGCGCGATCTTTCCTTCCTCTTTCTTGTTCTATCCTCTCCCTTACACACACTTACACTGGCATGCACTACACTACCACACATGTCGGGAGACCGTTCGGGAGCTTAGAGATTGTCGCGGGTGGAGAGGTGCCCCGCTGATGGGAGAGTCCTGGTTGGGGAAAGCACGCTAGCCGACGGGAAGAACAGCGCCAGATATAACCATCCAGGGGGGAATATCACAGCAACCTGTTGAGGGAAACATGTACTACACTTACGGTACTAACAAACTTATACCGTTCATGCTCACGGAATCGTCAATCAATCGACTGCTCTCCCGACATGTGTAGTGAATGTAAGTATGTATAGGTAAGGGATGATGGTTATTCAAAGATGATGAAGGAAATATCGCGCGTGGCCGGTGGCCCATTTGTTAGGTACTGCTCCAGCATTCGCCTGAAAGAAACTAGTGTAACATTTTGAATCGCAACTACGCTATTTTTTATTCTTGATCACATTCTTGATTTTTTATTCTTGATTCTTGATTAAAAGTGTTCATAACAATTTGGGAGCGATCACTTCAGTTGTGCCAATTTTTCGTGTGACATCAAAAATTTTACTTTTCCAAAAGATGTTTGTAGCTTTATATCAGACAAATATTAATCAACTTATTAATTACTAACGTACCCGTGCTAGAACTCTCGCATGTACGTACCCTCTTCCCTATTTTTCCATTCCCATATTAAGGCTATAATATATATTTTTCTTCAAGTCCCTCTTACCCTCCTTCACTTGTTCTCTCCTTGTATTTTATAATAATTACGGCCCGGATAATTATGTAATAACATATTTTCTTAACATAACTCTGTCAAGTCGAAACAATATTCACTTTTCATATCGGTTACTGCCACAAAAACATCGACTTTTTAGTACATATTTTTACATATTTTACCCGAAAGTACATATATTTACATATTTTACCCAAAAGAACATATTTTTACATATTCATTTTTTATTTAATTATTCATTTTTCCTATATGTTTTTGATATGGAATCTTCCAGACAATCAATTAAGCATTGTCAAACATCTTTCTGTAGCCTCTTCTCTGAAATGCCGCTTTTGCATTGCGTTGAAAGAAGTCAGTCCATAAATACCGGCGGCATTGTAAATAAAAGGGCAAGGCGATGACGCAATCCATAGCTTCTGGTGTGTTCGTTTCCAGCTGGAGTATCGCAAGGAACAGATTCGCGAACAGAAAGGAAGTTTGGTTTCTGAAAATGATACATTTTGCAGGCGATATCGCGTTGCCACCTCGCATCTTTCAGGGATCTCCCTCGACCTTGATTTACCTTCGCCAGAAACTACACGCACCTGCTCAAGAGGCGCCATTATTGTTGTTGCGGTGATCGCTGTAAATAATAGGATTATGAGGAGAATAATGTTCAATTTTGGTCTTTGTGTTAATGGAACAGAACAATATACACTAAGATGAAAGTGTTTTAATAAAATAGATCTGATATAACGATAATTAATGTAACATATTTTTTTACTTTTTAGTACATATTTCTGTATATTATAGAATACGTATATACATATATACGTATACGTACATATTTTCCCTCTTTTTAGTACATAGTATCGTATTGTATGAAGTAATTAGTTTACTTTCACATTCAGTTGCTGATGCTGCACGTCTCTGAGCAGGTGGGATAATATTTAGAAGCGCGGGACGAGCAAAAATGTAATAGAATTTTTACATCTCATCCTGTAAATTACGATATGAGGAACGTTTCTTTGAAGCCTTCGGCCTCAAAATTTTTGTTTTAAGGCCCTTGAACGCTTCGTTTAGAAATTATTTAACGATATACTTCATGTCGTACATGTCGTACTTGACATGAATATTTAGATAATTTTTTCAACACTTTCTTCCTATTTTTAAAGTCAAAGTGCAATTCGTCACGTCTCCGTGAAACTCTCTTTCTGTAGAAATCCTCTCTCTCTTTCTATTTCTTCTTCATTTTTAAAGATTGCTTACGTGTGAGAGCGGCAAAACGAATCTATACTACTGAAATAATATAGGAGATGATTTATAATCAACGGAAACTTGACTATTCCGATTAGTCGCGGGTTCATTTCCAGCTTTTTGTTTCCTGTCTCATTTATTATTATTATTATTATTATTATTATTATTATTATTATTATTATTATTATCACATCTGTTGAAAATTCCATCGACTCCATAGGGATCGATACTAACCGCACTGTAAACCCCTTCCTTAGCGGAAGATAAGATTTCAAAGGAAGCCTGTATTGAAAATAAGGGCGCGGAATTACAGTCATTTATCGTCTTCCCGCAATCTATCCCACATATTACATGAAATTACTTGCGGTTCAGTGAAGTACTTTTAAGTACCACACTTTTGGTTAGAGTACCTGCGACGCTGCCTGCGGTTAGTACGGATGTCGGCCGCGTGGAGCGCCGGCCGGACTCCCTGGCGGAACTTCTACGGCCCCCGGCACTGGCAAGGCTCCCCTTGCTCAGCGGATCTTCAATATCCTCTCCTGCACAAAGCCGTGGGCATCATCAAGGCAAATGTTCAGGAAGGGAGACAGTGTTGGAAACGGAGTTGCCGCAAAATTATGTAACAGTGGTGAACCACAAAGGAGGCTCTAGGAAAGGGTTTTTTTCCAAATTAGTATATAATAATATGGAGAATATCGATAAGAATGTAGTAAGATTCTTCTAAAAATTTTATTTGCTGAAAATAATGAAAGAATTTTATTCCACGCCCACACACATACTACGGTAAGGCAATAAGAATCTTCACTCTATGTTTATAATTGATTAAAAGAACTACACAATTTACATCGACACTATTGCCTTAAGCACCATCATTTTCAATGTTATTGGCCGACCACAGTACTAGCTTTGCGATACCCTCGGAAAAATTATTTTCGATTGAGCAGTATCATGGTCACTGAAGGTGGCCATGGCAGTATGCACTGCCTCCTGAACTATGTAGGTCGTAGATAAATCTTCATCCTTTTAACGTATCTTTAAGTGGACCAAGCAGGTGGTAATTAGACGTGAGAAGATTGGATCTGTATCCAGGATACTGACACACAAAAATGCAGATATTGAAGAGCTTGGGCGTAGGTTCAGTGTGGTACTTATAAGTACTTTCAAGTTGTTCTGTTAGAGTACCCGTGACACTGCCTGCGGTTAGTACGGATGTCGGTCGCGTGGAGCGCCGGCCGGACTCCCTGGCGGAACTTCTGCGGTCCCCAGCACTAGCAAGGCTCCCCTTGCTCAACGGATCTTCGACATCGTCCCCTGCAAAAAAGCGAGGGCGTCATCGTGACAAATGTTTGAGGAGGAAGACATCGTGAGACATGATGTCACAAGAGGGTGTAAAAAGGACCACAAAAGATGCTTTTCAGAAGGGTTTGTAATAATGATACAATAAATATTAATAAGAAAATGAAATAATGTTAAAGTGAAATAATTAAAGTGAAATAACGTTATTTTAAAAGTTTTGTTTGCTTAAAAATCAAAACATTACCTCCCCCGTAACTTTACTCCCACGCTCTTACATATATGACCGAAAGGCAATAAGCGACTGCACTCAACGTTTATAATTGATTACTAAAACAGTAAAAAATTTACAATGAGATCACATCATGAATTCAATGTACTTAGTCGCAGCACGATCTGTCCGATATCATGAGGAAAAAATATTTTCGATTGAACAGTAAGCCATGTATGCACTACCTCATCACCTGTATGTAGGGGCAAATCTTCGTGCTATTAAAGCATGTTTATGTCGACCAAACAGATGGTAATTGAACCTGATAATATCACAACTGTATACCTAATTTCCTGACACTTCGAAAAGCAGATTTTGAAAGGCTTGAGCGTAGGTTCGGTATAGTACTTTTAAGTATTTTCGAGTCGTTTGTTAGAACATTGGTTTCCAACAGAATCGGATTCGACGACCTGGGGACCGGTGAAATTTTGACGGGGGGCAGTGATAATCAAAGAGTCGATTGAGGTACTATAGCCGAATATGAATTGGGGATTCACACATTTAATCAATATTATATTGGTTTACAATAAATATTACTCTTGGTAGTTTATTGTTTTCTGGTATAAAGTAACAAACCATAAAATAAATTACATATTCCCTCTTCTTCTTTCCTATCGGTTTTCATCCTTATAACGAAGGGCATAGCTAGATTGGTGCAATCGGGGAATCACACCGACCCCCGAAGTAAGGGGGCCTTAATAAAGACGCTCGCCGACAGATAGCGTCCAAGAAGAAAACAAATCAACCTCCATGCTTATTTTCTCAATTTTCCCGTCGTACCGTTAACCAACTGGATTTTAAATTTTTAAATTCACATTTATTGCAGATTTGTGCCCCATTTCGACTTTCTGCATCCGAGAACCAATGATGTTTAGAAAACTCAGTAAACTATAACAATGTATCCACAACGGTACTTGTACCGCCGAAGAAAATACTCCTTTCACTACGCACTGGAAAAATATTATGGTCGGTTAAAAAATGCTCAACATTTTGTAAAAATTGCACGAAAATGATGATTAGAAAAGCAACTACTCAGAAGCGGAAGATCTTCATTTGTCAAAATATTAGACTATGAAATGATTATCTTGGGTACATTTTTGAGTAATTCTTTGCATTATGAGTATGTATGCAGCATACCGTATTAACGCGAATCTAATGTGCCATCGAATCTAATGCACATCTCATATTTGAAACTTAAAATTATGAAAAATTAAAAAAAAGCCGAATAATAGGCACGGTATTTTATTTAAATTAATATAAAACAACATTGAATTTATAGTATACGTAGTTTTCATTGTAACTGCTTTACTGTTAACTGATTTACGCTTTGTTACTGAAGCATAATAACGTTCTTCTCTTTGCTCACCATATCGTACCTAAATACCCTCAATAAAAGGCCAATGATAAATGAAACGAACTTGATTTAGAGAACTCTGTTGTGACGCAATTCGTTGTGATGTAATCAGAGAAAAAATAATAAAGTTACCAGTATTCAACAGAACGGATTTGTACTCGAATCTAATGCGTCATCGAATCTAATGCGCACCACGATTTTGAGTACTGCGTTTATTAAAAAAAAAAGGTGGGCGTTAGATGAGCGTAAATACGGTGCTATAGAGAATAACGTCAGGGGATCGAAGGAACAAACAATTCGTTTAAAAGAGGTCGATGAAAGAAAAAGGTTGAGATTCCAAAGGTTAGAGAACCTGCGATGCTGCCTGCTGTTAGTACGGATATCGGCCGCGTGGAGCGCCGGCCGGACTCCCTGGCGGAACTTCTGCGGTCCCCTGCACTGGCAAGGCTGTCCTTGCTCAACAGATCTTCAACATCGTCCCCTGCAAAAAGCCGTGGGCGTCACTGGCGCAAATATTCAGGGAGGGAGATAGCGTTGGTCGTAATAATGACCGGGATAGCTGGCGCAGTACATCAAATGATGTCACTGCAGTCCCTCTGTCCGAGAGGTCCAGGTCCTAGTTTCAAATCCCGACAGTGGCAAGGGTTTCGACACTAGCTTTTCAGCTGCTGTCAGTCGCCGTCTGGAGGAGAATTCTAGAGACCGGCTGCTCTGAACGGTCGTTTTTCGTGGTTTCTCCGATCAACAGTAGGCGAATGACGGAGCAGTACCCTTCCAAATGGGCCACGGACCACGCACGATCTTTCCTACCTAATTCTTATCCTATTCTCAACACCAACTATCGTAAGAATGGTGGACCACAAAAGAGGCTCTTTGGACGGTTTTGTGAAAATGACACATAAATACAGAGAACACCAAAATGTAATAAGGTTTTTCTAAAAGTTTCATTTCGTGAAAAAATAAAAACAACTTTTTTAACATTGCGCCCACACACCCATACACAGGCGACGATTAGGCAATAAGTATTTCCACTCAATGTTTATAATTGATTATAAGCAGAGTACGAAAATTACAATGAGACTATTGATAGCCTTTGACACTATGGTTTTCAATGTACTTGGACCATCGCAGCACCAGTTTATACTAAGAAAAAAATTATTTTCGATTGTGCAGGAAGCGACATATGCATTGCCTCCTTACCCCTAGGTCGGAGATAAATCTTTGTCTTTAGGGCATTTTTAATGTACCAAACAGATTATTAGATATGACAATATCGGAATGGTATTCGAGATGCTCAGACATCTCGAAATACAGATTGTGAAGGTGTACTTTTAAGTGCATTCAAGTTGTTCGGTTAGAGTACCTGCGATGCTGCCTGCTGTTAGTACGGATGTCGGCCGCGTGGAGCGCCGGCCGGACTCCCTGGCGGAACTTCTGCGGTCCCCGGCACTGGCAAGGCTGTCCTTGCTCAGCGGATCGTCCTCTCCTGCACAAAACAGTAGGCATCATCAGAGCAAATGTTCAGGAAGGGAAAATGTTGCAAACGGAGGTACCGAAAAATTATGTAACAGTGGTGAACCACAAAAGAGGCTCTAGGAGAGGATTTTCTAAATTATATACAATAATACAGAGAATATCGATAAGAATGTAGTAAGATTCATCGAAAAATTTTATTTGCTGAAAATAATAAAAGAATTTTACTAACATTAAGCTCACACGCCCACACACATACTACGGTAAGGCAATAAGTATCTCCACACAATGTTTATAACTTATTACAAGAACTACAAAATTTACGAGGCCATTGCCTTATGAACCATGATTTTCAATGTAATTGGTCCATCATAGCACTAGCTTTGCGATTCACTCAGAATAAAAAATTTCGATTGAACAGTAAGCCATTATATGCAGTGCCTCCTGAACTGTATAGGCCATAGGTAAATCTTCGTCCTTTTAACGCATCTTTAAGTGAACCAAGCAGGTGGTAATTAGACGTGAAAAGATTGGATCTGTGTTCAGGATGCTCTGACACCTCTAAATACAGAATTTGAAGAGCTTTCGCGTAGGTTCAGTGTGGTACTTTTCAGTACTTTTAAGTTGTTCGGTTAGAGTACCTGCGATGCTGCCTGCTGTTAGTATGGATGTCGGCCGCGTGGAGCGCCGGCCGGACTCCCTGGCGGAACTTCTGCGGTCCCCGGCACTGGCAAGGCTCCCCTTGCTCAGCGGATCATCAACATCCTCCCCTGCACAATCCGAGAACAAATGTTCAAGAAGAGATACACCGTGGGCAACGTTGTGTCGGAAGATGGGGTTAGAGTGCGGAAGCACGAAAGAGTCTCAGTGGCTGAATTATAAAAATTTGTTATACTTGGGTTTTCTTAACGTGGCGTCTCAAGGTCACTCGCGAAAGAGGGAAAGGGAATGCAGACTCTAATGGGGAGCTGCAACGTCACTACAGCTCCGACTTTTACAGCTCCCTATTGGAGTCTACCTTCCCTCTCCCTTTTTCACGCATGACCTTGAGACGCCACTTAAATAAAACCCAAGTATATATTAAATATTATGAGAAAGTCATTAGAACCGCAGTAAGTAGGGAGCGTATTTCTATAATTTTGCGTATTTTTCTCCAGTGCTTCAGGGCATAGCTGACTGTAATTTCTTGACATTTGGTTATAATTGGATGCTTTGTAGATTAATTTGTTAGTATATATTTGTGCATATTTGACCGACTTTTTCTGTTGTGGCTTATTCGTGTAATTATAGGTGCATATTATGCATATTTCGTTTAAATAATGACCTATCTCTATAACGTTGCATTTTTTCATGGAATATATTTATTCTTGAGCGTTCATTGATTAGAAAAAACTTATTACTTACTGCGTAGTTTTTCCTTTCTATGTGTGATTATATACTTGTTCAAATGTTGGATATTTCTCTATATAACATTTTTTAAACCAGTCAGATGAAATGTAGCAAGACATACAATGTATTTCATTAAAGTGAATATTTACTTCAATTATTTCTCCCGAGAAATAAGGTATGTTATATTATATTTACACACAAACGTATCTTTTCATTCCAATCATTCTTCTCCTAGATTTTATCAAGAAATGAGTATACAAGAAAGGACATATAGTTAATTTGTATTGCATATTAAAGTGCACATTACAAAATGTTTAGATCATAAATGCATATTTTTAAAAGCATATTTCAAGATTTTTTAGGACATTAAATTCCTCTCCCTAGTAATAAGCGTTATCTAAACTTTTAATTACTGAATAAATCAGATGGCTATACATCAGAAGATCTGTTGTATCAACATTACTCCCTCACGTCTATGCATACACACACTCAGCACATATATGCACTCATACGTACATATACGTTCACACTTAAACGTTTACGTTCGCACTAATACGTTCACACGTCTTTCGGCACATTTAGAGACACATACACTCATATGCGTCCCGGTAAACACACATACACACACGTACATACTCACGAACATAATCGCTCACACCCACATACACGCGTGAAGATTATAATATAACAGAAAATTCGTAGCAAATGAATGTAGGCAGTGTAGAGCAATGTAGGCAAATCCGATAATGATTTGCCTTGAGCGTGTATATTTTTAGAGTAAACTTCCGATGCGCTTTTGTCTTATTGACCCGCCTTGTTACAGTCAACTGCCTGTCATCCCTTCGGCCAGGGGCTCGGAGCCGACAGACGGTCACCCGTTCAGGATTCCCTGGTGTCTCGAGTTGGTAACTTGCGTGAATTGACGAAGCGTTGTTTCTCAATTCGACCAACGATGCGCGACTAACGACTTCGTTTGAGCACCTTCTCTTTTAGTGCTAGAGCGAATACATTAACTTTCAGTACGATATGCATGTCCCGAAACAAAGTACATTTATTAGTCTGTCTATCTGTACTTGGTGTGAGGGCCCATGTACAGGCTATGGCCTACCAGCAGCGTCCAGGTCACTCGACGACGGGTTAAGGGGATACGTGTGGTTAGCACGAAGACGTCAGCTAGAAGTGACAGAAATGCGTGAGTTGAGGAAAATTTTAAACAAAACGTTCTTGGATAGAGAAAGAAATGATAACATTAGAACAACATGTGCAATTAGTCCCATTACCGAATGGATAATATCACGTAGGAGAGAATAGAATCAACACATTTATAGAATGGATGAAGGCAGAATTGTAAGGGTCTCGAGAGACAATAGACCTGTGCGAAGAAGATATTCCGGAAGACCGAGGCGACGATGGCACAAATGCTTTTAAATCCAAGGAATGGAACAGGCCTATGGCCTACTAAGAAGCAAAAGAAAGAAGCACGAAGACATCCCCACGCCGTATTCTGGTCTTCTCAATCTGAGAAGTGTCTCAATCTGAGAATTGTCACACAGGACATTACACTGGGACCATACAAGGAAAAAGCACATTATAATCTTGCCCGACCGGGAATCGAAACCGGGGTCGCGTCATGGAAAGCGAGCACGTTTGCCAATGGGATAAAATGCAAGGGCACATTTATTAGTAGCTGCCTAAAAAGAATGTTCCACGAGCATGTACCTAGGAGAGTTCCCGCAGTCAGCACGGACGCTGGCCCCGTGGAACGGCGCGTGGAGTCCCTGGCGGTACTTCTGCGGTCCCCGGCGCTGGCCAAGCTCCCTCTGCTGATAGGCTCTTCCACACCCTCACCTGCACAAGGAACACACACCATTGCCTCGGGTTTCTTTCTTTGCTTTCAGTTGTTGCGAAACCATCAGCATGCTCGGTACATACGCGTTGCGAAAGTCCTCGCCAATGTGGCAAGCCGTCACCTCTACTTGTGTCTCGAGAGAGCGAAATGCGGAGCCACGAAAGGAAACGAAGATAGCCGAGCAGACCAGCGAGCGAACATGTACACGCCAAATTATTTTTAAAGTGAGCGTTCCCTTGAAATGCGTTGGACGGACTCAAGGATGGTTAATGTTGGATTCAAGGATGGTTGTTGGACTCAAGGATGGAAACGCGGGCGCCGAAGGCCCGGGTTTCGTCGTCACCTTGGACACGCGTAGCAAAGCGTCACAATTCCGCAGGAAACCTTCTGATTCAAGAAAGGAACGTCTGATCAAAACACCAAACCAATGTAAATTATTCGTGTCTTGGGAGAGCACAATCTCTCCAATCGATCGACTGCGCTCGGCTATCCTCCTACACGTTACTTGTGGAATTGTTATTTGCGGAATTGTTACTTGCTAAATTGTTACTTGCGGAATTGTTACTTGCGGAATTGTTACTTGCGGAATTGTTACTTGCGGAATTGTTACTTGCGGAATTGTTACTTGGGATTACTTGTGAATTGTTACTTGCAGAATTGTTATTTGCGGAATTGTTACTTGCGAAATTGTTACGGCGGAATTGTTACTTGCAATATTGTTACTTGCGAAATTTTTACTTGTGGAATTGTTACTTGTGGAGGTTACTTGTGGAATTGTTACTTACGGAATTGTGACGCTTTGCTACGTATGACCAAGTTGAGGTCGAGCCAAGGGCCTTCAGTCCTCGCGCTAACATAAAACATCCTTGATTGAGTATGCCCAACGCATTTTAAGCGAACACTCACCTTAAGAATCATTTGGCGTGTATACGTTCGCTCTCTGGCCTGCTCGGCTATCTTCGTTCACATTCGCGGCTCCGCATTTTGCTCTCCCGCGTCACAAGTGCCACCTCCTCCTCGTCCGCCTTGAGCGGATGGTCGTACCCTTTCACCTGTACTCCGTACCCTCCACTCCCACCGCACCCACCACGCCGGCGCGTTCACCGTGTGGCGTCATAACAGTCGCCATATAAGGTAAATATTGACTACGTGCATTCAGGCACAAGGAAGTAGGCTGCGACAGCGGGCAGCATGCAAGGGACACCTCCCTGAACAAAGGGAGGCCATATTAGGGCGAAAAACCCCAGGGAGCTGCCGTGACGTGCGTTGCCACGGGGCCAGATTTGTGAACCCAATAGTGCGGCTCTCTGGTAAACGCGGTTGGCGAAAGCGGCGAGATGACGCAGTTCCGTCAGCCGGGCCAGAGGGTATAAATGCGCGCTCGCACGCGACTCTTTCTTCTGATTCTCGAGCTCTTCGTGGGATGTCGTGTGAGGGTACGCGACACGTGGCACGTCGGGTAGGCTACGGGGGCAAAGGGGTCTGGAGCCGGCGTGAATTCGTCTAGTTTTAGAGAAGGGTGCATCACACCGCGGGAGTGAATCTTATCAGGCAAGCGGTTGTGGTGACAAGGTGAAGTTCCTCTTAGAAAGAAGCTGTAGATATTGTAACTAGTAGATTCGGGTGCCGGGGATATCTTTAATGAATATCAATATTACACTGTTCACGTCTGTTATTCATTGCTGCGGAAATGACGCCACAACCGGAAGGAGCCGGCATTGTAGTCTCCAACCCGCAAAGCACTTCCTCCCACGGACTCCGAAACACAGCCTCGACCGCGAAATCTCTACCTCGTACATATAAGCGACTCCAATATTATAGCTATTAACATACCTAGAAATGTTATGAGTGTTATTACGGCCGAGGCCAAAAGTTAAAAGGCGAGGTGGCGCGTAGCGGAGCTGAGATTTTTAATTTGGATGAGGCAGTAATAACACAGTAACTTTTCGTGGTATATTCAACATTTTCTCGGTCACCATAAAATTTCGCAAATTATGCGAAAAGTGACGACATTACTTCTATAGTAAGCACATGAATTCTATTGCTGCGGCACGATAGTACGATATTGTGGAGTGTTGATTGCGATATATCTATATAAACAATATTCGTATACTGTGGTTCGAGAAAGATGGATGCAAATAATTCTCCTGAACCTACAGAAACGATGTTCGGTTAGGAAATAGGTGCGGTGACTTCGAGTGGCGACACCTTCACGTCAGTAAATACGATTATGGGAGTAGTTTCATGTGGTGGAATGTGAATAAAATGAGGTTAATTTACCTAATGTACATTTTTCTAATTGTACCATTCATAATATTACAATTAAGAATAATTATTCTCCAAACCAATGTGAGTCACTTGGGAATTGTCTGAATGTGATTTGTTTTGTATATCGCCATGTTCTTTCCTTAACAAACATTTGACTTGTGATGAATTGATGGTTGTTTACGTTGCTAAGGATGTTAAAACACATTGCTCAGGATGTTAAATTTCTTAACATATAGGTATGTACAGGTGCACTTGACTGATAAACATTATAATTTCACCATATATTCAGTCAAAATTCGTTTCATCCCTTAACCAGCGCCCTCAATTCCTTTCCATTTTATGTTATTTTCACTCATGTACGACAACTTGTAAATGGTAGAATACAAATAAGTTCAATGTAAATCTGCCGGAAAGCCAATATTGCTTACCCAAACTTTGATGTTAGTTAAATGTAAGAATGCCTTCCGGCTAGTATTGCCTCTAGTATAAGTTCTTATCCTCGCATTATCTTAACTTGTACATATTAGTTTAGTTTATCCTTTTCAAATATTAATTTATGCACTTTTCTTGGTGTTTCATACTTCATGTTTAAACTTATTCGCAAAGCAAAATAAAAAGTAGAAAATACCGGCGCATGACCCGCCGTCCATCGGAGGTAAAATTAAAATGCAAACATCCCATATTAGTTCCCTCAAAGATATGTAGATTAACTTAATAGTAATGTGAAGGTGGGGGAAGGAGTATAGGAGCGACGCTCAGGTGCTTCTGACACTCACCACACCTACATACAGTTGCAGATTATACAGGCTCTGAACAGATGGGATAGAATCGAGAAGCGTCAAACCAGCAAAAATGTAATAGAATTTTCAAGAAGAATCCTATCCTAATAACGGTGTGAGAAATTTTTTTTTAGGCCTTTAGCCTCAAAACGGTACGTTTGAAGACCATAAAACGCTTCGTTTAGGATTTATTCAACGATAGGTTCAGAAATGTGGCCGAGTGTTACAGGTTGCGTTTGATATAAAATGCTTTTTCTAAATAAGTCCTTCATATTTTAAAGTCAAAGTGCAATCCGTCACTTCTCCGTGAAATTCGTTTTGTTTAAAACCCTCATTTATAAAGGTTGGTGGTGTGTGAGAGCCGCAAAAGGTGTGTATACTTCTGAAATAATATAGGAGACGACAGGAGTTGACGATCTATGCCTCATGTAGGATGTTGTGCAAGCGTACCTCGAATGCTCCCTACGGTCAGAACGGATGAAGGTCGCGTGGAGCGTCGGGCGGAGTCCCTGGCGGAAGACCTGCGGTCCCCGGCACTGGCAAGACTTCCCCCGCTCACCCTTCCTCCTTCATCCTCCCCTGCGAAAGAAACGGAAACCACCCTTGTTGCCCACGGGGGTTCCTTATCTTGCAGAATTGGCAAAAATCTGTCTGCAAAACTTTTTGAATTATTTTCGCAAATTATGCGAAAATAGGAAAAAAACAAGTTATTTAGGATTGATCTGGGTAGCCGAGATCGTTAATATCCCACGGGACTATGAACCCTTTTTCCGGAGAATGCAGAAATGAATTCTGCATACTTTAATCTATATCCAAACAAATTTTCATTATTGAATCTCTATTCGTTAGGTTCGTAGAGCGATATTTCGTTTCTTGAAAATAATGACGCAGAATACTGCTCTTTAACCTGACTTTCGAGTTCCACTTAATTCGGCAAAAGTTACTGATATTCGGACTTGTATGGGTACTTAAAGGAAGAGAGCAAAATATTTTACCAAAACTTTTTGAATATTGCACTCCTCAAGAAGTGTCCACTGGAAATGTCAAATGTAAGTCCAAATCTGATAGGTCACAAGATGGATTGTAAGGTAAAAAAATAGGTAACAAATCACATTATGATTTGTATTAGCAGTTCATAATAAAAACATATTGAAATTTAGTAATATTTATAATTTACATTTCAATAATAAATATAAAATGTTCTTCAGGAGAAAGGTCTATAACACATTTTTCTTTACGTCACATATTTGAAATTAAGGAGAATTTAATTACGTTCTAAATGAAATTCAGTTTACAAATAATTTTAATATAATAATATGATATGTAATTGCAATTAAATTGACCAGTGTGTAGAATGCTACGATCGAAATCTTGCAATGCGTATTTCTCAAGACAGTTTTGGAGTACAGGCCCTTCTTCTACTGCCTCAATTATCATGTTCCACTCCCTAAAACACCCTAGAAGTTTGTAACATTTATCCTAATCAAACGTACCTGCGATGCTGCCTGCGGTTAGTACGGATGATGGCCGCGTGGAGCGCCGGCCGGACTCCCTGGCGGAACTTCTGCGATCCCCGGCACTGACAAGGCTTCCCTTGCTCAGCGGATCTTCAACATCCTCCCCTGCACAAAGTCGTGGGCGTCATCGGGGCAAATGTTCAGGGAGATAGTGTGTGTTGTAAGAGCAGTGGACCACAAAAGAGGCTCTATAGACGGATTTGTAAAAAACTATAAATGAAAAGTACAGAGAATATCAATAAATGTGTATTATGCTTCTTCTGAAAGTTAAATTGTTGCAAAATCATACCAAGTGTATTAGTACATTACCCCCACAAGCCAAACTTCAAAAATTACACCATTACACACACGCATCAGTTGCGTGCAGAAGCATACATAGACTCACACATACATACGTACATAATACACTCACGAACGTGTTTACACACGCTTATATTTGTAAACACAAACATTCACAAATGAATATTGTAGTGTTGAAAATCATATTTCATTACATCATTCTAAGCACAGCAGCAGCCGCTCTAAAGTTCAATGTGGTACTACTCACGTAACTTTTCTTGAACGATGGATTGAAGAAATGCGGGAGAAGTGGGCGTATTAGTTAGAAAGTCGGCCACTAGAGCATTTGCAGAAATGCCAAACTCTGGAAAATCAAAGTCATACCTTCTACGTATGCGCTCAGGTCATCGCTCTGGGTAGGCAACAGGTGGGACACTAGATAGGAGTTCTAGGTACCTCCCTTGAAGGACCTAGACCTGCCTCAGCCATTTATTTTGATAATGGTAATAAAGCTGAACACAAGTTCTCGACTATGAAAGCAACTAGCTTTGACTAGCATCTGTTTCGCGGCAGCGACGTTTTAGTGCTTGGAATGTTGTCGTCCGTGCTTGCTGCGAGCTTTTGCCTTTCAACTGTTTATTGTTCAAGGGAGGGGGAAGCAAGGTCATCGTTCAAGAAAAGTTGCGCGAGTAGTACCCTTAAGCATTATTCAAGTTGTTTAACTGGCTTGGTTCCGGCTACGCTTCCCCACGCCTTTCGTGCTTCTTTTCCCGGCAGCAATAAATACCAGATGTATGCATACGATTTTTTCGATTTTAGTGGTAAAGTAAACATGTAATTTTCAAAGGGAACTATGTTCTTGTTTATTCCAAATATTGGCCATCGGCTTCCACACACTTCGCCCATCGTTCAGGTACGTTATGAATACCATGTCAGAAAAACTGTTTGTCTTTTGCGGGAAACCATTCGTTGAGCCATCGTCCAACTTCCTCGAAATTTCTGAAGTGCTGCTCTGCAAGCGCGTACCCCATTGATGCGAAGAGGTTATGGCGTCAGGTCGTGGGAGTACGGCAGGTGGCGAAGAATATCCCATCCAAGCGATTTGAAGGTTTCTGTCACTGGTTTTGCTGTGTGAGAAGGCGCATTGTCGTGTAACAAAATCTCTTTGCCCCAATCACCTTCTGGCCCATTCCGGTCTCATTTCAATCAATGCGTGATTTAAATGAATCATTTGTGGTGGCATCATCCAGGAACGCCTGCAATTGCCATCTTTGCACTTCTGTGGTCTACGAGAGGGCACACTGTCTTTCACATTGAAATCGCCACGTTTGAATTGTCAAAACCATATCTCACATGTTGTAATCGATGGGGCGTGTTCATCATGTTTCTACCAGCAAACGATTTTTCACAACCTTTTTCTTGTGATTAATTAAGAAAAGCAATGCGTGCAGTAAATGTTCTTTTTCAGGCCACAAACGTCGACATGATCACTGAACGACCCTAATGTTTGTTGGTAACATGTGCTAACTTGTGTGTGTTGGTAGGTTAATTTCAGACGAACAAACTGACGTAGTGTCAAATTCATAAGCTACGTACTATTTGCTGGAGCCATCTCCTAGTGAACCCGGAAATGACTTATGCATACACGTGGTTTTTCCTGTAAATACGGTTGTCGCCACACATATTCTTTATCTATCAAACTGCGTTGACATTATGGAGATGTTCTAGACTATTGGTAGTGTTTCGTGGATTCTCCAATCAATACCAGGCGAATGCCGGGCCTCTCAGCGCGTGCGACCTTTCCTTCCTCTTTCTTCTCCAATACTCATTCCTTACCTCCATACACACTTACATGCACTATACTACCCCACATTTCGGGAGAACAGTCGGGAGCTGAGAATTTGACCCGGCTGGGACGGTACCTCTCTGTTGGCAGATACCTGGAAGGGGAAATCCCGCCATTCAACAGGTACTTGTAGGTTGGCGTGGGATCTCGCCATCCAGCGGGGGAAAATCACCTCTACCTCGTGCGATAATAAATGAACTATACACACACGGAAAGAATGAGCACAGCTGACGCGTTCGGAAATATCAATCAACAAAAAAAATCCAAAGGGATACCCCGAAACCGACGTATGTCGCCGACAGATCTCGCCATCTATCGGGGAAGATCACCACCCCCACCACCTTCCGAATAAAAAACATGCACTACATTTACGGTACTAATGGCCTTAGCAGGTGACACGCTCGTCAACACTACTGACGCGACTGGAAGCACTAATCAATTAATCAATCAATTCTCGACAAGATTTCCCGCTTCCCTCGGTTCTCGTCCCTCGTCTTTCTCCCACCCCACTCTCTCCCAAAAGAGGCCAACTGGACCGACCACCCTCCAACAATGCGACCGACCTTTCCACAACTGCGGAGAAGCGGTCGTAAGACGTGGGTACAGAAGAATCCGCCTAAAAACGAGCCAAAATGACAGTTCGTTAAACAAATGAACATCACATGTAATCCAGAGTAGTATCCCTCCGCCGCGACAGCCGTTCAGCCACGCCTCTTCAAAAATTGTTTGGTTAGGGCTCCCGTGTAGACATCATTATGCAGAAGTCTTAAGAGTTTCGCTGAGGTATATGCACGTACGTGAGTCCGATAAATGTTGAAATTTAATTACGTATGTGGGAAAATCTCTTAAAATGCTCTCATATTCTGGAAATGAAAACTTCCACGAATATAAATACAGTTCGCCACCTTACAGCACAGACACCGGAAACACGTGAACCAGTACGCATCTCACATTCAAAAATCGGTTTTAAAATAAACACAATTCTTATCAAACAAAAAGTAAAATCAATGTAATGTTTATAAAAAAATAATTTTTACTGAAGAGCACATAGCACTGCACTTCCCAATTTAAATTATTTCTCGTGGCGCACTACATTTTCGTAAGACGAGGACATCACGAAACGAATAATCGAAGCCAATTACAAGTTGGCCAACTGCAAATGAACGAATGGAAGAAGGAGACTGTAATGGGCTCAAGGACACATCGACCGCAGATCCTTCAGCCATGTTGCCAGCACTAGCTATCAAAACGGTCATTTCTTATAAAAATCGCTCTATACTAGAGTCACCAGATTTTTTATGACATAAAACACGGCATTTCCTAAATATGGAAGAAAAAAGGTGACAAAACAGAACATGACCTTACAAAGAAAATGTGCTTGAAATGTGACTGCACTGCTTCACTGACACAAGTACAAATTTCTTTTTATACATAAAGACATTTTAATAACCAACTTATGCACAACCTGCTGATCATGAACTTGTGTCTTGTGAATCAGGAACATCACTATAAACTTTCTACTTTGAAGGAAGATTTGATACCTAGTGATATTTTTGAATTATCTAATAGAAGGTTGTAGAATTTCCTACAGCTCAGGTGTTGAAAATGAGTTTTTAACATTACAATTGCTTGAATAGTTTTGGTAGAAAAAGGTTGTTGTTGTTTTCATCATTCCGAAGGGAGTTCACGATTGAAAATACACTTTGCACCATAGTATTCGTGCCTGGTACAGCCAGAGCAAAACTCACAACCACCTCTATGTTTTTACATGGATTGCCTCTAAGTGTGTGGAAGACATCACACCATTTTCTATCAATCCGTATATCTCCACTTTGCAAAAACAAGAGTGCGTTTAGAGAGAGTTCGGTTAGAGCAAAGTTCGAAGAAACGGAACATTTAGCGTCCCGTTAATATTTTGTCGGGACAACGGGACACATAATTTTTAAAAAATGGAGCCGTTTTTTGAGAAAATTTTGAAAATATCCGGGATCTTCATGTAAAGCAGCCCCAAATTTTAAAGAATGTTTTTCAAAATTTTAAATTTTCCACTAGAGCCAGAGGGACAGGGGTTTCTTCAATTTGGAAAAGATCGTACGTGTGGTTTAGGTGCTAGGTTTGTTCACATACGACAGACGGACAGAGAGACAGTCGGACGGACAGACAGGCAGACAGACAGACGGACAGACAGACGGATAGACAGAGAGACAGTCGGACAGACAGACAGACAGACAGACAGACAGACAGGCATACAGGCATACAGGCATACAGGCAGACAGGCAGACAGGCAGACAGGCAGACAGGCAGACAGGCAGACAGGCAGACAGGTAGACAGGCAGACAGACGGACAGGCAGACGGTCTGTCAAACTAACGGACGGGTGGATGGACGTTTTGAGAAAAAAAAACTTTTTCAGTATCAGGGGACCCCAAAACGTGTATTTCCGTTGAGAACTCGAAATCGATTTTCCGCAGCATTTCATAACTTTCTCTATACTACGTATATTATTCCGTATATACGTATGCATACGGGAAAGTAAAGAAAGGAGAACCCCTTTAAAAGCGGGCGTCCTGCTTCTACTACCTCGGAGGCTGCCGGCGGGCAGGACGACGGAGGTCTGCGCGGAGCGGCGGCCGGACTCCCGGGCGGAGCCCCAGCGCGGCCCCGCGCTGCCCACGCTGCCCGGGCTCACGCGCTGCTCCTCGTCCGCTGCACACAGCCGACGCAGGTTGTTTTTTAACTCTCCAGCAGAGCTGGGTGTTGGATTGATTGATTGATTGCTTTTTTCGTGTTTCCGGGTGCGGCAACTGCTTCGGTCATTAGTCCCATTAGTGAAGTGCATGTTTTTTTCTCGGGAGATGACGGTGATCTTCCCCCGCTGGATGGCGAGATCCGGCACCGACCTACCGTCTGCTAGTGGGACTCTCCCTCCAGCGGGGCACCGCCCCAGCCGGGACAAGCTCTAAGCTCCCGACCGGTCTCCCGGAATATGTGGTAGTGTAGTGCATGTTAGTGTAAGTGTGTGTGTAAGGGGAGAGGATAGGACAAGGAAGGGGAAGGATAGATCGCGCGCGGTCTGTGGCCCGTTTGGTAGGGTACTGCCCCGGAATTCGCCTGGTGTTGATCGGAGAAACCACGGAAAACCACCGATGAGAGCAGCCGGCCGCTAGAATTCTCCTCCAGGCAGCGACTGAATTCGACCTAGCTGAAGAGCTAGTGTCGATAATCCTGCCGCCGTGGGGAGTGGGAACCTAGGACCTCCCGGTCAGAGGCGCTGCAGTGACATCAGTTGATGCACTGAGCTACCGCTCCCGGCCACACACAGCCGCCGCAAGTTGTTCTTTTAACTCTCGAGCAGAGATGGGTGTTGGAAGTTATCCGAGGTGTGCATTATGGCATTTGGAACGAGTGTATCAACTTGTGAACGAATGTATCAAAGCTTCCGTTAATCGTTCATGATATGGGGTGGATGGAATGTCAGGTGGGACTTTTGGGACAGGTGGTTCTGCTTCATTAAAGTTGGCCCCTGAGGGGAAAAGATAGTTAAGTTAAGTCGGTACTGTTAATACAGTCGACTCCGGTTATAGTGAACTCGGATATAGTGAACCCTCGGTTATAGTGAACTTAAGTCACTGGTCCCGTTTCAGTTACAATTCACATAAGCATAAGTAGATTAGATTATAGTGAACCTGAACCTCGGTTGTAGTGAACATAGGAAAATCGCTCTGTAAAATTAATTCCATTTTGAATAAGAATATATCACCTCAGTGCCACAAATTTCAACACTAAGCAGCTTGAAATAAATATCGTCGGCCAAAGGTCATAATCAAACAAGTCTCCCCTGAGGTGAAAATAGCGGACTTGGAATCGTGACCTTACTGATTATCTTATGCTTCTCAGTTTCACTGCGGTAACATAGGGCATGTCCTGCCTGAGCTACTACTGGCGGTGGCGTCGCGCAATTGCTTGCTTCAGTTTCAATCTTGGTGTTACTTGACATTCCGCGGGATAGAGCGCGTTGAATTCTACGAAGGCGACAGGAAGCACGCGACTGCCACAGCCTGGCGATATCCGCCGAGCCGCGCGGAAAAGCGGTCCGTTTCATTAGCCGCTTGCGCCACGCCGCTCCCGAAAGCATCTCGTATGCAATTAGGCGAGAAAAAGGGCCGTCGTGGCGGGACGGTGTTCCAACAGCGCAAGAGGCATTGAAGGATGTGAAGACTCCATTACGACACTTAGACTCAGAGAACAATGCAGAATCAAGTATGGAGAGAGCACGAATTCTGGAGAAAGATTTAGAGAAATGACTAATGAAAAAGTACGAAGGAAACAATTCAATGTATTTGATTTTTAAGGACAAATTATGGTATTGAAATTTTCAGTTCGTTCTGTTAATGTATTTTGCTGCATTTCTGTTTTAATAAAATAAATTGTTATGGAGAAAATCTATTTAATTTTGAGATAATCGGATATAGTGAACCTCTGATGTAGTGAACCAAAAATGAAATTAACTGTAACCGGACTGTATAACGATATTTTAATGCTTTTTCGTAATGCTGTAGCGACTTTTTTTTAATACAGTAGAGTTAATATATGCTTAAGATATTTTAATATTTTTCCTTAGTGCTATACTATTAGAGTGACTTTTCGTATTACTGCTCTCCGATCAACACCAGGCGAATCCCAGAGCAGTGCTCTACAAACGGGCCATAGACCGCGTGCGATCTTTATCTTACATTCCTTTCCCTTGTCCTATTCTCTACTCTTATTTACACATACACATCACACATATCGGAAGACTCGTAGCTCATCTAGGCTGGGGAGATATCTGAATAGAGAAATCCTGCAAGCCACTGTACAGGCCGGCGCAGGCTCTCACTATTCAGAGGGGAGGGGAACACCGCCTCCTCCCGCGATTAAAAATATTTCTACACTTACGGGATTAATGACCATAGCTATTGACCTGCCCGGAAATATTAATTATTCTGTTTAAATAAAATGTTTCGTGAGCGTACCTTGCAGACTACCAGCAGGCAAGACGACAGAGGTACGTGTTGAGCGACGGCCGGACTCCCTGGCGGAGCTTCTGCGGTCTCTGGCACTGGCGAAGCTCACTTGGCTGATCCTTGCTTCTGGCTGCTCCCCTGTGCACCAATTACAAACGATTTTTTGTTGAGGAACATTCAGATTTTGCAGAACCTGTAGTCGAAGCCTTGATGCGCCGTTTCATGCTTTGGCTCTCTTGCTTGGACTCATCTGACTGTCTGTCTGTCTCCTTGTCCCGCTCTTTCTCTATGTCTCTGTCAATATATATATAGTAACAAATATTGCGTCATCTGCTAGCGCCACCCCGAGCCTGTGATTGCGGGTTACGTCATTTGCCGGCGTTACCACGAGCTGCCTGTGAGCACGGGTTGCATCACCTGCCGGCGGATTATTCCAGAATGTGCACGGTGTCCGGAAGGTTCTGGATCGTCCCGACGAGTATAAATACGCGGCGACCGGCGACCGCGAGTGATTCTCAAGTCCGAAATGGAAGCTGCACTGTGAAGTGTGTGCATCGCGGTGAATAGCAGTGCAGTGATTGTGCTCCATGACGTGAACCGTGGTCGGTGACGTGAACTGTGAGCAGTGCATCGAACTGTGATCAATGCAGTGAACTGTAGCCAGTGCTTAGGACTGTGCGAGTGTGTAAGAGAAGAGTAGTGTAAATAAATAATCAAGAGAAGTGTAGTGTAAATAAATAATCAAGTGTTTTCAGTGATGGTGTTAAGAAACAAAATGAACGTTTTTGTTAAAATAATACGAGACTTTTAATTCACCACCTAGAAACGTAACAATATATATATATATATATATATATATATATATATATATACAAACACACATACACACACACTCCCAGGTTGAGGGGGAGATATACCCAGGTTCGATGAGCAAATATTAACCTTTCGCTTTCCAATACAAATAGTTGTTTCAACATCTATGTAACAAAAGAAAGCTCAGGCAGGCGAAGAAGGTAGTGACGGGACCGAAATACGCAACAGAAATACGCAGACGGAGTTATGTAACGCTCGCAACATGTCTCCTTTAAGTTTGCTGGTTGAAACCCGATCGAAAACGTGTAATTTACAAAGCGCGTTCAATCATGTTATTCAGTGCAGTGAGCACCGAGATACATAAAGAAATTTAAAGATGGCACGCGCGGGCAATTGGGCATCGCGCGCTGTTGAGACATGCCGGACAGTGGAAGCAGCCACTGTAACGCGAGGTTGAGGCGAACCTTTAGTGCTGACGTCGCCGGAGGGATTAAGGGACTGGATGGCGCGCGCTGTTGACGCTCGCTAGGCAGTGGAAGCAGCCAATGTAACGCGAGGTTGAGGCGAGTCCTTGGTGATGACGTCACCGGGGTGTTTAAGGGGCGGGTTGTAGAAGCTCGCTAAGCAGTAGAAAAAGCCCCTTTTACTCGAGGTTGAGGCGAGTCACTGGAGATGATGCCGCCGGTAGGTTTAAGGGGCTGCGTGGCGCGCGCCGTTGACGTTCGTTAGGCAGTGGAAGCAGCCACTCTAACGCGAGGTTGAGGTGAGTCAGTGTTGGTGACGTCGCCGGTGATATAAGGAGTCGGTTACGACGGAGCAGTCAGTCTGGTTTTGTGAGTTCGCTCCAAAGTGATTATAGTTATTGTTATTCTGCCTACGCCAACTGTGCTCACTATTTGGTTATTCTATTTGGACTCGGGTGACGTAGACTTTGAACTGGTAATTATTGTGGTGACGACGACAGTACTGTGGTTAATGTACTGGTTATATGGGAAAATATAAATAACAAGAGAATCGGTTGCAATGAAGTCTCATCTTCGCTTACAGCGAACATAGTGATACAGTGAACTCAGTTATAGCGAACTGAAGTCGCTGGTCCCTACCCTTGTACATTCCAAATAAACAACAGGATATTCGACTCTAGTGAATTTTCAACTTTCGTTATAGTGAATATAGTAAATACATGCAACAGGAAAGAAAATCGGATCGATAGTGCGAACTCATAACATTGCGGGGTTTGGAAGTACAAGGTGGAAGAAGTTCCTTTGGGATATTTATGATTACAAAACCGAACAAAAGGAGCTAAAAATCACGAGCTCTACAATCACTACAGCCGGAAGACTTCATTGACGCGGACTATAAGTTAATACGATGAAATAAAATGTTCGATCTACTTAGAACATACGGAATGCAGTAAAATGTTCTTTCAGTACAGCAGAAACAAATGTGATTACGAGGAAAATAAAATTTTAAGAAAGTGTTCCAGTAGTGCAAGAGGCATTGAAAGATGTTAGACTGCAGTAAGATACAATTTAGTGTGTAGTCAATTGAGAATAAAGAGTAGAAAGCATTCGTAAAATAACTTCAGGATGTGCTAAAGTTACGTGACTAGGGACCAGTGATTTCAGTTCGCTATAATCGAGTTCACTGAATCACCATGCTGACTATACGTGAAGATGAGGCTCATTGTCAAAATAGAATGGCACGTGGGGGCTGATTGTAACTTGTAGGGTTCTTAAGACTACCTTGGAGGGTCGCGGCGCCCGATGGTCGCGTGGATCTGCGCGCGGAGTCTCTGTCGACGCTCTTCCGGCTGGCGGCGCTGCCCAAGCGGAACCAGCTGCTGGACCGCTTCTCCTCTGCGCACACACACGCCCACCTCTCTTCAGGCTCTCCGCCTTCTCTTCCCCCTTCCCTCTGTTCCTCTTTCTCTTTCCCTTCCTCTCCTCCTCCTCTTTTGCCGTCTCTCTCCCTTTTCTCCTATTTTTCTCTCTTCTCTTCTCCCCTTCTTTTCTCTTTCTTCTCCTTCCCTTTGTTTCTCTCTTCCTTGTCTCCCCTTCTCTATGTCCCTTTTACTTCCTTTCTCCACTTCTCTTTCCTCTCATGCTCTCTCTCTCAATCTCTCTCCTCTCTCCTCTCCCCTCTCTCTCTCTCTCTCTCTCTCTCTCTCTCAATATGTCCTTTACCTTTCTCCATATTTTATTCTGTATGTATCTGATTTTTACTTCCTTGCCTTACGAGTTCTTTTTTATTTTGTCTGTCATTAACTTTGCTGAACTAAAATGCTGACTTCTTATGTAAAAAATTTATTTCAGCTGTAAAAGCCATCATGTTCTATACCGTTTCCTCCTTAGAGACACGTACTATAACTACAGAAAGGATTTTGCGTAATTTTGCGTGATCAAATTTCGTTGCAGCCTGTATCTCATCGGAAAACGACTTTTAATATAAAAATAAGTGTAAATAAAATATAACCTTCAGCTTTTCCGCAAACGCAAAGATACGTTTCCTCAACACTTCGAGGCGCAAAGCGATGTTGATAGTTGCGCAAAGTCATTTGTGTTCCTGTAAATACGCCCTCCGGTTCCCAAACTTCGTTGTGAGGAGACTGTGACAGAACTCAGTTGTACTCCGGTTGAAACAGTGTGTTATGCAACAATGTTATCAATTCATAAATTTGAATATTTCATCGCATAAAAAAAATTATCTCCTATGATTCTAAGCTGCTGATCGCCAGTTTGATTTATCATAAACTCGAGCTTGTGAACGTTGTGGATAAGAGTGTACGTAAACAAAACTACTGAGAAATAATGAAACGTTTATCATAACCAACAAAATGATATAAATATTTGATCATCTAACTGTGTAGAACACCCTGAAGTGTTTCTCTTCTTTATACCACGAAATGATTAATTATAATTTGAAGTGCACCGGGAGCGGTAGCTCAGAGCATCAACTGATGTCACTGCAGCGCCTCTGACCGGGAGGTCCTAGGTTCGAGTCCTGATGGCGGCAGGATTTTCGACACTAGCTTTTCCACTAGGTCGAATTCAGTCGCTTTCTCGAGGAAAATTCTAGCGGCCGGCTGCTCTGATCGGTACTTTTCCGTGGTTTCTCCGATCAACACCATGTGAATCCCGGAGCAGTATCCTAACAAACGGACCACAGACCGCACGCGATCTTTCCTTCCTTTTCCTTGTCCTATCCTCTTCCCTTACACACACTCTTACACTAACATGCACTACACTACCACATATTCCGGGAGACCGGTCGGGAGCTTAGAGCTTGTCCCGGCTGGGGCGGTGCCCCGCTGGTGGGAGAGTCCTCGTTAGGGGGAAACCCCACTAGCCGACGGTAGGTCGGCGCCGGATCTCGCCATCCAGCGGAAGATCACCGTCATCTCCCGAGAGAAAACACGCACTACCCTTACAGGACTAAGAACCAACACAGTTGACGCGCCCGGAAACACGAAAAAATCAATAAATCGTTTTGAAGCGCTCTATATACTCTGTCTCTCTCTCTATCACTCTATATTTCTCTCATTCTTTTGCTCTCTCTCTCTCCAAAGAATGTGCCAATGAAACATTAGCCTTCTCTAAAAAATACGAGTGTTATACAGCGTGTTCCGCAAACGCACCTTCGGGGCTGCCGGCTGATTCGGCGGCAGAAGACGCTCGCGCGGAGCGCAGGGCAGAGTCTCTGGCAGATTCCCTGGCAGAGTCCCTGGTAGAGTCCCTGGCAGATTCCCTGGCAGAGTCCCTGGCAGAGTCCCTGGCAGAGCTCCTGCGGGCGCTGGCGCTGCCCAGACTCTCCCGGCTGACGCGCCCTTGCACGTCTGCACACGCAGCACAAACCGAAGCACACGTGCACATGTTACGAACATTGGACTATTAGTCAAAACGTGGCGGTCAGGCAATGGTGAAATTGCTTCAGTTTATGGTATCCCCATTCTCTTTGTGGCAAGCAAATACGCATCTCCTCAGAAGTTTCAACCCGTTATTCTTTGTGGGTAAGAACAAACCTTCAGAGTATGTTCAAGCCTAATCCGTGGCTTATTGATCGTAGATGTTGAATGCAATTTTGTTTTTGTTGTTATTTTCCACTATTTTGAAACTATTCCGTATAAAAGTACGTGCGTTTTATTGAATGCTTATTTACTCATCTTATGTGAAGCCAGTGTCGGCGGCAAATGACGAAATTTCGAATACGAAATCCGGAGCCACCGTTTCTCTTTTTTTTTTCGAAAGACTATTCAACTTTTGAACGCGGAGCCTTGGCTACATGCTGCAGCGCCCAGTGCATTTGGAGAGGAATGAGATGTGTGGGTCTCTGGGGAAACAGGTAGTCAGAGCAGTGCGCCGTCGTGTTCGCAGTCCGGTTCCATACGTCATCCAGTCACAAACGAAATTAGTGGTGCTAAAACAGCACGTACTTTCTTGCACGTATTTTCACGCAAAATTACGCGAAAAGTGCTCAAATTTTCGCAAAATCGTACATGACCTTATTTCAAAACCTCTCTTTAAGGAATTGATTTCGTAACGGAAAATATCTTAATATTTTACTCGCTGGAAGACGCCTAAAAAATCTGAACTTTTGCATTTTTAGAAAAATTACAATTTTTAACGTACATGTAACTTGCGCCATTCTGTTTGTCCTTCACACTATCCAACAACAAAATTTAATCAAGCCATGGAGCCATTTGTTTGAAAAGTTGGAAAATGTCCCATGAGCTTCATGTAAAGTACCCCCAAAATTAGCCTCCAAATTAATTAAATTTAGCAACTGGATCACTTGGCAACTGGGCAACTGGATTTATCAATTTTTTCGTAGCCAGGGCCCTGTAATAAGAGTTTTTCTGCCGAAAATTCTCCGTTTTTTCGCACAGCATTACTTAACGTTCTCTCTACTCCGAAGCGAGAAAGTAAAAAATCCCATGACGTCTAGGTACGAAGACCCGCAGATAGGTGAAAGGCAGTCAAAATAAGATGGCAAGCATAATTGTACGAGGGTATACCCCAACCCTTCTGGCCCTCCCGTGTGCCCATCAATGGTTGTACTACTGAATGGGATTCTTATCAAATTTACAGGCAGTAAATTTTCATATAAAACTGATCATTTATTTTTATTTATATGATAAACCGTATGGCGATTTGGCGCATACTTAAAATATTTTAAAAAAAAAACATCCGCAGAAGTATATATTCTTGCAAACACATACATTCGTAATTGCAGACTTTCACCCACACACTTACCCTCACTCGCTGACACACTTTCTCCTTCACTCACGCGCATACTCACACATGCACATGTGGTACACACAGATCGACATGCATTTCTTTTTATACAGGTGACCTAGTAGAAAACGTCGAAACTTGGAAAGTAAGCTCTTAAAACAATTTAAATCATATTTTGGTTAATAAACTTCTTGAATATTCCGAACGGCTGAGCCGCAATGAGCACTCCAGAAACATGCAAATTGTGTATTATTTAGAAAAGAAATTAATATCTTTGTTCACAAAGAAAAATAAACGCTTTCTTTCTGAACAAATATATTAATTTCTTTTGTAAATAACAACCAATTTACATGTTTCTGGAGTGTTTATATGTTTTTGAAACGCAAATATTTGCCTAGAAATTATTTTTCCAAACTAACATTTGAGTGCTTATTGCAGCTCGGCTATTCAAAATATCAAAGTAGTTTATTGGAAAAATTTATTAAGCTCGGTATACACGGTACAGTTTTCGTGCAGATTTTCATACAGTTTCTATACAGAAATTTCAAGATCACAAACTAGAAGTATAAAAGCCAAGTCACGCATACACGGTCTGTATGTTTTCTGCACGAATCGCCACAACCCGCCGCCAGAACGTCTAAAGAGAAACTAGTGAATTATGCCGTCCGAGAACTGTCAATGGTGGTATATCTGTGCGTTCTGGCTATGATCTTTATTTGGTATTAATTAACCATGAGGAGCATTGAGAATAAAAATAGGAAGGCAGGAATTGAGAAAAAGGAAGTTTATCACAATATATCACATTACGTAATTGCACTTTGGCACACCTAACCACAAAATCGAAATGACCGATTACTGCTAGTGAACGATTCTGCCGCTAGAGGCGCTTGAGTCAAACTGTAGGCTTTCTGCATAAAAAATTACGAACATGTTCATATAGAAAACGTGCAGTCTGGACTGCCCGTTTTCTGTACGTCCAATCTGCACGAAAACTGTTCCATGTATACCGGGCTTTAAGAGCTTATTTTCGACGTTTCCTCCCCGGACAGCCTGTGTGAGAGAGGTTCCGTGAGCGCACCTTCGGCGGGCCCCAGCGAGCGCCCTGTGGAACGCCGCTCCGAGTCCCTGGCCGAGCTCCTGCGCGCGCCTGCGCTCCCGGCGCTCAACAGGCTGCCCACAGTCTCACGCCCTGCGCAAACGGAAAACGGCGTAACGGGGCACCCACGCTCTCTCTCACTCTCCGTCTCTCTCTCTCACTCTCCGTCTCTCTCTCACTCTCCGGCTCTCTCTCACTCTCCGGCTCTCTCACTCTCCGTCTCTCTCACTCTCCGTCTCTCTCTCGCTCTCTCTCTCTCACTTTCACTCTTTCTCATACACTCTCTCTCGCTCGCTCTCTCGGTCTCTCTTTCTCTCTTCCTTCCTCTCACTATTTCTCTCTCAGTCTCTCTTCCTTTCTCTCACTATTTCTCTCTCAGTCTCTCTCTATTTCTCTCACTCTTCCTTTCTCTTTCTCACTCACTCTTTCTCTCTCACTCGCTTTTTCTCTCTCTCTCTCTCTCTCTCTCTCTTAAACAGTTTATAATAGAAAGTGACACTCTGAGTGTAGTGTCTAAAATACCATATTATTATTTCGGACCTCTATTGAACTGCTCTGAAGTAATGTAAGATTGCTTTAAGAATATATTTTTGGAATACTACATAAAAAATGGTTTATAATTGCCAATTGGCTCTTCCCCTAATGAAATTCGTGTTAATAAAAAATAGGCGCGCAAATAGTGAAGTACGTGAGGTTGTGGAGGTTATCTATATTCAAGTTGGAATTAATTAGGAAGGATACTTATGCTCCATATTCCCGTCTTGGATGTCCAAAAAGTTAATTTGTTACCGTGCCCCTCTGCCAGCTTCAACAACGATCAAGAAGTATTCATTCCGGCCACCAGAGTGCAGAGATGTCGATTTTCGCATTTTTATTATTGTAAATGGCGCTAGACCAGTTTCCCCTCCTATTCTGTATTCCTCCATGAAGCGAGTTCGTGGTTGTCCCTTATAATCAGTCAACTCGGTGAAGTAAAAGTTTGTGTCGTCTGGCGGTAAAGTATTAAACACGAAACTCACAGATCGGACGGTTAAAACTGTCACGTAACCGGACCTTGGCGGATTCTTAGATGTTGTATGACGCTTCATTAAAATGTTTACCGTTTTGGAAGGATTACGTGCTGTGGCGGTCACGTTTGGGATTCGTGACATACATTCCCATCGTCCGGGCGAGCGCAAGCGTCTACAGTTATAACATCTGGGGTAAGAATGTCACGAACAAAACTCACAATCTAATTTTGTTGAAGATTCACGATTCACGATTGAGTGTATTCTGAAGCTCTGTAAAAACGTAACCCTGTTATCGTTACGTTCCGCAACAGGGGAAGGTAGCGACGCCCCCTCGCTCAGGCGAAACATTTCCTCTCCCAAAAAAAGGTGAGCAACGTAGACAAGGAAAGCACAGTCAGGCAGCAGCTGAGACGAAAACACAAGACTCGGTAAAACGGCTTGGGGTCTCTGGCCACCTTCACAATAAAGTTAAACACGAGCACCAAAATTGGACCGATAAATTCTACCAGGTTTACCGAGAGTACACGTGCCCCAATAAGGGACAGTTTTAGGCGTCCGTGTTAACACGTTTCGTTGATTGATTGATTGATTTTTTCGTGTTTCCGGGCACGTCAACTGCTTTGGTCATTAGTCCCGTTAGTGTAGTACATATATTTTCTCCGGAGATGGCAGTGATCTCCCCCGCTGGATGGCGAGATCCGGCGCCGACCTACCGTCGGCTAGTGAGGTTTCCCCCTAACCAGGACTCTCCCACCAGCGGGGCACCACCCCAGTCGGGACAAGCTCTAAGCTCCCGACCGGTCTCCCGGAATATGTGGTAGTGTAGTGCATGTTAGTGTGTGTGTGTGTGTGAGGGGAGAGGATTGGACAAGGAAGAGGAAGGACAGATCGCGCGCGGCCCGTGGCCCGTTTGGTAAGGTACTGGTCCGGCATTCGCCTGGTGTTGATCGGAGAAACCACGTAAAACTACTGATCAGAGCAGCTGGCCGCTAGAATTCTCCTCCAGACAGCGACTGAATTCGACCTAGCTGAAAAGCTAGTGTCGAAAATGCTGCCGCCGTCAGGACTCGAACCTAGCACATCCCGGTCAGAGGCGCTGCAGTGACAATAATTGATGATTTGAGCTACCGCTACCGGTGATATTTTTGATATTGATTTAATATTCATTTATAGAAATATGATAAAATCAGTGCCACAATTTTCACCTTCACTTGACGTATTACTTATTTACGTCGTACAATAATTCATAGTAATTCAACAGTAATTCATTTCATGGCGTATTACGCTCTGTGCTCAAGAAAAAATACACACGAGAAATGTTGTATACGTAAAATGAGGGTGAACATGAGATAATTATAAAAAATGAAAACGTACCATCCGGGCTGCCAGTTGATTCCGCAAAAGAAGACCCCCGTGTTGATCGTCGGGCAGATTCCCGAGCAGACTCCCGGGCAGAGTCTCTGGCAGAACTCCTCCGGCCCCCGGCGCTGCCCAGGCTCGCCTTGCTACCACCCCTCTCCGCTTCTGTACACGCATCACTCGTTTGTAACTACACGCAACTCTTCCTGGACGACTGCGTATAGTTACAAGCAGATCACAGTAAATAAAGAAGAACTGTATAATCTATACGAAACAGAGTACAGATCTCTACGAATCAAAAGTTACACATTTTCATCATCTGAGTTTACAGTGCATCAACTGATGTCCCTGCAGCGCCTCTTACCGGGAGGTCCTAGGTTCGAGTCCTGACGGCGGCAGGACTTTCGACACTAGCTTTTCAGCTAGGTCGAATTCAGTCGCTGTCTGGAGGAGAATTATAGCGGCCGGCTGCTCTGATCGGTAGTTTTCTCCGGACAGCGCGCGATCTGTCCTTCCTCTTCCTTTCCTATCCTCTCCCCTTACACACACACACACACACACACACACACACACTCTTACACTAATATGCACTACACTACCACATATTCCGGGAGACCGGTCGGAAGCTTAGAGCTTGTCCCAGTTGGGGCGGTGCCCCGCTGGTGGGAGAGTCCTGGTTAGGGACAAAGCCCACTAGCCGATTGTAGGTCGGGGCTGGATCACGCTATCCAGCGAGGGAAGGTCACTGCCATCTTCCGAGGAAAAAACGTCCACCACACTTACGGTATGACTGACCTAAGCTGTTGACGCGCCTGGAATCACTAACCAACCAACCAACAAAAAGTCTCGTCCAGCTTTGATCAATCTATGCATCATATACGTATGGCATGTTCGGCAAAAGTACCTTCGGGGCTGCCGACCGATTCGGCGGCAAGAGACGTGCGGGTGGAGTGGCGGATAGAGTCCCTGGCAGAATCTCTGGCAGAGTCCCTGGCAGAGCTCCTGCGGGCGGCGCTGCCCAGACTCACTCTGCTACCAGGCCCCTCCGCGTCTGCACACACAGCACAAGCCGAAGCACGCATGCACATGTTACGAAGATTGGACTAATGATCACAACGTGATTACAGCAAAAATGAGAACTAGGATATCAACTTCTAATTGTAATTGTACGAGCGAAGTCGCTCGCCTTTCTCCAAGGAGGTCCGGGATCGATTCTCGTCGAATCTCATGTAAACTTTTTTTTTAATTGGTTATTTAGGGTCGCATCAACATCTAGGTCATTAGTGACCACTATTGCTGTTAACGGTATGGTAACTTTGTGGATGAAACGATATGGTGATGATAAGGGGTAATACAACGATACCCGAGGCGGGACCCGAACCCGCGACCCTTCGGTCCGAGATCACTACGACACTACAGCCTTAGCGATCTCGGCCACCGGGCCGACGCATGTAAACTTTGTTCCATTAAAACGAGTTTGGCTGTTTTACAAAGGCTATTACAACCCCTGTGAAGTGTCCTAAACCCTACTCCTATCCTTATTCCTTCTCAATTCTGGCCGCTGGGCAGTGATGCAGGAGCGCGTAGCAGGAGATGCTACATTGCAGTCCTCTTGACAAGTGACTGCGACAAGACGTGCAATACTATGACAGTATATACGGAGGATTACTACCTCAGCGCAAAGCGCTCAACCCCCCCCCCCCCCCCAACGGGACTTGGGCGTCAATTCAGACGCAACAAATTGAGAAGAAAAGAAAACTTAACATGCTCTGCATACCCTAAGATAAACTTAAAATTATTTTTCTTATGCGTCAACATTATCACAAATGAACAATGATTATTATTAGTTTTTCTCTTGTTATACTGTGTCAGCTGGGGTCGATGTAGCGGTATTGGCTGGGGAGGTGTCACGCAGGTGGGAGATATCTGGAAGGAAAACCTCCCGCAAACCGCATGTTGGTCGGCACCGGATCTCGCTATTCATCGGGGAAGAGCAGTGATAAAAGCATGCATGGACTAATTTAGTTGACACACCCGGGAAAACGAAATAGTCAATCAATCCACGCGAAGGACAGTGTGATGACAACAAACGAAACGTACCTTCGGGGCTGTCGGCTAGTTCTGCGGCAGAAGACTTTCGTGTGGAGCGTCGGGCAGAGTCTCTGGCAGACTCCCTGGCCGAACTCCTCCGGCCCCCGCCGCTGCCCAGACTCGCTCTGCTGCCCGGCCTCTCTGCATCTGAACATTCAACACGAGCCCTTGCACTTGTATTTATTTGACCGGTTTGTTTGACTGAATTGTTGTTGTTTTTTTCATACTGAATTCTCAGGAAAAGCTATGTATCAAAGTAGCAAAGATCTCAGTAGTAATGATTGCATTACGCATAGTGATATTACACCTTGTTAAGCTTTAGTCATAAACTATGTGTGCTTTGATCACGGAATTGGTGTTGCTATTCACTGCATCTGTTCTGACTTATGCGACGTGAATGGAGTTAGCACTCTTGCTTCAGTGCACATAACACAATCATTTGCTAGTTTACTGCTTTTGGAGGCAACGGTCAATATACATTCTTTCCGATCTTAATACACTCACAGTTGAATGTACAATTTTATTGAACATAAAGACATTGTAACATTAACGTTTAATAAATAAAGCCTCCTTATTCTATTCCTATCCCACCCAGATAACAGAAAACAATGAGAAGTTATTCCGAGAAATTCAAACTGGCATATCGCATCGTTCTCAATGATTGGCAACGCCGCGTCAAATATTAAAAAACTCTTGATAAATAACTAACTCTATTAATGGTGAACTAATTAAATTACTGATTAACTAAACATCTCCTTATAAATAAATAACTTCTAACTCCTGAAAGATTCGACCAAAAAGTGCGGAAAATTCGAATTGTAATTTCGAAAATTGATAATTTAAGCAAAAGTGCTCATATTTTTAAAAAAGTACATGACCTTTTGCATTACTTTACATTCTAATGCATTACTTTACATTTCCATTGTACAATTTTTAAAAAAGATTTAATATGCCTTAGCAAGTACTCTATCTCAGCTTCTGAGACAATGAGCCCCCCTTCTCATTAAGGTTTTTTGTCCAGTTTCCCTTGAGCAAATGCCGAGATGACCCCGTGTTTTGCTTCTGAACATAAATTTCAGTCTATGTTTTCTTGAGAGTTTTCAGGAATGTTTCGAATAATCTAAATCCATGTTAACGCGGTCGATTCCTTCATGTAAGGTACTAGGAATAATAAATAACCAAAATCTGTAGCTGACTTGCGTTTAAAAATAACTTTTATTATTCGAGAATATTTTCATATCAATTCTCGCCATAAACGTTCGTAGATACATGAATTCATTATTCAATTGAATATATTTATAAGTTATAATAGACATCCCAGACCTCGAGAAACCACGCACATATTGTACTTCTATCCACAGTACGTCACACATTTTTAACTGTTTTTTGACGTTCAATAAAAAAATGAGATACATTTATTTCGATGTTCATCCATCATCTGTGTGTTGCAAAGAATGATTTCACCTACAGTAGATATTTTTGACCCTTATGCTTAACACAAGTTTCACCTTCGGGACATTTGTCGCCAAAGAACAAAGCACAGTAGGTAAACGGAACTAAATAAAATTACAGGTTTCCTGCTTATAGAGGTCATTTTCATGTATAAAATCGTTCCAATCTGAGATATTTTGTCCGCGATGGTAGGTTTCCGTCTTACAAAGGTTCCGTCTTAGACATGTGTTTACTGTACAATAGAGCGTGTTCCGCAATTTCACCTTCGGGGCTGTCGTCGCCGATGAAGGAGGCGGAGAAGGCGCGCGAGGAGCGGCCTGCAGAGTCCCTGGCGGAGCTCCTGCGGCCCCCTGCACTCCCTCCGCTGGCCCTCGGCACCGCCTCCTCTTCCTCATCATCCTCGTCATCCCCGCCTGAGCAAGAGTCGCAGAGCAGTGCGCACTATTGATGTTGCCTCAACATCAATATCGAAGTTTTTATATAATCATTGATGTTTTTATAAAAACATCGGTGCAATGCGAACTAGCGGAGGCAACATCAATATCGATATTTTTATAGAATTATCGATGTTTTTATGAAAACATCGGTCCAATGCGCACTAGCGAGCAACATCAATATCGATATTTTTATAAAATCATCGATTTTTATGAAAACATCGTTGCAATGCCGCCTAGGGAGGCAACATCAATATCGATATTTTTATAGAATCATCGATGATTTTATGAGAACATCGGTGCACTGCGCACTAGGGAGGCAACATCAATATCGATAGGTTTCATAGAATCATCGGATTTTTAACAGCTACCTAGTTGAGTCAAAAGAAAACAGGAAAAACGCTGTAGAAAACCGAAAACCGCCCCCATTGCAATTAGACCCGATACGCACGCGCGTGGACACTCACGCCATCGTGGCCTTAGTCCCGCATCCCCATGTGACCCAGCGGCGCCGTAAGGGAGTTTCCTATGTGGCGGCCTCTCTGTTCGAACGCACCAAAGAATCCTCTTTGAAGGTCAGTCACCGGGAAACCTTCAAAGAGGATTCTTCGTCCGAGACCACATCGCCACTGAGGATGTCTGCCGTAGTTGCGGACGAAACGTCTGGAAATATGTTTTCCAATGGACCACGGCCCTTCAGCCCGGAAGAAATCTTTGACCACAAATTAAATTGTTAGTCCAGCGATTCACATTGAAAATGCGGGAAAGACATGACAAATCTTCCAGTCACTCATACTCGAGTCAATGAAACGTTATAAAGGAATATATGTAATAAAGGAATTAAAAGAGAATCAACAACATTTTACTACATTCCAGGCACTATTAAATATTTGATAGTGAGGTAAAAACCGTTACGGCAAAAAATTCTTCAGGAAATTATTTTCATAGTTCGCTGGTTCGCCGAAATTGTAGATTTTCTCTACCAATATATGGCAAGTTCATTAAAGAATTTTATTACTGAGACTCACTTATTTTCTGTAAAATCCAAAATTACACTGAATACCGAAAATATCAATAATCAAATAACAAAAAAATTACTTTTTAACATATCAGACTCTGCCTTAGCATTACAGAAAGGCTTTTAATCGGTCTGATTTGTCATGATTTTCACCCCACTCCTATTATTTCCCACATTACCCGAAAGTAAATAACTAGTCATAAAACAAGAGTTTTAATAATAGACACCGTGTAATTCGCTTGTATGATCTGCTTTCTTGGCCTTGAATTTATCATAACAGGTTTGTCAGTGGCGTGTATTGTGGGCTAACGAGGCTACCGGCGGTAGCCCGAGAAAAATACGAGAATAAAAATATGACAATATATTATATTAAAAATAATTATAGACCACATTCTTTTTCAGTGACATACATTTTTCAAAATTCCATAAGACCTGTTCGGTTGATACGTGTATTCAAATGCTCGCTAGTCGGTGCATCAGTCCTCGTAAGAGGCGGCAACGTCGAAGAAACCGCTGGCACTCAGCGACATCCACACAGCGTGCGTTCGGCCAGTATTACACTAACGGGACTATTGACCAAAGCAGTTGACGCGCGCGGAAACACGAAAAAACAATCAATCAATCAATCAAGTTTCGCAAACGCACCTTCGGGGCTGCCGGCTAGTTCGGAAGCAGAAGCAGCTCGCGTGGAGCGTCGGGCAGACTCTCTGGCAGAGCTCATGCGGCCACCGGCGCTGCCCAGACTCGCTCTACTGCCACGCCTCTCCTCATCTACGCAAGGACACCACACGTCCTTTTATAGACCCTGTCGTTAGTTTCTACGTTGTACGTACACCTTCCTGCTTTTTAGACGACGAATGGTTCTGCAACCTCATTTACATGAAGCCCCTGTAACACTCAGAATTTTCAAAAAAATTGCTCCATCGTTTTTTTGTTTTTTTTTGTTTTTTTTTAATTAGTTGCGTCCACATCTTGACGCAACGCGTCTCCAAACCCCTTATAGGGTGTTGAGCGCATTATTTTGGAGTAATCCTCCGTTAATTACCAAGTCAAGTCTCGTCACGTCGCAGTCAGTCAGTGCCTTTTATCCCTTCGGCCAGGGGCTCGACGACGTTAGATCCCGGGGTTCCTGGCCGGTCACCCAACCTAGAACCCGCGAGTCTCGAATTCGCTTAACCTGCGTGACTTCACGGAGCGTAATAAACGAATTCGGCTAGCGCCGCCGGATTTGATTAAATTTTGTTGTTGGATAGTGTGGAGTATGTTTAAGAGAATGGTGCAGGTCTCATTTGCATTGAAAACTATGAGTTTTCGAAAATTTCCAAAATTTCAAAACATTTTTGGCGTCTTCCTACAACTACAAGTATGAAGAAGAATTTAGGAGATTTTTCTCTGAAGAAATCTGTTTCTTAAAGATTGATTTTGAAATAAGGTCATGTACAATTTTTCGAAATTTTGAGTACTTTTCGGGTAATTGTGCGTGACAGAACGAGCGAGATAGTACGTGCTGTTTTAGCACTAGTTTGAGAGATGCGGGAAGGTTAAGGAAAGGTTTATTAGCGTTGAGGCTGGTGGTGCAGAGGGATAGCGAATGGCGTGTCAACTTTGAGAACCTAGGTTCTTGTACTTGCGAAGAAAAACTGTGCTAACTCTCAGGCTCAAATTCCACAGTACAACTTCGTTACATGAAATTTCCCAATACATGTTCATTAGTGTGTTCCCAATACATGTTCATGTAAATTTCGTTGTGGGAAAAGCCTGGAGATCTCTACATTTCGTTATTCGTATCCTAAAGAAGAGTACAGTGAGAGGTAAAGAATTAGCTTAAATGTCACTAGTCCGTATTAGAATATGGCGCGGTATTTTGGTACCCGTACAGAATATCGCAGCAAGGTAATCTAGAAAAGGTCCAGCGCAGAGCATCAAAATTTACTTTCAGAGGATCAAAAAATAGTGGTGCGTGGGAATCACTCGAAAAGAGGCGGATTAAGCTGCGACTCTATGCTATGTACAAAGCATTGATGAAGTGAAGTGCACATGTTATGAAGTGAAGTGGAGGGAAGGGAATGCGAGAAGAAGAAGCGAGTGTGAAAGAAAGGCGTCACAGTTAAATGTTGTGCAGTAAAGTGAAGTGGAGTTAGGTTTGCGTGATTATTTTACGTACTATTTATTATTATTTTTAATTAACTCCTTTTTTGTAACTTTTGTTAGTGAATGTAAGTTTAATGCATGTAAGGTTAAGATATTCTGCCACCAAGTTACTATACTTCATTGTACAATTAACAATAAAATCTAATCTAATCTAATTAGGAAAAGTTACCATCTTCGATGCCCTAAATACCCTAGAAGTTGGTAACATTTAGTCTGACACACCTGCACACACTTTCACGTTTATTAAATAGAAGATAATTTGCAGTAGGATGGCTGATGCAATGTGGCCTCTATTTTCTTCAGCCGCACTTTATACTCTTTGACAGCATTGGTTCTGTACCTTCTGCGGGAAGCTGCATCTGCTCCTGTGATGCCCTGGAGCCTCTGGTGAAGGAGGCACCGCTACGGATGCTATCTCTCTCTGCCTCTGCCAAAACAGCCACAAGCGATCATTCAGTATGTGCGGAAAAGTTCGCCATTATCTTCTCCTGTCTGGATAAACAAATGCATTATCGTATGTCATGTTCCTGAGAAGCACTTTGTTACTTCATAGCAGTTTCTTGACAATTTCTCTTTTTCTACAATGTTCAGTAGACTATGCTTAAAGAGATTCGAAGCACTAAGCATGGTATTTCTATGTGTTACCAAAGAATAATGTATTTTTTGGATACAAACGATCGTGTGTACAACTGCGCTTCGAGTCTTGGAAATATACACAAAGTTTCGGTGACATTTAGGTCGAATTTGAAAAATTACAAAAAAAAGAAAACCTTTTCTCAACTGGTCTCCCGAAATGTGTGGTTATGTAGTGTATATATGTGTATGTGTATGTGTATGTGTGTAGAGGTGTGTGTATGTGTGAGAGAGAGAGACAGACAGACAGAGAAAGAGAGGACTGAGGTGGAGACAATTTTGAGGAAGGAAGATCCTTTGGCAAGCAGTTCTTTTTCTGTTCTGATAGCTGGAAGCAAGGTCACCTTTACAAGGTAGCAAGGATGGTTGTGAAGGGGGCCACCCTATGGGGGATTTCCCTTTTCAAGTGTTTACCCCTCGCTGGGGGAATTACGTAGCGGGGGGGATCCTCATAAGCCGACGTAGGACAAAAAAGAAGGGAGCTGGCGGCGATCTTCCCCCGCTGGAGATCCGGTGCCGACCTACACATCGTCATACTAGGCATCCCCACCCAGGTATCTCCCTCCAGCGGGGCACCGCCCCAGCTATAACAAGCTTTATACGCCCGACAAGCCTCCTGGTATTTGTGGTAGTGTAGTGCAAGTGAGTGTAAGTGTGTGTGTGTGTGTGTGTGTGTGTGTGTGCGTGTGTAAGGGGTGGGGATAGGCCAAGGAAGAGGAAGGAAAATCGCGCGCGGTCCGTGGCCCGTTTGGTAGGGTACTTCTCCGGCAGTCGTCTGGTGTTGATCGGAGAAACCACAGAAAACTACCTATTAGGGCAACTGGTAGCTCGAATTCTCCTCCAGACAGCGACTGGATTGGACCTGGCTATACATCCAGGTCTCATACAAGTTTCGAAAATCCACCACCGTCGGAACTCAAACACTAGGACCTCCCGGTCAGAATTATTCAGATAACAACTGAGTTATATAGTGGGTTCGGTCCCGGAAATACATCATAAATGTTCTTGATTTATTTAACATCAGAAAGTGAGTGGCGCATGTAGGAAATGAATTGAAGGAAAAAAGGAAAATATTTGATCAGGTTACCAGGCTTGGAAGATTCTCATCCAACTAGACGCATCGTCCAACTGTCTCTTACCTCGTTCAAATCTGCATGTCTCGTTTCTCTTACTTTATTTTGTTTTATTTGACCTCGTCATGCACGTCGATATGTTGATTGGGTCCGCATGCACCCCGCAAGCCATGTTGGTCAGCGCCGGATCTCGCCATCCAGCAGGGAAAAGATCACCGTCACCTCCCATGATAAAACATGCCCTGCACTTACGGGACCAATGGCCGTAGTAGTTGACGCGCCCGAAAATACGAATTAATAAATCAATTAAATTTTCAGCTCATATCTCGCCTGATTTTGTTCACGTAACCAAAGGTATTTATTCATTTTTCCTGTACGCATTGTTACCCAGTGGTATCCAGCACTAAAGCTCAGTGTTTTGACATAACTTCACGCGCGCGTTCTAAATTCTTCCAAACGATCTTTATTGTTGTCTAAATTCAACACTTGCGCGCACGCGCAGTTAAATGTCTCCAGAAAGCAACCGACGTGACACGTTCACAATCAGACGTATAGAGCAGTTGCATTCACTTAGTGGAATGTCCCGCAAACCAACACCTGCCCGCTTACCGAATCAGACGCAAAAGTTCTTCTAGGTGTTATAGCCGTGCTATAATCCATGTACTTTATCACATTATTTATTAAAGAGAAATTTCTACGCACAGAAAATTCTACACACAATAAAGTGCTCTATTCTTTTAAGCGTTCCTTATTGTTTTTCGACAATGAGTGCATTTGTGAGTCAAGGTTTACACTGGGGGGGGTGAAATAAATACTTGTATTACGTGAAATAATTATATTTATGGTAAGGTGATCGTAATATCATAAGCACGTGTTCTTTTTGACATATTCTGGAGAAATGAAAAAAATGCACTTTTTAACTTCAAGCTTGCTGGGTAATTTGTTTCGTAAGAAATAATTTATATAAATTGTATCAAATTTTATCATCTTTGAAATTGATTTGAACACAATGTTAGAGAGATATAGGGAGGAAAACGCAAGAAATCAGAAAACAACTTTTTTTCGGCTTCCCCGGAGTTATTATAGGCTCTGGAAGGTAAATAATTTGGGGTATCAACTAGTTCCTGGGTCCCTACAACACACCAAAAGAAAACGTTTTTATGGCCTTTTTTCATGAAATCTTCCTTTTTCCAATCTAGTCGACTGAACTATCAGGGTAGTCGTCTTGAAAGGTTCTCATTAAGATAGCAACATCGCCCAACTCTATCTCTTATCTACTTCAAATCCTCATTTTTCTTTTCTTAACTTTGTTTGTTTAATTTATTCTAGTCATGTAATTTCTTTGCTACATCTTGCCTGATTTCGGCCACACAACTATTTCAAACACTTACTTAGATTCGTCTGCACACATTCCTTCAGAAATGTTGCAACGGCTACCACTATCAGCGTTTGGTATAACATCACGCACGCATTTGAAATTCTCCCAAACAAACGTTACGATTTTCTAAATTCAACAGATGCGTATACGCAGTTAAACGACCCCAGAAAGAAACTTTCTTTCACAATCAGACGCACAGAGCAGATGTATTCACGTCATCTACTTCGAGTGTCTGTCCAAACCAATACCTGTCTGTATACCGCATCAAACGTACGTCAGCACCCACGATTCTACACTTAATCTTGCAATAGTTCACCGCATCTGTGCACACTTTCAGTGACATTACAAATTGTGCGTGGAATTCTAGCTTCAAACTTGCATACGAGACCAGATACGACGAATAATGGACATCACGGCGCAAAGGACAATACCTTCAACGTGACGTGATTTATCTGCAATTATTCATCTGCTATCCATGCCGTCTTCGGCAGTTTCACGCGCCTACAACCACCGGAACTCAACCCGTCCTCGCTGTCAGCGCCTATTCGTTTTCTTCGAAGCTGCGACTCTCGTTACCACTCCGGACCAAAGAAGGTTCCCTCCATTATCGTAGTTGTAGAAAGGATTTTTTGCTCTGTGTGCAAGGGCTGACTCCTGACCCGCAAACGCGGCTGCCGTACAGCGTGAGTGATGCCACAAATAACCAGCATTCAGGTATTTTACGACTTCAAACTTACGGATAAACAGAACTTTAACTCTACACGTATTGTAATGTCATTGGGAAAACGGCGATTTTCCGACCGGAAACTATGGTAATGAAAAATAGATAAATCTCGTTCCTATAAATCTAGTAAATTTCTTCCTCTAACACATTGTGTAGTTAGAATTCATGTTCTTTGGGTCCTTGACACCAAAAAATTGATTGGCGGCAAAACTTCTGTCTGGGCATAAGTCCGGACGTCTGACTGTGGTCAATATTTTCTGATTAATCTGAAAAATCTTGAGACTCTGTGTGTTTGAAACGGATATTTTTATTCTTGGGGGTAATTTACATTAAACCTCAACATTTTCAAACTTTTCTGAAAATGGCTTTATTAAACTTTGTCTTCAAATAGCGTAAAGAACGCAATAGTGCATGAACGATGAAAAACAATATATTTGGGGCCCTCTGTCTTTCATTTAAACAAAAATCAAAAGGTTGGTAGACTGTAAATCTCAAGTTTCTTTTCTAAACACAAAGCCTTAATGTTTTAAACACATAGATTAATAGCATCTACCCGGCGCGTTGCTGCCGCAGAAGAAATAGTAGAAATATCATTTGAAATTTGAAAGAGGTTTCTTGTTCTTTATTCTTAATTAACAGTTATTTTGTCTCTTTTTATCTTTCCCTCTCACCCACCCTCTCTTTCCTCCTCTCTCGTTCACTCTTCCCTTTGTTATTCCCTCTCTTTCCCCCTCTCTCTTTGCTCTATCTTTCTCTCTCTTTTTTCCCTCACTCTCCCTCTATTTTTTTCCTCTCTTTTCTTCCTTTCCTTTCCCTTCCTTTCTCATCCCTCTCTCTTTTTCCTCCTTCCCTCTCTCTTTTCCCTTTTTCCTTTCCCCCTTTCCTTCTCTCTTATTTCCTCTCCCTCCGCTCAATTGTATCCCCTTTACCTCTCGCTTTCCCTCTTCCTCTTTTCCCTTTCCCCTTTCACTGTCTCTTTCCTTCTCTCTTATTTCCTCTCCTTCCGCTCAATTTTCTTACAATTTATGACGGAATAATGATTGTTTCATATTGTAACATGTTTAGAAATGGCGCGTTTACTGACGCTGAAGTTGTCATAAATTGTGCACTTATGTATTGAAATCGATCTGGAGGAATCTGAAATATAAGAATTGGCATGAAAATCATTTCATAATTATAAGCAAAGCCAAAACCATTTCATTGCAGTAAGAAGTAAATATTATTCGAGTAAATTTTATTTGTAGAGGAAATTAAAGATGGATACTAGAAGTAAGAAATTACGTTCCGAAAACGTTAATGTAAACAATATGGCGGCTACCGATATAAGAAATTTCCGAGAAATTAACCAAAAAAAAAGCATCATTAGATAATACCGATCCTAGCAGTTTAATTATTAAAATGCTAGCAGAAATGAATACTAAATTTGAAGGAATAACTTCGGAAATAAATGCGAAATTAAAATATAATAATACTAAATTAGCAGATATAAGTCTAGAAATGAAAAATCAGGCACAAGAATTAAAGAATTTTCGTGGGGAATTACGCGAAGAAATAACGCAATTAAGGGCGGATACATCAGCGGAATTTAATAATATTTATTTAAAGATAAATTCTTTCAATTGCCACGTCAATCAATTACAGAAGGAGCAACAAGAGTCTTTTAATAAGATTAATTCAGAAGTCAACATTTTAAAAGACAATGTCGTAGCATTAGAACATTCTCAGGAACAACAATGCGAAAAGTTGACAAACGCCGAATCACGTATATGTCATTTAGATAAAATGTCGCGACAACATGGAGAGAAAATAGAGAATATAGAAATAAAAATGGTAGACCAGATAAAAATTAGAACAAGAGGGTTTAAGGAATATTAAAATATTACAAAATAAGTCAGGGAAACATGCATATGAAAGGCAAAATAAATCAACTAGAAAATGAAGTAATGACACGTACGCAGGGAAGCGTAGTAACTTCGGCAACATCATTAGTTCAAACATCAACATCAACATCAACATCAACATCAAAACTCCTAATATTAATTGGAGCACGATCCGTTCATGAGCACGACATCAGTCAGAATGAATCTCTCTCGTATTCTTTCAGCCCTGCAAAGCTCGGTCCATTTTTCGATTGTTTATTTGCAGATAACACTTCGTACCTAGCCAATCCCTAAATTTCTTGCAACACGAACTAGCCATCTTCACGACTGTCACTGCTTTTTCGGCCAATCCCTGAATTCTATACAAAATGCACTAGCCGTCTCCGCGATTGTCACTGCGTGAAGATGTTGACCTTGACGACGGCTTGCTTACCGTTGCTATGCTAGCATATTCACATAATTAACCCCCTTTAATTGACGACATTTATAATAAATACAGTGACATATTGGTATGTCACACTCCCTCTCTTTCACTGTCTCTTTCCTTCTCTCTTATTTCCTCTCCTTCCGCTCAATTTTTTCCCCTTTACCTCTCTCTTTCCCTTCCTATCTTCGCTCCTCTCCCTTTTTTTCTCCGTCTCATTTTCCCTCTGTCTTATCCATCTTTTTTCTTTCCATTTCTTTTTCCCTCTCCCCTCCTCACGCCATCTTCTGCCGCTCGCTCCTCCTTTCCTTATCGACCTTGCCCCATATCACACGGCAACGCTCAGCAGTGAGATGAAGTTCAGGTGTATTGGAAATTGCATTTAAATAAAGCGACATTTTGTGCTGCAGCGCCATCTAGCAAAGTTACAATAATTTTACTATGCCCATATCCTTTCTACAAGTGCAAACTATAAGTTGAAGTTTTATCGCAATCGGTGAACGGTACGGCTATACGTACACTGCGGTTCTACCGCATCGCTGCTGGCATCTGGCGGAATATATTAGGAACCTGTCTCGTAGGGACAGGCGAAAAATAATGATCGTGCATATTATTATTTAGCATTATATAGGATATTATTTAAATTATTTATTTTCCGTATTTGCGTTGAATTAATCTTTACCAAACTTCGCAAGGGTACTGCGTCAAATCCTAAAGAAGAACCTGCAATTTGTTCGTAACAATATACTCTTTTTTGTGAAATCGACGTCGATTACATAAAATTGTTGAATTTTCTTTTATTAGTATAGAAGCTTCCTCACCACCCGCTGGGCGAGGAGCAGCGACCAAAAAGGAGACAGAGGCTTGAACGCTCCGGAGGCCGAGATTGCTATGGCAGTAGTGTCGTAGCGATTTCACCCCTTATCATCATCGTTTCTGCTTCCATCTACCATGACGTTAACTCCAATATTGGTCGGTAATAACCTAGATGTTGATGCGACCTTAAATATCAAAAAAGGGGGCTTGGAGTTCCAGCGCCATGTGAGGCACGAGGTGATGGGTGGCTATGTGGCTATGGCGTGATTGGCTTCTCACACCACCACGTAATCCATATGAACCATCACCGATCAGTAACAATTCATCTCTCATCGTCATTCTACCGTCTCTCACTCAGGGAAAGAGAAAGAGAAACCCTCACGGTCAACCCCTCTCTAACAGAGGGGACGCATTGAAGGAAAAGCATCCTCCTACGTTCGTGAATTAGTATGGCACTCAACACCGGCTCTAACAAGAAATTAACCATGTTCTAAGTTGTTCAGCTTATTATAATAGATAAATAAATACTCAACCCTCTGGAGGTTGATGAAAAGTTGATGATCGATTAGTGGTCTGCGGTCGAATAAGAATCAGCGATTGATAGGTTTAACCGTTCTCTTGATTACAAATAAATTATACTTGATAATTGTTTTCTGACATAAAGCAACAAAACATTTATTCATAAATTACTAATTAGTTCTTCTTTCCTATCCATCATCCATTCGTAGGATCAGGTTCGAAACTAGATTAGTGCAACCGGTGCATCGTTAGGATCTCTCGTAGTTAGGGGCTCCTAATAAGGAGCCCCTACAAATGTAATGAACGAAGATACCTCTATCTTAAATATTGTAGTTGTAGGAAGACCTCCCCCAAAAATTGCATTTTTGTAATTTTCAAAACAATCAGGGATTTTAACGAACATGAAATCTTCATCATTCTCTTAAGCGTCCTTTACGCTATCCGAGAATAATGTTTAATAAAAATTTTAGGGCAGACGTACATCGGTATAGAATATTTATAAATTGTTTTATAAAATATTTTATAAAACAAATTATTTTAAAACAGCTTATTTTCTCTGAAGCGACGAAAATCAGAAACTCACGAGCGGACGAGTCATCGATTATCGAAAATCTTGATATTTACGAAAATATTGGTCCACAAATTATTTTTGTAGGTTATCTTTGAAATAGTTATAATTTTTGTGTTATATTTTTGTTTGCTGTGTAGTATAGAGAATAACTTAAAGTGCTAGGTGAAACAAACAATTGTTTTAAAAGAGATCAATGTAAGAAAAAGGTTGGGAATAACTGAAGCATTGTCCGACTAATATTTCTGTCTACTTGACAGCAGGGGGTGGGGTAGGTACTTAAGGTTGGCACTTACTCGGGCGGCAGACACGTGGTCGTGTAGTTGTTCTTGGATCCGATCACAACAGCAGCAGCAAGAAACAAATCGCAACACGAGCACACAACAGTAGACGACACAGAACTGCCCACACGATGCATAATCAATGAAGTAGTGGTGCTCCAATTTTCAGCTTCTTCGCGCTGTACGATTTATTTTTTTTTTCTTAATTACCATCTATAATTCTGCAGTGACATCATCAGAATTTGAAGCCTTTGATTGGGCAACCGAACCCTTTCTTCCCTGTCAGCCGTTAGCCATCAAGTAGTCAAAAATATTATTCGGACAATAGCCTTCATATATCTAGAGAAGGGGGCGTGACCACCACGTAGATGGCGGTCACACTGAAGGTGATGTTGGTCCACATTTCGGTCAGCCAACGTCAGATGTGCGGAATTCATTCCAACACGTGCTAGTGAACGAAAAATGTTGCAATGAGTAGGAACGACCTCTTCAGACGGCGTCCGAAAACAGCGACTGTCGGTCATGTTTCGTTTGATTTTATCTGTTCCGACGCCGGCCGCCCAAAATTTCGCCTAAAATCGGCTCCACGACCACCGCCGCCTTAGGCTACGGTCACAGTACATCCGAAATATCGAACGCTCGCTGTCAGGACGACTGCGAGTGGAATCGTCCGACTTATTTCATCTGAAAACCACCCAAATGTTGCACCTGAAATCGAATACTTCCATATTTCCGCAGTTCATTCTGAGAAAGATGTCGATAGGCAAAGAAACGCAATCCATGGCAAGATCCCCCTCCTCCGTCAGGGACGCGGTCGGTATCTCGAAATCGATTTTCACATCCAACCAATAAAAACTAGAATGTAACATGCCAGTAGAAAGTCTTTTAGTAGTAGAAAGTTGTTGTTTTTTGTTGTATTTTTTTTGCTTACGTCCACATTCGACATTGTGAATACTTCAGTCAAGCACTTATGTGTCAACTCACGACGCAACGTGTCTCCTAACCCCTTCTTGGGTATTGAGCGCTATTGGAGTAATCTTCCGTTACTTTCTACGTATATTTTGGAGTAATCCTCCGTTACTGTATATATTTACTATAGATGTTTCTGTCCGTCACGTCTCGTCGTAGTCTGTTGTCAAGAGGACCGCCAGGTAGCATCTCCGCGTACGCGCCTCCCACCACGCGCTCCTGCGTCATTACCCAGCGGCCAGAATTGGGAAGGAATAAGGATAGGGGCAGGGTATAGGACACTTCACACTGGTTGGAATAGCCCTTGTGAAGCAGCCAAACTCGTTTTGTAGGAACAAATTTCACATGAGATTCGACGGGAATCGAACCCGGATCTCCTTGGTGAAAAGCGAGCGACTTTGCTCTGCGCCACGATAAGGCCTAATGTTAATGTTAATGTTTACGTCTATATTATATAGACGTATATCTGCTTATGTTTGTGTTTGCATTGTGAGTGAGCCTTTACACCCTCATATTTGCGAGAGGCACGCTCAAGTCCATCTACATGTTTTGGAAGTAGATTTGATATTACAGATGGTCTTGACTCTCCAACTGATTTCGGACGAATGAACCGACAAAACGAAACGAAACAGGTCTTCGTCGACAGCCGATGTTTCCGGACACCGTCAGAAGATCCTCTTACGACGGCGTCCGAAACATCGGCTGTTCGGATTCATTATGACCATCTCCAGTTGCCAGCACATGTTTGAACGAATCGGGGATATCTCGGAATCGAATCGGGGAATCGTTGGAACGAATCGGGGAATCGGGAAATGTCGGACGTCGGCCGACCGAAAGTTTGGCCGAAATCAGTTCCACTGTGTCCCCGCGTACCGAATGATCGCGCAGGCGGTGCGGGCGGCGTGGGCCGCGCGGCGGAGCGCCGCACGGGGACGGAGGCGGCGGCGTGGGCGGCGCGCACGGCGTGCACGCGCTCTCGCGGACGCTGCCGGCGACCGCACGCGCCCTCCTCGCGCCGACGGCTGCAGCGCCTGCGCACGGCCGTCATGCATTCACTCATTCATTCATTGTTTAGTTGATGGATTTATGACTCCAGGCACGTTAGTTAGACTTAGTTAATGCCTTATTTTACGTGGCGAGACTCGGGCCATCAGGCCCGCTCTTCCGTCTAACCACGCAAATTTTGCTACGCTGCTTTCACCACCTAGCGGAGGTATTATCTTGGGCGACGAAACTGGCGGATCTCAATTTTGCTCAGAGGCTTCTTTTAGGCTTGGGGATATTTCACATGCAGTAAATCTACTACATGGGACAGCCACGTCACGTCAACTGCTACGGCCCCGTAACGGTAATGATTTTTCTTTTATCATGGGGGATGCCGGTGTTCCTCGTCCCCTGAATAGTGAGATCCGACCATGGTGGAAATACAAAGGGGAGGTCTTGCGGGACACTGGTTTTTGCTCGTTCTGGGCACCACTTTATGCAAAATAAACTGCATTCACCGAATGCACGTTTTGCACCATCAAACCTAGGATCAAATGAAAATAAATTTACTAAACATAATAAATAGTATATTCAATACCTTGACTAAACTTGTGTACTGTCAATAACACGCAAAATTCATAAAATTAACATGCTGCTTTCAAAGACAGAAAATTGGTATTTCTTTGGAGTCCAGCGAGGTCGTCTCTCCTCCGCTCTCCGGGAAGACCCCCCCCCTTCGCTCTGGGAGGCAAAATGCGAAATCGCGCTAGGACATTGCGACGTGCAGCCAGAATTAAACGCAGTATTAGAGCATAAGAGCGTGAAACCAGTGCGCTACCTGGCTTGCATCTGACGCCAGAGAGAACGCTCGACGGGCCCTCTATGATCTCAAAATGTTTGCACAAACATCCATATTGCGGCAATATCTCGAATATTGAATGTCATTAAATGGAAAATAGACAGATGAGTCACGTAACTTTAGCACCTCCAGCAATTTCTTAACGGTTGAAGTTATTGCAACGCAGTTTTCACACAAGGGCATGAGGGTATGGGGCTAGTGTATTTATATATTCATTTCCATTTTTATCACTGGTGTTTTACGATATATTGAAGTAAAATTTGTTGTTGTTTTTAGATCTATTTTTAGTCTACCATGACGAACGTAAAAAGACGAATCCAATGTTATACATATTGTCATTTATGTTAGATGAACCTTTTTTGAGTAATTTTGATTTTTGCGACTCGTGTTTAACGGACGTTGTAGCGCGCGTAAGCAGGGAGAGCGCTGCCTTACCTTGGGTGGTGGACATTCAAAATATCCGTTAAATTATTATTATTATTATTATTATTATTATTATTATTATTATTATTATTATTATTTTTAGCCCATAACATCCCGCAAAGGGCCAAGGCATCCTGCTTTAGCAGGGTTACAGTAGGTTGATATTCAATTTCACTAAAGTTCACTCAATATTACTAAAATCGATTAATAGCACTGTGGATCATCTTCTTTTTGCTGTTCATTTCCCAGTTGCCTCCATGTTGTTCTCTCTTTGGCCAGTCTCGTCCAGGTGGGACCAGCTGCTTTGCATAGCTCATCTGTCCATCTTCTCCTCTGTCTCCCTTGGTTTCTCCACCCATACCGAGGGTCCCAGATTGTTGTAGTGTATGCTCATCGTTGCTGGTCTTGCCTTATAATATGTCCTCCCCAATGCCATTTGCTTATTTTGGCTTGCCGTACTTCATCTTTAATTTTAGTTTTTTTCTAATTTCTGTAGATGGTACTTTGTCTAGGAGCGAAATATTTAACATTTTTCGTTCCATTTTCCTCTGGCATCGTTGTATCCATTTTATTTGTATTACTGTTAAGGACCATGTTTGTGATCCATAAAGCAATATCGGCAAGATGCACGAGTCCATTACTACCTTTTTAATTTGGAGGTTTATCTTTTTATTTAGCAAAATGAGAGAGAGGCTCCAGAATCTTCTCCATGCTAATTTAGTTCTTCTTCGTATTTCCTTATCTCCTCTATTTGTAAATGATATTACCTGGTCCAGATAAACATATTCTTGCACATATTCTAAGTTGCTGTCGTTCACCATTATTGATTTGGGTTCACTGTTACTCATTACTTTAGTTTTCGATAAGTTCATTTATAAACCGACCTCAGTACATTTTGCGTTTACATCGCATAGCATTAAATAGCATAGCATCCGTTAACTACGAGTAGCAAAATACTAAAAATTGTTTACCTAACATATGACTATGTATATCATTAGATTTGCCTTCTTACGGCCGTCATAACAGAATATAAAAATATGTATAGTTATTTTTGAAAAAACACATTTACCTCAATATTTTGTAAATGGAAAATAATATTTACTTCATTTAGCCTCTCACTCTGCACTTGTGTGAAAACTGCATTGCAATAACTTCAACCGTTCAAAAATTACTAGAGGTACTAAAGTCCCGTGACTCCTTGTATGTTCCTAACATCATACTATTTTTATAGCATTATACGAACATATTTCAATTTTCTGGGTGTTGTGCAACCGTGCAGCTTAAGCAAGAGCCGCCATCTAAAGAAGTGTGGGGAGATTGCGTGACGTCACCTGTGAATCGTCCTCCGTCCGTCGTGGCGGTCAGACATGCGCCCGATTAGGCTGCTGGTGCCGTCCGTCTCTGCAACCACACGAAATAACATTAGATATGGGTCCAGTTTAACACAGCGGTGTCTATGGTACTAGTTTAGGCCCCGTGCTTCTTTTTAAATAACTCTTTATTTTGTTTAGAACTTGTCATCTATGCACATAAACGATGGCAGTGTCGAAAATTTTTAATTCACACTCTACTGACTCTTAAAATGGAAAAGACTGGTGCATTCATAATAGCTAAACGTGATGGGTTGATAGAATATTAACACTCGTGAATATTTTTTCGATGGTTTATTATTGTTTGATAATCTTTCTCTACTTCATTTTCACTGGAACAACCACTTTATTTTATGTCAAAGTATTCATTTAGATTGCCATTAAAATATTTACCTGTTCCCCATTGGCGCATAAAGACAGAATGGAGATCCTGCTTTTACTTTCATACTTTAGTGCGTACGTAGTTTAGTAAGTACTTACGTAGTATAGAAGAAAAATTTGTAATGCTGCAGCGGAAAGTGGCGATTTTTCATAACAAAATTGTATTGTGGAACCCTAATGCCGAAAAAGGGGATAAACAAAGATGGTCACATATATACAGAGTGAGTCACATAACTCTATCACTTCCTGTAACTTTTCAACGGTTCAAGTTATTGCATGCAGTTTTCACGAAAGTGCACGAGGGAATGGGCCTAATTGATAAGTGTATTTATTTATATTTTATAACTTGTATTTTACGAGATATTTGATGTAACTCTGTTTTTCCAAATGGAACAATACATGTTTTTTCAGTCTATCATGACGAGCGTGAGCGTAAAAAGAGGAATTCAATATATATATATATATATATATATATATATATATATATATATATATATATATTCATATGTTAGATAAGCATTTTTCTTAGTAATTTTGATTTTTTTGCGTCTCATTTTAACTGATGTTTTGAATGTAACAAACCTCCACGCAAGGTCACTCAGCGCTCCACCAGCAAACGCGCGCTCGGGAAAGAGAAGCTGATTTTAGTATTTCGTAATACCAAACATATTCCAAATATTCACAAAACTGTTGCAATCTTCTCCTGAACTCTGCTTTCCATCCCTCCGCGTTTTCAGATTTTTGTCTTTCGCTAATTAAAGGAATTGAAGGATTGAAAATAAAGGTTTTTCATAAGTAATGTGTTGTAATAAAATTGTTTATTACTTCAACTCCATTAAAGGGGTTTCACATCGCAGGATATTAATGGTATCTTGAAACAAAACACAATAAGGATAAATAATTAAGACTGTAAAAAGAATATTGGACATTTCGAGCAAAAAATTTTAATGTTAATAAGTATATAATAATAACAACTTAGCGATAGAAACATAGGGATAGTTATTATCATTATCTTCCTGCATTTTTTCATTTCATAAGGTATTATTATATTCGCATTATCATAAAAAAATATTTGCTGAAAATGTGCATTTTTCTTTGTACAATCTTAATAATTTATTATTACAGTGTTTAGTTTCCAAGATCCCATTAATATCCTTTGAAATGACACCCCTTTAAATGAAGTTGAAATAACAATTTTATTTCAATAATACTTCTGACAAATCCATATTTTAAATCCTTAACATAAAAAATCTGAAAATGCGGAAGGATAGCAAGCAGAGTTCAGGAAAAAATTGCAAGAGTTTTGTGAATATTTGGAATATGTTACATATATTATCTAACATATAGTATATCACTGAATACGTCTTTTTACGCTCGTCATGATGTACTGAAAAAATATGTATAATTCCATTTGAAAAAATAAAGTTACCTCAAATATCTTGTAAAATACAAGTTATAAAATATAAATAAATACACTTATCAATTAGGCCCATTCCCTCGTGCACTTTTGTGAAAACTGCATTGCAATAATTTGAACCGTTCAAAAGTTACAGGAGGTGCTAGAGTTACGTGACTCACTCTGTATAGTAAATTTCATGCTATAATTCATCTCCATTTCTGGGTCCTTTTCAGCGGAAAATTGTTTGACTAAAAAATGTTAGTCTGTCAACGGCCAATGCTAGATCTTAAACCGTTCAGACAATTTTTTCCAAAGTTCATTTTCTCCTATCTTTATGGCCGAACTCCAGATCCTACGTATTTGAAACGCACATTTCATTTCTGGGGGTATCGTACTTTATGTAAAGCCGTAACATTCTCAAAATGTTCTCAAACATTCCTCCAATTGTCTTCCTGAAATTCTTTTCAATAGAGCAAAGGACGCTTAAAAAATATAGCATGTCTAATGTTTTTTAAATTCCTTAATTTTTAAAATTGCGAAAGTTTAAATTTTGTAGGCGTTTTCCAACAACTACATTATCGAAGATGGAGATTTTTCCATAACGGTGACTGTTCTTTAGATTTCATTAAATACGTCACCATATACACCACATGTCACCAAATATGTTTAATGCGTATTTCTGCCGTGTGCATCCAATAGTCAGTTTGTGAAGCATGGAAAGTTAAAATTCAAATGATGCATCTGACAGATCACCGCATCAAATGATGCATCTAATAACTTTTACTTTGGCGTGTGCCGCAGGGTTCATAAAATGGGTTTTCTGGAGCTCCTTACCAGTGGCGTCAGGATAGAAGAGTTGGTCGTATACTCCAACCGTCTGCCTGCGCGAAGACACGCCGATACAGCGCCTGGTGGCAATCAGTGGATAAAGTATTTTCCATTTTTCTACCCGCTCTTAGTCTCCTCAACCATCCTGGTCGGCTGAGATGATTAATTGATTGTTAGTGATTCCGGGTACGTCAACTGATAAGGTCATTAATCCTGTACGTGTAGAGCAAGTTTTCGCAGTGATCTCCCGATGGATGGGGAGATCTGGCGCCGACTTACCGTCGTCTAGCGAGGTATTCCCCAACCAGGTATCTCCCACCAAAGGAGCACCGCCCCAGCCGTGAAAGGCTCGGGACCGGTTTCTTGGATGCAGAGTAGTGCACACATGTCTGTGTGTGTGTGTGTGTGTGTGTGTGTGTGTGTGTGTGTGTGTAAGAGGTGAGGATAGAAAAAGGAGGAGAAGGGAAAGATCGCGCGCGGTCCGTGGTCCGTTTGGTAGGGTACTGCTCCGGCATTCGCCTGGTGTAGATCGGAGAAACCACGGAAAACTACCCGGAGCAGCCGATCGCCAGAATTCTCCTCCAGACAGCGACAGAACTCGACCTAGCTGACAAGCTACCGTCGAAATACGAACCTAGTACCTCCCGGTCAGAGGCACCACATTGACATCAGATGATGCCCTGACCCACCTCTCCTGGTCAGGTCGGCTGAGAAAATTGTTATTTATACGAGAAAGTACGCGCTGTTGCAGCGTGCTCACCGGTGGCGCCTGATCCTCCTGAGCGTCTCCTCGGTCCAGTCGCAGTCGGGCTGCTTGCGGTCAAGGAGGTCGGCCGGGGCGTGGGGCGCGGCGGGGGCGGCGGGGCCGGGCGCGGGCGGGCCGCGGTGGGCGGGGCCGCGGAGGGCCGCCACGTAGCCCTTGGGCACGGCGCCGAAGAAGGGCACGCGGCTGAAGCGCGGGCCCAGGGCGCCGGGCGGCGGCGCGGGCCCGGGGGCGGTGCGGGCGAGGGCGGAGGGCGCGCCGCCCCCGCCCCCCGCCCCGCCTCCTCGGTCTCCGCCTCCGGCTGCGCACGCGACCGTCCAGTCACTGACCGTCTGCCACGACGGTCGTTAGACCCGTTAGTTGTAGTGATTGATTTCTGAACACTGTTGAGGTCATAAGTCGCGTATGTGTAGTGCATTTTTGTCACGGGATGTTTCGGTGAGAAGATCACTGATATCTCCCGTGACAAAAATGCCCTTTACTTACGGAACTAATGACCTTAGCAATGTTCACAAATCAATCACTCAGGAGATCCCGCTCAATCAATCGACCAGAAGAGAGAAGATCCCGCTGGATGGTAAATAAATAAATAAATAAATAAATAAATAAATAAATAAATAAATAAATAAATAAATAAATAAATAAATAAATAAATAAATAAATAAATAAATAAATAAATAAATAAATAAATAAATAAATAAATAAATAAATAAATAAATAAATAAATAAATAAATAAATGTCTTTATTGGTGGCGAGGCTCAGGCCATTTAGCCTGCTCTTCCGCCTGACCACTTTCAGAATTTATATTACAATAATACATAATAAAGGGGGTCATTCAATGAAAAATACGCACGCAATTTGGATGAAGATATATACATGGGTGACAGGAGTAAAAGCGAGGGAGGACGAGTTTGATAGGAAATCGTAAAAGAATCGGGATGAATGGAACGGTAGAGAGAAATGAAAGGAAAAAGAAAGAAAAGGAGAAAAAGAAACAGTGAAATGTTAATAAGTTCTGTTAATTGGTTCATTGAGGTTTTGAGGAAGCTAAAATTGCGTACGTATTCTTGAATTACCCCTAAAAAAACTAGAAAGGGAGGGAATCTCGTCAGCATACAAGCGAAGACATATCAAGTCAAAAGTTCAAGCCCTGAGAGAAACTGAAAACATTGATAATGATAAATGATTTTGCGTATATTTCCTAATATATGGATGGTGAGATCCGATGCCGACTTGCCCGTCAGCTTGCGGGGTTTTCCCTACCAAGCATCTCCCACCGCCCCAGCCGGGACAAGCTCTAAGCTCCCGATCGGTCTCCCGGCATATATGGTTGGGAACTGTAGGTAATTGCGTGTGTAAGTAAGGAGAGCGGTTCAAACAAGGAAGTGGAAGGAAAGTTCACGTGCGATCCATGTGTTGTTTGTTAGGTACTACTACTTTGTACTGTCAGTTTCATATTATAAATTGGTGGCGGATTTCGATGACCTAAAACATTGCCAAAAATGATCAATAAAATACTCTTAAAATATTTTAAAGATATTCTAAAAGCAAAGAAAAATGACGTAAAAATGTGATCAAAACTAGTTGTAATGAAAAAGTCAAACTTTGGGATATGTTACTGATTTAATCGAGGCTTCTTCCTTTCGTTCAAGTGAACTATGCTTGCAAACGTTTGGTTTGGACTGTTGTTTACAATGAAATCTGTCTTTATTTATCGCGAAATCGGCCGAATCGACATTATAACGTTGATAGGCGTCATAGGGATAGATTATATACTGACAACGGCTGACATTACAATTTCTGAGCGAAGAAATCGTTTAGGCTACTCAGGAATTCTACGGAGAACATTTGTTGAATCATGTTAATATTATTTGAAGAAAATTCCATTAAAGTGCTATTAAAATTTATGGAATATGCGAAATATGCTTTAAAATTAAGAAAAAAGGTAAAAATACATAATGCTTAAATATGAATATAAAAATGCTTATTAGTCGAAATCGACGAAAAATGCAAGAAAGTCATAAAAATTGGCCATATCCTTAAATCATAACATAACAATAATATATATACTGAAAGGCATCGTTTTAAAATAAAAAGGAAGAAAATGACATTTCATTAAAATCCGCCCCCTAATTATAACATTTTATTATTATGAAATAACGAAAAGTATTGAATGACACATGACCGAGAATACAAACAAGACTCGTTTGGTTCTTTTCTGTGTATTGCCTAATGATATTAATACTTATCGCCAGCTGGCCGTTGAGGGTGACTTTTCGTTCCTCTGTTTGGTTGTGTTATGTCAATATAACAGTTGCTTTTCACGAAAAGGATTTAACGGTCAGTTCTCCACTATGCACAATCAAAACAATGGCGTATGTCCTCTTATTACAAAGAGAGGTATTTTTTATTTTTACGAATTTTCCTAACGGAACAGTATAACGAAAAAAATTCCGTCAGCGACGCCTCAGCCTTGACCTTGAATTCAGACTGCTGTGACGTGAAAGTGCAAGTGTAAAAAGTAAACTTTATGCAAATATAGTGAAGTATAATTGAATGAATAAATGCTGTGCGCAATTAGTGTACATAACTGCAAATGGGTGAGTGAATTGACATGTGAATGAGTATGAAAAAATAAAAATAAAACGAGACATTTATAAGTTGAACATTCTTTAGACCAAGGGAAACGGCCAAGTGCCGTTCTGTTAAAGCGCGCTTGCTCTAAGACAGTTGAAACATCTGTAGCTAGGTTATAAATACTTCCCCCCCCCCTTCACTATGTTACATTAAGATCAGTAGTAGCTAATACGATCAGATGAAAGTATTTTGTTTTCTTTTTTACATTCACAGACTTATCTGAACATTCGGGCATCATCTCATTTTCAGCACTACTGCTAAAAATTAAACTTTCCGCGCGCTGTCCATGCTCTAAATATAACCTAACAAACGCTATCACTAGGTACTGTCTACGAAATAAATTACTCCTCACCAGGAGTGGGAAATTGGAAATAAATGAAAGAAAAAAGGAAAAAAGAAACAAGAAAAAATAAATAAGGGAAAAACGGCCGAGCATAAAGGCCCGTTTTCAAATTGGAACATGTCGCAGCAATTCGCGTATTTCTCGGTCGATCCGCTAGATTTCGCATGATCGCAACCGTATCAAGCAGTGCTTCATAAAGTGCTAGATGTTGCTTGCTCCCGATCATGCGACATCAAGCGGCACGAGAAGAAAGACGCGAAATGCCGCGACATGTTCCAACGTAAAAACGGCCGAGCATAAAGGCTCCCACAGACCGGTGTGGACGATCCGCAGCCTACGCTGGGATTGGCCGCAGCGGAAGTTTCGCGTCACGTGTTGCCTTATGAACACGTTCAGACCAGCGCGGCAGGCGAGCGTCTCGGCAACGGATTGGCAGCGTTTAATTGGCGGCGAAATTTGTAACGCAGCCAGACGCGTTTCTTCCGTTGCAGCTCGGGTTTCGTGTGAGTCCGCCCGTGTTCGGGAGTCTTCGCTCCCCTCCGGGTTGAGCGACCTTGCCAACCGTCACCAAACGCTGACTCATAATTGACGCTGTGGTGTGAACGGTTCTGCGAATTCCGCGGCCGCGTCTAGCTCAGAACTTTCCGCGCCGCACCCGCCGCGGATCTACCGCGCCGGTCTGTGGAAGCCGTAAAAGATGGCTACCGGCGGCGTGAGGACGTTGGCAGGTGATCGGCGGCGCGCGCTCGAGGTCCGCGCGTTGGCGGAGGCGGTGGCGGGTTCGGGGGCGGGGGCGGAGACGTTGGTGGGCGATGCCCTCATGGGGCAGCCTGTTCCTTCCTTCCCCTTCCCCTTGGTCGCTCCCGCCTGCTTCGGAACCTGTGTGATATAGAGAGAGATTACTCTTTAAAGTCTGTTTTTCACATCATTTTTTTCGTCCATTTTCATCGATACAGAACCATGCGGGTAGTAATTTATTCAGAAAACTGACGAGTGCTTCATTTTTCGGTGCAAATTTCGTCTTGACGTCCGCGCTCCCGGCGTGACGTTCCGGAACTTTCTCACGTTTGCTATGCGTGTGGTACGATTTGGCCCTTTTGTGCAGTTTTGGGAGCGTTCTAACGTGTTGATTTGTAATGTACAGTAGTTAGTGTGGTGAGAAACAAAGTATGTACGACGTTATAATGTTTCGTTCTGTGCTCAGCCCTAAAATAATTTATTGTGTACCCATATATATGATATTCAATTGTTTGATCTTTAAACGAAATGATTTATAAAACGCTGGATATTGTTCATCCAGTTTCGATACCGAAACACTACCGCGTAGAAACGAACGTCCCTTTTCCATCCATTTTCTGTACAGAAAAATATATTGAAATGCTACCGTATAAAAGAAGCTTAAGAAGGGTCCGCTTTGACAACTACCGCTTGAGCACTGCTGGTAACATTACTGGCTATTATGTCCCAATTCGTTAATTCGTTCGTTTGCGGTTGACTCCCTTGCAATGCCATGCTTCCGACCTCACATTCATTTCCTCTGTTATTTGATTGCTCCAAGAAGGGGCGGATTTGAAGCAACTGCTGGCAACATTACTGCCGGTAATGTCCGTGCGTTCAATTCAATAGTGCGTTGTGATCTCGGCTGTCCGGGTGACGCCGCGTCGAAGGCTGGGGTGCCGACGTTTCGACCGACATATCGCGGTCCTCTTCAGGACTGTATTGCCAATTGCTGTATTGGGCAATACAGCCCTGAAGAAGTCCGCGATATGTCGGTCGAAACGTCGGCACCCCAGCCTTCGACGCGGCGTCACCCGGACAGCCCAGATCATGGCTCTGGCCGCGGAAGCCTACGATATCAATTCAATAGTGCGTTCGTCTGCATTTGGCATACTTGAAAATGGCTTCCACGCTACATTTTACAATACCATCACCCAAGATATCTTCCATTTGTTTTTCGACCTGTCAAACTCGTCCTTTCTTAGAGTAACTTTTATCGCTCGGCAGGCTTGCCCAAAGCAATGGCCCCGGGGCCACGCGCAGGCAACCTACCGGGCCACGATATTTCAGGTATCTGCTGGGAAAACTAGGTTCGTATTTACCGATTGAAATATAAGAGAACTTGACGTTTGATCAGTTGGTACGCGGTTATCCAATCGCGAGCTTCGTTACGACATGAGTTTTAAAACTGAATTTCCTGATTCGATAGCCGCGACCCTGAACAGACGTCAATTCCATATATATTTTAATCGGATAATGTACGCCGCTACGAACACCGTCCATCCAATGTGACTCGATTGTGGATGGTACTCTACCTTCCATGCAAACATATTTATTTTTTATTTGTAAAACTAGAACACGAAAGTGTATGTGAGGGTTTTAATATTTCTACACAATATATCTCGGTTTCTGTTTTTTTTTTTTTTTTTTTTTTCAGAATTTCCTGTACATCTTTCAGCTTGTTCTAGGGAATATCCAGCAAATGCACCTACAATCCCAACACAAATCGTTATTTCGGTACGGTGTGACGAGCTACCCGCAGAGGGTAATTAATTAGTAATACGAGATTATGCCAGATTAATTCTTTGACAGAGAGAATATTTTGAGACTCACGTCATGATGGACGACGTGGTGCTATACGAACCTATTCATCTCAGAACTGAGATTGCAGGGTTGGGCGTGGCCTGAGTAGCAACTTCTTTCCCCGCAGTTGATATCTGCGATGGTCCTAAGGCCACTATTTTGGGAAGTTTTGAATTAGACTGACCTACGCTTCAGGGGAGAGAAAGCTTAATTTTCTTGAGAGCTTAATTTTATTTTTTTAATTTCTTTCGTAAGTATTAAATTATGTGATTAGACTTTAATAAACTACCTATATGTTGCACCGTCCGAAGCTCCTTAGCTATGCATGCGACATACAGCAGTGCTCGGCGGGAAGTCTACCCTACACTAGAAATGCGACATAGCTAACGAAAAATCGATGTTGAAAATTAAAACATTGATGTCAATAATATAACGCTCAATCCATCGATGTTTAAAAGGACCGATTATACAAAAACTAGTGTAGCAACGTTCAATAGTGGGGGTATGGATTCAATAGGAAATTTCGCGTTCGGAATTCTTTGAAATTCAGTCAGCCTTCATACTGCTCGTTGTGTATATTTCGCGAATGTACATACCCGCCTGAGATATGGCATAATATTCTGAGGAAATACATCTTATAGCTCCCAGACTTTTAATTTACAAAAAATAATTGTACGAATAATAATCAAATCCCACCCACGTGATTCTTGTAAGCGTCTCTTAATTAATCTAGGAAATTTTCCATTACCTTGTGTGTTTATTTATGAATCAGTGGTTTTTGTCAAAAATGACTTGCTTAAGGGCGGGAATATATTTTCAGAAAATGCCGATGTCTATTACTATAACACTCGACGTAGAAATCATATTCATCAGGTGACAGTATCAACAGCTCATTACAAAAAATTCACATACAATACATTATTTTACAACACTTTGCTAAATGACATTAAACGATTAAATTCGATAGAAAAGTTTAAATCCAAAGTGAAATAGTTTCTGCTGCATAACTGTTTCTATACATTTAGAGACTCTATTGATCATCACAAGGAAAGTAACATTAATTTTAACAGTGATATTTAATGTATTATTTATCATTGGACTGTATAATTCTAAACAATATGTAACAAGTATTATATCGCAGCTTCTAGGTCAATGACCCCCATCTCGATCAGGTTTTTCGTCCAGTTTCCCTGATCCATTGAGCAAATGATGAGATGGCCCCTTGTTGTGCTTCTGGTCATAAATGTAATTTCATTATCTGTGCACGTCTTCTAGAATTCAGTGGGAAATACAGTTATTCAAATTATCGTTTCCATGTTGTCGCGGCAGGAAGTATTATTCGGAAGGACAACATGGATAAGAGCCCAAAATGTATTGCTTATTTATCCTTAAAAATAGATTTTATTACATGGGAGTTTTTCTTTTAAAATTCAAAATTCAAGTAGTATATGACTTAGTGTATGGATCACAGAATTTTAAAAATGTGCACACAATTCACTTTTCCCCATGGCACGTCATTCGCAGTTTTAACTGTCTTTGACATAAAATAAATAAATTTAAAAAATTGGCCGTACATATTAATATATAAATTTACAAAATTAACTCAAAATTAAGAATCACTAACAAATTTGCAAATTAAATTTGACGAAAATAATATTCTACATTTGTGGACGAAAATTACTTTTCAGTTTTCACACTTGGTCTTTTGAAGGCGCAAGGGTTTACTATAATGTGAATAACAGTACTTGAACTGTAATTCACAATAACTTATTATAGTGTAAAGTAAATGTGTTTTTGCCATTATAAAACTATTGATTGAACTTTATTACTTTTTTCTTCTTTTTTTTTTTTCTCTCTTTCTCTTCATCTAATTTTCTATCCCTCCCTCTCTCTCCGTCACACTGTTTTTCTCTTATTCTCGTTCTCTCTTCCTCTGTCTTACTCTCCCTCTCTTCCTTTCCCCTGTTCTCCTGTCCCTTTCCTTCTCTCTCTCCCCTTGCCCCTCCCCTCGTTGTCTTTTCCCTTTCTGTCTCCCTATCCTTCTCTGTCTCCCTCAGACTGTCCCAGTGCCCGGGCTCACGTGCAGCGGCGGGTGCGGCAGGGGCTCGTAGGCGGGCGGGAAGCCGCCGCCCAGGGCGAGCGCGGCGCTCGGCCGCCCGGTCTTCCCGCCCGCGCCGCCAGGCGGCAGCAGCGGCGGGATCTCGCGCGGGTACCACTTCTCCGACAGCTCCTTGGCCAGCCCGCTCAGCTTGGCCCCCGCCTCGTCCACGCTGCGCTCGCACGCCGGCGCCCGCCAACAATGGCGAAAAAGGGCTCATTCACGACGAGTGCGGATGGAAAACCAGAGCAGGCATTCAAGAAAACACTCTTTAGCTTAACGCAGTGGCGAATCCTCAACATTATTTCAAGTATACCGCACTTTATGCAAGTTGCCTCTACCGTTTGTTGTTGTTTTGTTTGTTTGTTTGTTGTTGTTGTTTTATTTTGAGCTTTGCTAAAATTCCAATACTATGAAAATCCGTTCTTAATAATTGTCCTATAAGACAAATACACAAACCACTAACCTCTGGATCATTAACACACTCCATTTTCACAAAAACTTGAGAGAAGCGTAACTTACGTACGATCAGAGAAACCGGGAGCGGTAGCTCAATCGCCCTTGAAACTGCCCGCCCTTGAAACTGATGGCACTGCAGAGCCTCTGACCGGGAGGTCCTAGGTTCGAGTCCTGACGGCGGCAGGATTTTCGACACGAGCTTTTCAGCTGGGTCGAATTCAGTCGCTGTCTGGAGGAGAATTCTAGTGGCCGCTTGCTCTGATCGGTAGTTTTCCGTGGTTTCTCTAATCATCACCAGGCGAATGCCGGAGCAGCACCCTACCAAACGGGCCACGGACCGCGCGCGATCTTTCCTTCCTCTTCCTTGTCCTATCCTCTCTCTTACACACACACCTACACTAACATGCACCACACTACCACATATTCCGGGAGACCGGTCGGGAGCTTAGAGCTTGTCCCGACTGGTGCGGTGCCCCGCTGGTGGGAGAGTCCTGGTTAGGGAGAAACCCCTCTAGCCGGCGGTAGGTCGGCGCCGGATATCGCCATCCAGCGGGGGAAGATCCCCGCCATCTCCCGGTAAAAAACGTGCACTACACTAACGGGACTAATGACCAAAGCAGTTGACGTGCCCGGAAACACGAAAAAATCAATCAATTAATCAACGATCAGAGATGGACTGTTCACCGCAATATTTTGCGGTGCCTACCGACCGTCCAGACGTGCATCCTCCCCTCTCCCCGACCTTGAAACATGAGGAACCCTAGGTTATCGCGACGGGCGTGCGGTGCCTCGCCTGCGCCAGCGAATTTTCTGCTCGGCTTTAAGAACTATTTGAAAATTCTCACTCTGTTCGGGCCCACACGCAAAAGCAGAAAGGGACGTATAAATATAAAACGCTTCCTACGCCCTAAGCGGCAACACCGGAAGGGCGGCATGGGAAGTAAGTTGCCAAGCGGCACCACTGCGCCGCGTGATATTCGCTTTCGCGACCCGAATCTTCTAAACCGCTCTAGAACATTTCAAATTCTAGCAGTTCCCTATTGGCCTGTTCAAATTCACCCCACCTCGCCATACTCCAACCGCTGGAAAAGCAGTCGCTAATTGGCCAGTTCAAATCAGTTCAAATCCCCTCTTCGCGTGCCCGATAGAACTCGCAAACCGAACAGAAATCAGTCGCTGAGTCGCACCCTTGCTAGAAGCATGTCTCGGGCTCCGTGTTAAAAGATCACGTAAATTCTTATATAGAAAGTAATATTCTGTATTTATGTTGTGGTCAAGTGAAAAGCCACATTATTTCAATTTGTTGTAGTTCAGCATTGTGTATAAATCACTCGCTGAGAAGCAGCCAGTGCGAGAAGTGTATCTCGGGCTCCGTGTTAAAAAACATCACGTAAATTCTTATGCAGAAAGTAATATTCTGTGCTTATGTTGTGGCCAAGTGAAAGCCACATTGTTTCAATTTGTTATAGTTCAGCATTGTGTATGTATTGAACTAATTAATGTATTGTGCTTCAAGATGGAAAATTCCTGTATTCTCACATTGAGAACAATAACTTACGTGTATTTTTATTGTAAAGAACAATTGTGACAACTCCAAGGTGACAACTCCAAACATCATTCTGCAAGGTGAAAAGTGTGTTTCTATGATAATCCACATTATTACTAAATTCCTAACGAGCGTCGAAAGGGACTGAGTGGATTGCCTACCTACTTTCAACAACCAATAATACAGTCCACTACAAGCAAAGGTAACCCGCCACGTCCATGGTCCTTCGAGCTTCGGATATCGAACTAGTGACCTGTGGAAAGCAACCCGCTCCGTCCACACTCTATCGCAAATCACAGCGCTTACGGATGCGGAAGACTGACTGGCTCTCGGTAGCACAACCGTGATATTTTTTCGCGTCCGTTTTAAATCTTTCAAAATCTCAATAACATTTTAGACGATTACCAAACTTATCAAATATTTCTTATACACTTTGGAATTACTAGGCATACCGGCGGTATACGTGGTGTATCGGAGAATTCGCCACTGGCTTAACTCGCAACTCATGACTGGAAGCTCCTATTCTTATTCTGGCTGTTTGGCAACCGCGTGTCTTTGCCTACTCTCACGACTGCCGTGGTTGGCGGGTCGAGGCAGCAGAGAAGGTAAGCTGCAGCAACTTTTCCTATTTCTGTTTTTGCCATTGAAGAGCTTAGGCGGGCAGGTACGCGGTTCACACGCCGTAATCTTTTGGCGCAGCGCAAGGTGGGAGGGGGAGGGGGCAGAGACACGAGCGGGCAAACAAAAGGTGTCTTTAGGCGATGCTGTCCAGTTTGCTTAAGAAACATAATTATAATACTGAAGATGTGGAGGGAAGTTGTGACTGATTTATCAATTTATTAATAGCAACGTAACAATAATTATTATTTAATGAAATATATCTCGAGAGAAATCAGAAAGATATCTCGTGAAACATCACCTCCAAGCTCGTCAATATTTATAACATTATTATTTGTATCATTATTATTATTATTATTATTATTATTATTATTATTATTATTATTATCATTATTTCCTAAATGTGAATTCCTGCGATCCTAAATGAAACGTGAATGGATGTCTGTCCAAAGACAGAATAAGTCTCTCTTTCTTCCAACTAAAATAGCCCCATTCTTCCACCCCCGAAATCAGTGAGCACGCGACTGCAAGGGGGGGGGAGGCGCAAAAAGTGAAAGGGAAGCCAAAAGTATTTCACGCGTTGCCAACTTGTCAAAACAAGTGATGGTGTTTCCAGACATGGCTTGTGAGTTCATCTGTAGTATAAAAATAATATACATTCTTAAATTGTGTCTCATCATAAATGTAACCGACTTACAGGGCATGCACAGGTCGAAAATGTTCACTTTTTGCCAGTGAACATGTAGTGAGAAATTTTATACAAAGGAGACAGACGTGACCTGGCGAAACTCCGTGCATAAGGGGCTGCTTAAAAGTCAGCGGAGGTGATTGTGTTTATTTTATTTATTTATTTATTTTACGTCAAAAAACAGTTAAAAACTGCGTATGACGTGCTATGGGGAAAAGGGAGTTGTGTGCACATTTTCAAAATTATGTGATCCCTACACTAAGTCATATACTACTTAAATTTTGAATTTTGAAAGGGAGAAAAAAAAAAAAAACTCCCATGTAGTAAAATCTATTTTCAAGGATAAATAAGCAATAAATTTTGAATTTTGAAAGGGAGAAAAAAAAAAAACTCCCATGTAATAAAATCTATTTTCAAGGATAAATAAGCAATAAATTTTGCTCTTATTACTTCCTGGCACGACAACATGGAAACGATAATTTGAATAATTGTATTTCCCACTGAATTCTATAAGACGTGCACAGAAAATGAAGTTACATTTATGTCCAGAAGCAAAACAAGGGGCCATCTCAGCATTTGCTCAATGGATCAGGGAAACTGGACGAAAAACCTGATCGAGATGGGTGTTCTTTCTTACCCACTGGAAGGTGACATCCGGGGCCGATCTAAACGTCGACGTTCATTTCTCTCTCCGGGTATCTTCCCCAACGGAGCACCACCCCAGTCCAAAAAAACTCTGAACTCCCGATTAGTCTCTCAGCACGAGTGTTAGAGTAATGCATGTAAATGTGTGTGTGTGTGTGTGTGTGTGTGTGTGTGTGTGTGTGTGAGAGAGAGAGAGAGAGAGGGGGGGGGAAGAGTGTAGATGTAAGGGAGGAAGGGGTCAAGGATTAGGAAGAAAACGTCGCGCGCGGACAGGGCCCCGTTTATGTAGGTATTCGCTACCATTTTCGGGAGAAACCACGGAAAATTACCCACCGAAGTAATCCACAGCTCTTCCGGTCAGCGGTTGAACTTGACCTATGCATCGAATAAAATATTAAGTCAGTTGACACTTGATCAGCTGTGACGCTGTCATCCAAACGGGAGTTTGAACGTCTCTCTAGTATTATTGGTGACGTTCAATCTTCCGATTGGATGACAACATCACAGCAGATCAAATGTCAAGAGACCTAATATTTTAATCAAAGTATAGTTTTTTTAGCCACGTTGGGAACTTCTGTTATGCCACAAGTTCTGGACCAATCACTCCCACAGGGGTTTTCTTTCCCTGATTGAATAAATCCCGAGATGACCCCTCTTTTGCTTCTAGGCATAAATATAACTTCCATGGCTGTGCACGTTTTCTTGATTTCATTGGGAAATATAGGTATTCAAATAATCATTCTCCTTGTTGTAGTGGCATAAAGGCATTCACCTAGGGTACGATGAGGGATAATATCCAAAGTCTGCAGCTGTTTTGCCTTAGCAAATAGTTTTTATTCGCATATGTGAATATATTTTCAACAATTCTTGCCAAAACGCTCTTGGTACCTGTACTCAGAATTCAACTTAATATAGAATACTCGTAAGAGCTAAGACTGAGATTTCAGATTTCAAGAAAACGTACACAGATCGGACTTCTCCCCCATAGTACGCCAGAAAGAGTTTTGATTTAATTTTTTGAAGTAAAATAAACGAATCCTAAGACCTCCCAGTCAGAGATCATGCAGTGGCAACAGTCGCTACCCTGAGGCATCTCATCCGATCTTCCTTGATTCGAACATTTCAGTGTGTAGGGCAGTAGCGAATTCTCTGATACACCGCGTATACCGCCGATATACCTAGTAATTCGAAGTGTATAAGAAATATTTAATAAGTCTGATAATCCTCTAAAATGTTATTGAGATTTTGAGAGATTTAAAACAGATGTGAAAAAATAACTATATATTGCTCCCGAGAGCCTGTCAGTCTTAGCATCAGTAAGCGCTATGAAGTGCGTTAGAGTGAGAGGTTTCAAACAGTTCTTGATGCTGTCCAGATAAATCGCTCGGCGCAGGCAAAGGCACCGCATGCCAGCCGCGATAACCTAGGGCTCCTCGTGTTTCAAGGTTGGGGAGAGGCGAGGATGCGCGTCTGCACGAACGGTAGGCACCGCAAAATATTGCGGTGAACAGTCCTTCTCTGGTCGTTCGTAAGTTACGCTTCTCTCAAGTTTTTGTGAAAATGGAAGGTGTTAATGATCCCGAAGTTAGTGGTTTGCGTAATTGTCTTATAGAACAATTATTACGGGCGGAATTTCATACTATTGGGATTTCGGAAAGTCTCAAAATAAAAGACAACGGTAAAGGTAGCTTCCATAAAGGGCAGTATAGTTGAAATAATAGGGAGTTTTAGCACCAGGCGTAAGGAGACAACCTTAAACTCTATTGATCACGTGACTATCGAGTGACTACGACTATAAGGTCGTAATGAACAACGTTTAGCAATTGCGACATTGCGTTATGCATTATAACAAAAGAAGCATTTCAAGTGTTGAACAAAGAAGTTGCATAATACATCAAAGAGTGTAGACTAAGTGGTGAGACATTTAAACCACAAAACGAGACAAGAGTATAACAAATCTACATTGTGCACAGAGTTAAAAAAATTTTATAGCCCACCGCAATGAGTACGCAGGCTGGAATTTTGAATCGGTTTTTCTTGAGAATGTAAGGAATATATTAAAACAGCGTTCGTTTATGAGCATAAGACATAACCTAACCCGAAAGAATGATTTCAACTTCTTTTTTGCGAACTTCTTACCTGTCACCTCTCCAACATTTTCCATTAATTCTTGCCAGCGTTGTGGATTTGGTAAGGAATAATTATACCTGCCTTAGATACGGGAATCTGTTTATTAGAGCTGGTAAAATACAACCTGTTTTAGGTGGCCATTTTGCCATTTGTAAGGTGACCGTAGAGACTCCTACAGGCGTGCACTATTTATGAAGGTATAAGGTCGTACCTTAGGTATTATGAGTATCTAAGGTAAGACGTTATGACTTCAAGGTCCGTCATGCAACTTTTAGTGCATAATGTCGCTACCTTACGCGAGGTGCTAAAACTCCCTAATGTTGAGGATTCGCTACTGGTGTGTAGAGCGATTTTCCTAAGGATGAGCCAAAGTGACAGCTAGTGCTTGCAACATAACTGAAGGTTCTGTGGTCGTCGTGCCCTTGAGCCCATTTCCTTCCCGCATTCGTTCGTTTGCAGTTGGCTAACTTGTAAATGGCTTCGACTCTTCGTTTTGTGATGTCCTCGTCCGACAAAAATATAGTGCGCCACGAGAAATAATTGAAAGTAGGAAGCGCAGTGTTATGTGCTCTTCAATAAAAATTATTTTTTTCCTATTAACATTACATTGAATTTACTTTTTTTGTGATAAATATTATATTTATTTGAAAACCGAGACTTTTAATGCGAGATGCGTACCGATGCACATGGGTCCGGCCTTTGTGCTGTTGTGTGTCGAGCTCTGATTGAGAGCTTTCTATTTACGTTCGTGGCAGTTTTCTTTTACTAATTGTGAGAGCATTTTAAGAGATTCTCCACATACGTAATTATATTTAAATATTTCCCGAACTCGCTTACGTGCATATATTAAAACGAAACTCTTATACTTCTACATAGGGATGTTTTCACAGGAGCCATTAGCACTTTACGAAGGGGTGTGGCTGAACAGCTGTCGCGGCGGAGGGATACTTCTCTGAAATACATGTGATGTTCATTGTTTTCGCGAACTGTTACTTTGGCTCATTCGTAGGAAAATCCTTCTATAGAAGCATTCCCTCCCTGCCGTTACCTGTAGATGACGCCCTGCAACGCGTCGACGGAGAGGCCGGCCCGGGCGCCGGCACCGCCGCCCCCGCTGCCGCCGCCGCCGCCGCCGCCCCCCATCCCGTCGTGATTGGAGGCCCCCGGCAGCGGGAGTCCGGGGTCGCTACTGCCCACGCGAGACTCCCCGGCGCCGTCGCTCGGCGCCTCGCCTCCGCCCCCGGCCGCGCCGCCGCCCGCCCCGCCGCTGCCGCCGCTGTACCGTGAATAAAATTGCTTTTTTCTGCGAGCGAGTAAAAATGAGGACTTTTACACACAATTGCTACGCGTGCGGGAAGTTATTTTTAGTTTTAAGTTTTAAGACGTGAAAAAAAAAACAACTTTTTGCGCGATTTCGACCCATTACGATGCAATGTTTTTAAATTTATTCGTTATTGCTTGATATTGCATTCGATAAGGAACTCTTATATAAACCGCGTGACTTACTCGATCGAGAGGAACGTTATTAGGAGGGAAATATGAAAGTAGTTCAATAACGCTACATGCTCTCTTATGGAGGCAATTGTGAAAGGGAAATTATGGAAGGGAAAATAGAAAAAACAAAGCGAGTCAAGTTAACATCAAGTAAATCTGAAACATTAAAAATAGGTAAAACATGAAAACATGCAAATACCAAGGGTGTTGTCTGATTCTAATGATCTCGACCAACAAAACGTTCTTGGGTCAAAGGTCCTTAGGCTTTTTCTCGCCACTCAATCGTTAGAATCCGTAAAATGCTAATAACTATTTCTGCGATCGTATAAAAATGAGGACTTTTACATACTGCTAGGCGTGCGTGAAGTTAATTTTTCCTTATGATATTTAAAAAAAAATTAAAAAGTTCTTTACGCTCCTAACGTCACTTATTTCCAGACTTGTTTCAAAAACATGTCTTATTTAATAAACTTTAACAGTATAAACTAGTTGCACAATATACCATTACGCACGGTAGGTATGTCACAATAGAAGAACGAAATAAACACACAATAGAGGCAAAACAACTTTAATTTCATTATTTTAAACTCTTCCCTAACAACTATTAACATATAATTAGTAAGTAACTATTAGCATATAACATATTGTGATGAAACTCGCAACAACTCCCTTAGATGTGTAATAGGAACTATCTACTATCCACAATAGGAATAAGATCATCATAAATAGATGGTGACTATTATAGAAACAACATTTCAACAATCGCTAACTATAAAAATATTCAAGAAAAATATAAGAATATATTTTCTCGTGTTTGTAAATAAGTATTTAAAAGTCGAATTTTCTCGTAAAATATCATATTATGTTCTATTCTCTAAAGGGTTAATAAAATTTGGCAAACATTGAAAGTTCAAACATAAAAGACAACTACTGTGGTGATCATCATATCAAAGAATTTGCTAAAATGATTTCAAAATTTTTATTAACAAGAATATAAATAGAAATTTATAATACATCATTATTTATATTACTTAATTTATAAAATATTTAATTTTTAAGTTATATTTCATATTTAAATACAGATTAAATGTTTGATAGAATCGAGTTTTAAATTATTTAAGAATTTTTCATTCAATTTCTTCTAATAAAGTTTGTGTTAAAACAATATTAATAGTTTGTAAAGATCTTTTTGTAGTTGCAATATATTTTCAATTTACAGTTGTCACAATTAATTTGATATGTCACATTGTCTTCATGTTGTTAATGTTGCGTAGTTACCAATGTTGTCTTTGTACAGGGATTATAACTTTGCATGTTACACACTTGCGGTTAAGATCCGGGCGAGCAGGAGGCCAAGATGGCGACCGCCGGTCGCCAGGCAGCAGGGGCTTCGTTCTCCGTCTAGGGCGCGGCAAAGATGGCGCTCGCGTTGACACACGTAGCCGCCATCGCCGCAGCGCCACCGTCGAATCGATTTCACAACGTCCGATGTTCTGCGCAAGGGTATTCTTACTTCGTTTTCGGTTATCCGCCACAATAAATTTTAGGCAAAGTTCTTGCGCATTGGCTGTCTTCCTTGTATGACAAGGAAATACGACAATGTTTTACGATTTAAGACAGTGCTGCAACCAGAATTTTTCTAAGGGATTCTATGGTTGTAGTGTCCAGTCGCTCAGGTATTTTCTTATAAAGGATTGTTAATTTATAATGAATTTAAAATTTACTTTTATTTTCTATTTTTTAGTTGAATATTAGTAAATCTGAAGAAAATCATGTGCCCATGTGTTTCGTTTGTGACAGTTTTATCCGCAGGATTGTGGCCGCAAACGCTCGCTTTCACCCGGACGGGTAAAACTGTCACTATTCCGAACGTGTAGTGATCGTGCACAGAAACTTGATAGTCGGCTTTTTCCTGCTACACCGCTGTTCTGGAGCAGAATTCTAGCGGTCCGCTGCTCTGATCTTTAGTTTCCCCTGTTTTTTTTTTTTTTTTTTTTTCCGAGAAACGCCAGTTGAATAAAGGAGAAATACCCTAATAAACAAGTCACGAACCGCGCGCGATCTTTCCTTCCTCTTCTTTGTCCTATCCTCACCCCGTACTTACATACAGTATCACTTTCACTACACTAACACTCATATCGGGAGACCAATGGGGAAATTAAGAGTTTTCAGCTTGACAGAAATTCAGACATTTCTGAATATTTTATATATTGTTTTATATATGTTTATATGTTTGTAATAACAATAATTATAAAAATCATTTTCAAGTTTGTAAAATTGTTTGTTTATAAAAATTATTGAAGAACGGATGTTATTCGGTCAATTCTTTACTGATACTCATTAACTCTTAATAAACGCTTTAGGTGATTTAAATTAAATGTTACAATCTTCGAGGCAAGTAGGGAGTCGAAGGTGATAACGTTTTGATAATAAACATGTGCACGGAAATTTCACGTCACACATTCACAAGGAACATAAAATATATATGACTACGTCAGAACACAGGTAAATTACATTGTATGCAGAGATTCCTACCAATCATGGAATATTTCAACAGAAATCCACGTTTAGGGTCACCTGATACCGAAAGAGAGAGAGAGAGAGAGAGAGAGAGAGAGAGAGAGAGAGAGAGAGAGAGTGAGTCAAAAGTCCGTTCGTCAGTCGAAATTTGAATTTTCAAAAATTAGATTTTTCCTTCAAATAAAATTTGTTCTCCACAATTTGTTCTTTAAATAAATCATTATTTTTTTTTGAAAATGGTAATGTTCGCGTTTTTTTGAATTCCTAGACATTATTAGAAACAAGATTTTCTTAAAAATAATTTCAACTTTTTTCTTTAAACCTTTCTTTGCGGATAGTGGTAAACAATAAAATTAAATAAACGCCATTTTAATATATTGTTTTGGTTTTACGAAAATGACGCAAGGTTCGTTTTTTGAAACTGATTGAACTGTAGTTCTGATCCATTAGGAAAATTGAGATGGTTACTCACGTGGGCGCCAGCTTTCCCGTTGGATATAGCGATCGTGTTCTGCTTTCTGCTGATTGACACCGTGGAACATCCATCGCCGTCGCCTCCGCGGCCTCCGTCTGTTGCCACTAGCGCTACGGGTGGTGGCGGGGCCGGGAGCGGAGAGCAAAGATCACTCCCTTGCGAGGAGACCTCTGGAACGCCCACATCTTGTGTTCCAACGAACTCATCTGGCGGATCCGTGGCAGAAGGAAGAATTACTTGTAATATTCTATATTTTCAACCTGGAATTAAGACTAATCGCATTCAAATTGAAACCAGAACAACTGGTAAATCAAACTGAGATTAATCACATCCAATTTGGGAACAAACACATTCGTCCAAGACAATTTGAATTGACATTAAACACATTCAAAGAGAGGATAAACAAGAAGAAATATGAAATGCAAAAATTTTGAACATTGATTGGTTTATTGAACTATTGAAAAAGAAATTGCAACTTCTTATCCTTCTTGTTCTACTTCTTATAGGGCCTTCATCTTCACAATTTTTCTTTTCATTATTCTCCTCCATCATTCACCCCTTCTTCATTCCTCCTCCTCCTCATCCGCATCATCATCATCATCATCATCATCTTCTTCTTCTTCTTCGTCCTCCAACCTTCACCCCTCCTCCTCCTTCCTCTTCTTGCCCTTCTGTTTTGTCAAATTGATTGGACCATGTCTTAATTTGAACGTGATCGTTTTCAATTTTATGCTGTCACAATTTGAACGTGTTTGGTGTCGATTTGATCATAATCGTAGAAGGGGGAAACACATTAAGAGGGAAAGATAGGGAAGGAAGAGGTGGACTAGTATCGGAGCCTACTGGAAGTGAAAGATTATACATTATACGGCGCCGTTTGAATCCAAGAAAACTATTGTTAGTGCTTTTTATATAAAATTAGTCAATATAGCTCGACAACAAAAATAATTGACCTGACTAGAGCATCCTTTCTAGGACTCAAGTATAAGTAGCTTAATATGAAAATAAGTTAATTCAGGGATTACGGGTCGACTATGGTATTCAGGCCATATTTTTGCTAACTATAATTTCAAACAGATTGATATATGTTCTTACTGAAAGGTATTTCATGTTTAAACAACTTTTCTTCAAAACATGCCCTTATGTCTTTTACGGCAAGAGAATAAATACGAATGATTAATTAACAATTAAATCAGTTTTACGAGACCTATGAGCACCTCTCGACTTGTGAGCATTCCGTACGTCTTTGTGTGTGTCAAAGGGTACGTTCTTCAACTAATTAGGCTTCACCTCTTCACCCTGCGCCTGATGAAATATTTTTATCCCGATTCAATGCAGGAAATAAAAAGACTGTACCCAACGCTGTTACTTATTCAACCATTTTAGATACTGAAACAGTAATACTGGGCAAATGCAGCACTTTCTCTTTGCACTCACATTCTGCACAGAAAAAAGACGAAAAGGGGGCTGTGTAAAACGAACGTTTGACACTACAGTTCACAAAACCGACTGTAGGGCATGTGTAAAAAACACTACTAGTTGAAACAATCGGGTCAATTATTTTCCTTGTACTGTTTTTGTAATAAATGATAGATGAAAATTGGGAAAAATTAAAAAGGAAAATGGGATGGATAATTTGATGGAAGAATGAATGATTAGGTGAATTAAAAAAAGGAAATGATTACTTAGACGAATAAATAAGTACCACACACTATTCAAGAATAATAAAGAAAGATGAATGAATACATGGATGGAGGGTTGATTGATTGGATGAATGAATGTATGTGTGGATGGATGAATACGAATCCGTGTAGTATGTATGAATGAATAAATGAATGTGTGAATGAATAAAAAAATAAATAAGTAGGTGTAACGATGCATGAATGAACGAACGAACAAACGAATGAATGAAACCTGGTCGTGATAGTTGTTTCGCAGATTGGAGCGTGCTGTGCGGAGACAGCGATGGGGTCAGAGAGCACAGCCAGAGCAACTGCTGCTGCTGCTGTAGTCGCCACAGTTGCTGCAATCGCGCCGCGGCAGCCACCCTATTAAACACATCCCAATCAAATTGTAACGGAAGACTTTCATCTTATGTCTAGGGGCTAAAGTAATTACAAAATTTATAATGAAAGAGGAAGATACAAAAGCGAAGTACAAGGAGATGATGACAAAGGGAAGAAAGAAGAGTTAAACGAAACATATGGAAAAGACGAATACGAAAAAAACAATGAGGAAACATACAGTGGAAGAAAAAGAGGAAGGAGGCATTACGCGAAGTTGATGGAAAGTGAAAAAAAAACTGATGATGATGATGATGATGATGATGATGATGATGAAGGCAAAGAAAATTAAGAACATGATTAAAGTCTAGAAGAACGCAATTTATTCAGAGGGCGGAGACTATGGGGAACACGAAGAGAGAAGAAGAAGAAGAAGAAGAAGAAGAAGAAGAAGAAGCAGAAGAAGAAGAAGAAAAGAAGAAAAACATGAAGAAGAACAATAGTAAGAAAAGCATGAAGATAAGACAAAGAAGAACAAGACGAAGAAGTACACGACGGCGAGGAAAAAATAATAATAATAATAATAATAATAATAATAATAATAATGATAATAATAATGATAATAATGATGATAATAATAATAATAACAACAACAACAACAACAACAACAACAACAACAACAACAACAACAACAAGATGATGATGATGAAGAAGGAGGAGAAGAAGAAGAAGAAGAAGAAGGAGGAGGAGAAGAAGAAGAAGAAGAAGAAGAAGAAGAAGAAGAAGAAGAAGAAGAAGTGTAAGCCCTCGAAGAAAAAAGGGAAGAAGAAGGAGACAACCTCGACGAAGAAAAAGCATCAAAATACAATAAGAACGAGACTCACCCGCAACACAGGACGAGGGCCGCGGCGCAGGTTTCCGCCGCCGCCACCGCCGCCGCCACCCGCAGCCCCACCGGCGCGCCCGCGCGCCGACCGCTGCCGCTGCCGCCGCGCCGCCGCCGCTGGCAGACGCGCCACGCTGCGCAACGCAAATCCAATTCTTTATTAGTGGCCCGCAGCAGCGAAAATGCTCATGAACAAACTCACACTAATGGCTTTCGGAAAAAGTACCACACACACTGCCAAGAACAACAAATAAATTACTCTCGTATCATTCATTACTAGTGGCCCGTAGCGGCAAAAATGACGATGGACAAAACCACACTAATGGGTTTCGAAAAAGTACCATACACACTCCTCAAGAATAACAAATAAATTACTCTCGTATCATACATTACTAATGGTCAGCAGCAGCAAAAAAGCCGATGAACAAAACCACACTAATGGCTTTCGGAAAAAGAACCACACACACTGTTCAAGATTGGCAAACAAAATGACTCTCGTATCATTCATTACTAGTGGCCCGCAGCGGCAAAAATGCTGATGAACAAAACCACGCACGTTGGTTTTCTGAAATGCAGCCATCAATTGATATCACTGCAGAGTCTCTGGCCGGAAAGTCCTAGGGTTCGAGTCCCGACGCTGGCAAGATTTTCGACACTAGCTTGTCAGCTAGGTCGAGTTCAACCGCTGTATGGAGGAGAATTCTAGCGGCCGGCTGCTCTGGTCCGTAGATTTCCGAGGTTTCTCCGAAAAACTCCAAGCGAATGCTGGAGCAGTACCCTAACAAAAGGGTCTCGGACCGCGCACGATCCTGCCTACCTTTTCCTTGTCCTATCCTCTTACACACATTCACATTCACATGCACTACACCACCACACTTGTCAAGAGACCAATCGGGAGCTTATGCCTAGTCCCGGGCGGGGCGGTACGACGCTTGTGGGAGATGCCTCCTTAAGAAAAATCCCCGCAAGCAGACGTAGGTCAGCGCCGGATCTCGCCAACCCTCACCACGCACGATAAAACATGCACCACAGTTACGGGACTAATTATCTTATCAGTTCATACCGGGAGCGGTAGCTCAGTGCGTCAACTGATGCCACTGCAGCGCCTCTGACCGGGTGGTCCTAGGTTCGAGTCCTGACGGCGGCAGGATTTTCGACACTAGCTTTTCAGCTAGGTCCAATCCAGTCGCTGTCTGGAGGAGAATTCTAGCGGCCGGCTGCTCTGATCGGTAGTTTTCCGATCAACACCAGGCGAATGCCAGAGCAGTACCTTACCAAACGGGCCACCGACCGCGCGCGATCTGTCCTTCCCCTTCCTTGTCCTATCCTCCCCCCTTACACACTCACTTACACTAACATGCGCTACACTACCACATATTCCGGGAGACCGGTCGGGAGTTTAGAGCTTGTCCCGGCTGGGGCGGTGCCACGCTGGTGGGAGAGTCCTGGTTAGGGGGAAACCCCATTAGCCGACGGTAGGTCGGTGCCGGATCTCGCCATCCAGCGAGGGGAAAGTCACTGCCATCACCCGAGAAAAAAGCATGCACTACACTAACGGGACTAATGACCGAAGTTGTTCACGCGCCCGGAAACACGAAAAAATCAATCAATCAATTATCAGTTGATGCGGCCGTAATCAATCAAGTAGCAAAAAATGCTGTTGAACAATACCACACATAATGGTTTTCCGAGAAGAAGCACCCACATTGCTCAAGAACAACGAATAAATTACTCTAGTGTCATTCAATACTAGTCGTAAGCCCTAGTAAAAATGATTGTGAACAACACCAACTTGTGGGTTTCCTCCTCAAGTATTTTCCACAAGAATTGTGCACGAAGGATGACGCGCGGGCCATGGCCCGTTTGTTACGGTACTGCTCTGGCATTTGCCGGAGAGACCACAGTAAACTACCGGTCAGAGCAGCCGGCCGCTATAACTCTCCTCCAGACTGGTGAATTCGAGCCAGCTGGTGTGGAAAATTCGCCGCCGTCTGGACACGAACTCTAGGACCTCCGGCCAACAACGTTGCAAGGACAACGGTGTTGCTTCTGACCGATAATGTCTTGTTACTTGATGTTGTCAGTATCACCTGATGTTATATTTATTCATATTTCAACTAGAGGGGAAAGGAATTCCGGAGATCAAGAAAAGGTGTGCGAACAATACATCCGCCAGTGGGGATGAATTAAAATTTAGGACAAAGTGATCTTCGTGCAAATTCAGAACACAAACAATACGTGGTGAATAAGCCCTTTTACTAACAACTCGTTTTAGATATTGCACATTTGCACGAAGATCGGAACTAATATTTAAATCAGCGTCTGAGCAAATGTGTTCACCCACAATGCATTGAGAATATTGCGTTTCGAACAGTGATTAAGTAAATACACAAAGGTGTCAGCACATACTCACAAATTGTGGGAACTTTGTCGCATTCTCGATGCGTAAAATGTTCCCTCATAGACAGAATACTAGTTTTGAAAATAACATATAAACAACTCACGATAGTTTTCCATTTAACTCAGGTTTGAATTATTTAATATGTAGGCTCTCGTTTTCTGTGCCTCATTAGTTTAACACTTGTGTTTAACACCCTTATTAATATTGCATATCTAAAATCTAATAAATTTCTACCTTTTGAAGACAATTTCATTTTTAAGCGTTTGTCTCTCCTAAAATTCAATGTTCGCCATGGTTTATGAACATCGCAAAAACTACAGAATAGGTTATGTTTATCATCTCACCTGTCATAGTACTAAAGAATATCTGATAATCAAGCACTTCGGCGTTGATTTTCCTACATTTCTCCGCATAAAAATTCTTGTGTTTCATTGGAATATTCAGATAACTCAATCATTTTCAACTTATTCATATTTTGTGAAATAACACTGCAATTTGAAAACAAAAAACTGAAATTCGTTGTGCATTTGTCAACAATGCGAATCCTTATAGCGTCGCAATACTTTCTTTGAAGAACAAGCTGAATGTATTTCTAATGATATTTAGCTCCCGAGGCATAAGGATTTTTTTCAAAGGAGAGTTTTATGCAAAATAACAAAATTCATTTGGTTTATCTTAAATATAGTTGCAAACAGATCTGCTTATTTTACCAAAATAATATTAATAAATATTCTAATATTTCTGTAAAATCTATGGGAAATTTATATTTGAAGTAGAGACCAATTTTCCCTCAAGAACGCAAACTTCCCGTCATGTTTGCCTAATATTTTACACTTACAATCCATGAAACTACCAATCTCTAAAAAGTTTACATGAATTAACTCAATTTGTTTTTCATAAGCCGGCGAAGATTTAATACCCAAGGTAACATTAATTTTCCGCCTTTTACAGCTTAAAATTAAGATTAATTGAAATGCATAGTTTTGACCTCTGTAAAGAAATACAGAAGGAATATATTTCGTATGTATTTATGGGTTTACGTAAAATTAGAGTTAAAAAGCCTCATGATTTGTTAAATTCAAAAGACTCGAGATTTTATTTAAATCGGGTTTTTTATATATAACATTCTTGCATACTACTTACGTAGTATAGAGAAAGATGTGTAATGCTGCAGTGAAAAACTGCGATGTTTTCGGGAGAAAAATCGGTTGTAGGTCCTAATTACACAAAAGTGAATAATTTATTCTCGTTACTACATGTAGTAGCGGTTAATACAAGAGGCTAAACCTTTGGAAGGAATTTAATTAGAATTGATGTTCCCCGATGGATATGGATGATGTTGGGACCTCTTGAGTTTGAAACGGATATTTTGATTTTTGGTGGTTGTTTACACGATTCTTCAAGGTCATTTTTTTTCAAAATTGGCTCAAAATTTTCTCTTTACATTTTTTCTCAGATATAGTAAAGTTCGCAAATGGCACAGGTCCGATATTTGTTGAATTCTCTAAATTTGGGAAATTTTTAAAAGTTTTAAATTTGTTCGGTGTTTTTCTAGAAATGTAATTTCGAAGACAGATTTTTTACCTATACGAACAGGTATGTTACTTCTGGTACTACAAAAATCTAACATTCCTCCCGTTTCTTCTGTAGCATCGATTTTTTTAACACGTGGTTGTATCGTCCTAGCAATGCTTCCTCAAATTACTCTGCTAAATAATCACCAGCCCGCAATACGAGATTTTCTGTCAAAAAAATGCTGTTTTTTGCTGCAGTATTGCAAAAATTAGAGTTAATGTTAATATTTTTAATACAAAGGTTTACAATGTAATTAGAATAACACTAAATATTTTGTATTTATGTAAAAATTATAGTAATCTTAAATTTTAATAATTTTCATTAATTTGTGTGACCGTACTCGTATATGTTTATGAATAATCATGTTTATTAGCCTGTAATCGTATTTCATTATTCAACGTGTATCATGACATTACGTAAATTTAGGGAAGATGGAGGTAAATTTACGTTCAAATGATCAGCTTTTCTTAAACAACAACTTTCTCAAAGAAAAAGAATTCAAGAGTTTCCGGGCTGGTAGGCCGTGGTCCAGTTGGTGTTAACAGTCACGTCCTACAAGCCCGGAAACTCTCTGATATCGACTCTGGCCTGAAAACTTACGATGCTAAGTCGTGCAAGTTATACTAATCTTTGGGTACATTGCGTAGCTAGTAACACCTTTCCAGAGAAGCACTCAAAAACAACGGGAGCGGTAGCTCAGTGCATCAACTGATGACACTGCAGCGCCTCTGACCGGGAGGTCCTAAGTTCCAGTCCTGACGGCGGCAGGATTTTGGACACTAGCATTTCAGCTGGGTCGAATTCAGTCGCTGCCTGGAGGAGAATTCTAGCGGCCGGCTACTCTGATCGGTAGTTTTCCGTGGTTTCTCCGATCAACACCAGGCGAATGCCGGAGCAGTACCCTAGCAAGCGGGCCACGGACTGCGCGCGATCTTTCCTTCCTCTTCCTTGTCCTATCCTCTGCCCCTTACACACACTTACACTAACATGCACTACACCACCGCATATTCCGAGAGACCGGTCGGGAGCTTAGAGCTTGTCCCGGCTGGGGCGGTGCCCCGCTGGTGGGAGAGTCCTGGTTAGGGGCAAACCCCACTAGCCGACGGTAAGTCGGCGCCGGATATCGCCATCCAGCGGGGGAAGATCACCGCCATCTCCCGAGAAAAGCATGCACTACACTAACGGAACTAATGACCAAAGCAGTTGACGCGCCCGGAAACACGAAAAAACCAAACCAAACCAAACCACTCAAAAACGATCACTTCGGACTTCTTCTGGCTAATGTTGGTATAGGCCACAAATCGCTGGCTAAAATCAGGTAATTGTCTTAGTGTGCGCCCTCTTTTGTGTTCACGAGAAGTATTTTGGCATAAAAATGTGTTGAAAGGTATGCCCTACGCAGGCTTATGATGTTTTTATGTAAATGACGAAAGCCGGTGCTTTGTCGCTATCTCAGAAATACTCAGCGAAGCGTTATCTGAGGTGAAAAGTGATATTAGTTTAGATTAGGTTGAATCGAGTGACTAGAAATTTACGACTGACACAGTGTGACTTGAAACTACCCGTCTTGTCTGTCATTGGTCCTATTAACTTCTCACCACCATAGTCTGATCCCTATTCATGACATTCTTTACCAGAACGTACACGTACTACGCCTAATCTAGCCACCTCATGTTGGCCAACGTCAGCTTCATCCATCTTAAGTTCGAAAATGCTTCCAAACTATTCTTACTTTGGACGTTTGTCATCCATTTTGGATAATGTGAATATCAACTGGCTAATTCGGTAATTAGTCATATTCGAACTTTGTACATAACATATAACTTACATATAATTGATTGTATGAAGAAAGGTAGGAAAAAGCGTTGTTGATAACACGTATTCGCTGTGTAATAGAAATGTTTACATTGGGAAACGAATTACTTTTTTTTAAGGTCGCCTCAACATCCAGGTCATTAGCGACCACTATTGGTGTTAACGTTACGGTAACTGTGAACATGAAACGATATGGTGATGATAAGGGATGAAGGACGAACACAAATACAACCATGCCCGAGGCGAGACTGGAACCCTCAATCCTTCGGTCCGAGATCGCTACGACACTTCTTCCTTAGCGATTTCGGCCAGAATTACGGATTTTATTTGTTAGCACTGCTGACGAAATGACTGAACTCTCCTCTCCTCTCGCACATAGCGACATACGAGCTCAAGAAAACGATAGCAGAGTCAACCTGCGCATGCTCTAATTTACTGAAGATTATTTTGTGTTTCTAGGCGAGACTTTTGTTGAGGTCATTAGTACCGTAAGTGTAGTCCACGTACTTTTATAATATAAAGTCAAACTTTACAAAATTGAGATCAGTCGTTATATGTTTTTTTAGAACTCAAGTATTATAATAATGCATGACCTGTTATTATGACTTTTTCCCCCATACGTCACATAGTTTGTTTTTTTTGTTTGTGTTTAATAAATAAATAAATAAATAAATAAATAAATAAATAAATAAATAAATAAATAAATAAATAAATAAATAAATAAATAAATAAATAAATAAATAAATAAATAAATAAATAAATAAATAAATAAATAAATAAATAAATAAATAAATAAATAAATAAATAAATAAATAAATAAATAAATAAATAAATAAATAAATAAATAAATAAATAAATAAATAAATAAATAAATAAATAAATAAATAAATAAATAAATAAATAAATAAATAAATAAATAAATAAATAAATAAATAAATAAATAAATAAATAAATAAATAAATAAATAAATAAACTGATCAGTTTCATAATGAAAAGGAAAAGTGTTCGCACCTGTGTTTTAATAATCCACCACCTTGCATTAATTAGTATCATCTTCAGTCTGTCACCTTTCACAGGATGAATAATCAAATTTAAACGGAAATTATAATACATTGGAATTTTAACCAGATGGGTAAATCGTTGTACAATATTCGTATCATAATATCTTATTACAATGCTAGAGATTGGTTGTGAAACTCGGTTTTACAGCCTCGTTTTATAATTCTCTGACCTCGAATAAGATGTCTTACGATAGTACGTATTTAGTACGTATTACGATAGTACGTATGACTAACATATCATATTTTCTTTGGATGTTACTGAATCTATTAGTAATTATGGCGGAATTTGAAAAGTATCCTTTGTCCCCGGGGGTATTTTTTTCTGAAACAAACACTGATTATGCCTCGCGTGACTAAAATTTTATGTTGAACTGCATTTGAACACCTAAGCACGTTCAGCAAATATATCAGAGAATAGTAGATAGAGAGAATAGCAGTATTCTGTGCTTTGTGTCTAGGCCTCTTAGATACGCCCATAGCACCACCCTTACGTTTCAAGAACACACCCTTGCGTTTCGCAATCAACAGAGACGCGTTGAGTCACTGCGTTAGGGACCACGTGCTAGTCTTCTTGTGACTGTCGGTGTGTTGAGGTTTGAAGATTCGAAAGGCCCATTGAGAAGAAACATGAATTCTGCTAGCAAGGTATTGTGAATTTTCGTTTGCTTTGTTCTTTTATTCAGACGAATGATAATTAATAGAATAGCAAAATATGTTAGAAAATATTCAAATAATTTTTTATTTGGTGGTAATAAAATATATATAAGCAGTATCACTAAAAGTTAGTGTTGCACAAGATGTATGGTGGTTATTTACAGTTGTTTGTTTTTATTCGATGGCAAATTAACAGAACATTGCAGTTTTAAATCATTTTTAATTTTGTACTTCAAAAACTTCTACTTGGATTTTTGTTTTGTTTATAAAGATAACGCCGTGAATCTACATCTGAAATAGTAGGCACGCGAGCATAAGTGAATATTTCGCACTCTTAATAAAAATATTTTCGCCCTCTGTTTGCGGGGGATGAATTTATCGCCAGTCCTAACGGTGCTGGCGAGATCAAATTATTGGAAGGCTGATTGTGATATATTGGATGATGTGTAAATAAATGAAAATGATAATTTATTTGTAAAATTGTAATGAATGGAGAAGAATTGTTAGTCTTATATGTTTTCAGAAATTTACCGAGTGTTTAATATTCGTTAAATAATAAATATAACTTCACTATGTGTGCATGTTTTGTAACATTTAGAGGTAAATATAGTTATTCAAATTAGCGTTCTCCGTGTTCTCGCGGCAGTAAGACGATTCCTTTACGAAGGTTATTTCTTCATGATAGCAAAAAAATGTAGCTGTGTGCCGTTGCGAGTGAATATTTCATCAGTTTGTGCCAAAGAAGCTCGTTACCAGAGAGAATTCTACTCGTTACCACCTGTGTTCATAATTCAAGTTGTTTTGATTAAGGTAGGATCCCATAATGCACTTCACCCCATAATACATTACAAACAGTTTTTAACCGCTTTTTATGTTACAATAAAGTTGACATGATTTAATGTGTTAAATTAAAATAACTTACCCACACATTTATTTTGGAAATTTTTGCTTAAATGGGTGGCAACTTAGTTCGTTATGATTGTATTATTGATGCATCGAACTCAATAAAATAGCTGTTAAAATATTTGTTCTGTTAATTAGAAATATTAAAATGTAATGAATATTTTCTAGACAAACCTGCAATTTGATTGATTTTATGAATTTTTTTTTTATAATTTGGTTAATTATAAATTTATTTTTTTGGTTTTTATCTAAAATTATTGAAGTCATCGGATGTTGTATGACACCTTTACTTTTCCATAATATACATTGCCTTGATGTCTAATCAATTTCATTTTTTGAAAGATTCTGAAAGTATTATGACAAAATTAAAATGTCATTTCTCTAGGTAAGTGGACATTTACATAAATTAACTTTTGTAAATTCAGTTATCTAATTTCTAACTTAATCAAACATTTTAGTTGAGTACAAGATGCCACACCCAACTTGCAAAATATTCTGTATTTTCATTTTCTTAGAAATGATATCCTGTAGTTGTGTGAATTCAATTTGAATATTTAATCAATAAATTATCAAATTGCGTTGAATGGAATAATTTGTAAAAATAGGAAATAAATGTAACGATAAGCAGTAAGGTGTAAGTGGTTTATGGAAGAAAGCTGTTGTACAAACAAAGGAAATTGTAACAATTTCCTCAAGCTTATTAAATATGTATAATACTAAATATGTGTATGCAGCTAATTGATTTGGTATGAAATCTTTTTGGGTTTTGAGATTTAAATGTTCCTTTCTGAATTGATAATAAAATCTCTTTTGTCACAGGTGGGAGAGATATTCATTGCTGCTGGTGAGGCATTTAAGAAGTTGGCTGACTTAACGATGCAGCTTCATCCAGCTGCGGGCCCATCAGATGGGTAAGTAGAGTTGCAGTGACACTCAGAAGACAGTGGTTCCAACTCATTGCTAACATTGGGAAAAGGAAACACAAGATGAGGGAAGAGAAAAGAAGTGGCATCAGAGATAAAGTGCTTTTACATTTTCCAAAAGAAATAATAATTAGTAATGAAGCAAATAATACAGCCTTTGAAAAATCTAAATCTTACCATTTTTGGCTCACAAGGAATGTATTTGATTGTAGATGTTAAGAGATGGTCATAATAATGTTCTGAGTTTAAGATTATTATATACCCCATCAGCAAAAGAACAGCAAGCTTGAAATGCTGTTGAATGTATTATTACTTTAATGTGACTTCGAGAAAACTCATTCCCTGATCTAAATTGAACTCGCTAGTTTCTCAGCTTTTGTTGCAAATAAGAACTTATCTTAAAGTTATGCCGGCTTAACAGAACAGATTATGAAGTTTTTTTCATTCACTGAATGTAAATTCTATTGCAAAATATTGTTAATTTTTAAATACTGTTTTTTTTATTACTGCGTAACTGCAATTCATAATGAATTTGGTTCAAATAAAACAACTTTTTCAAAAGTTGCACAATTACTTTTTAAAAGTATTACAATTTATTGTTTTAAATTATTTACTAAAGAAATTATTTAAATGTTAGAGTACCTATTGAATTTAAATGCTGAGAACTTTTATATGCCTGCCCTAATTTTGTAGCCTTAACCTCTGGTAACATTTCTTGGTCTTTCAGCATAATCAATTTTTTCTGTTTAAGACTTTTACTAAATTGTTGGAATTTCTTTTATTTTATTTTTTAACAACTTGTTCAAAACTGGAAATGGTGATTGGAATAGTGGAAAAGGGAAAGGTATTTACTAAAATAAAATTAGGTTAATATGTAATTTTTTGTGAACAAGGTAATTTCATTAGGAGTTCAGAATAAAAGGGAAGGTTGATAGTAGGGTAAAGTTTGTTATTGAAAGGTGATGAGGAAGATAGTTGAACCCATTAAATCATTTTAATCGTTTAAGAAAGTAGTTTTGAGTTATCTTTAAAAAGGATGAACTGAAAATGGAATCCGCTTCACTACTTTTAACAGCTACAAACCTGACATTCATTTCTTTTTGTTAATTTTGCAAATTGCATTTATTCTAATAGATTAAATAATATTTTTTACAGTAATATCAGATATGCAATTTGCATTGTTTAGAAAATAAAGTATTAAAATAATAACTCAGGTTCTAATTGGTCTATGAAGCAGATCCTGTTTCATCTTTCTAGCATATTGGTGGTGGTATTGGTGGAAGTAATTTGGAATTTAAATGCCAGGGAGTTTGTAATACATATGAAAATGTATTTAAGAGGTTTAACTATGGACAAATACATTTAACTATGTCAGAGAAAATGTAATCATGGGCATATGTATAAATTCTGTATTTTTTCATTCAGAGAAACAGAAAATTATATTTTTATTCATGTTCAATATAAAAATTTTACTACCCTTTTACAAACTAAGTCACCAATTCAGTATGTAAGAATTTATTTTCCACTCTTTCTTAGAAGTGAGCTGAACAATAGGAAATTCATTTTAAACATTGGATCTGAAAACATGATTAATATGGTGTTGGAAAGTATGTTTTCTGAAAGGTCTTTGGAAAGGTTAGTTTGGGAAAATTTCATAGTACACACAAGCACAAATTTACAGATTTTTCGCTAGGATGACCAAATGTTTTCTATGTTTTTTCTTTGAAAATTAAAAAATATTTTATACAAAAATATGCTAAATAAATTTAATTAAATTCACAATATTAAAATTCATGCAAAACAAGGGAGAAATTAAACTACCTGAAGTTTGTCAATGGCTCATTATATTCGTCTTTGGGGCAGGGGGTCTCTGAACCTGTACGTGTATTAGGGTAGTTTTTCCTGATTGGAAAGACAAGTTGTGTCTCCTATAATCAGTCAAACTTCCCCAGCAAACTTGTGCTACACACAGTTGGAGGCAGATCCAGAATGTATTTCAGGGAGGATCTAATATCAATTTGGCCCCCCTTCTCCCCATTAAATATTTTTGAATCAACGAACAAAATTAAATTTTGTTGGATATAAAAAATATCCTTGATGAAATAGAGAGAAAACAAATTGGTATGGTCATGTGACGCACATGACAAACGAGAGAAGGCCAAAATAAACTCTGGAAATGGATTCCTGCAGAAAGGCAGGAAAGAGGAGGAGCCACATTTGCGTGGCAACAGAAATGCGAGAGGCTACGGAGGCAAGAGAAATACAAGATAATATATATGGATAAATATGGAGGATTTTGAATAAATGGAGTTAATTTTTTAAAAGGTTGGATTTTTGTGAGGGCGCGTCCCCTCCCCCATGGATCTACCCCTGCACACAATTTTTTTCTCGTAAGATTATTTTCATTTTATTTATTTATTTATTTATTTTTTTTTATTAAAAAAATTGTTGCGTGTGAAGGAGGCTAATGACCTGTGCGTATTCAATCTTGCTTCCTCGAAGTTTGTGAGAGTGGTGACACTGCTCTTGAGGTTGGTACTGCCGGACCCGTCCAGGCAAGTGCTCCGAGAAGCGGCCGGCCGCTTTTCGCTTCCAGGTGATCGGCCCGCGGAGAGGGATAGATGATGAGGGCAAAGTCCGTAAGGCTGACCGAAACACTACAGCAGAGGGCAAGGGCAACGGCTCATAATTTTATGCTAATTAAATGCTCGATTCAGAAATTTTAGGACCTTGTAGTTTTTCAAAAATCATTGTTCAGCCAGCTTTATAGAATTAAGCCAGCTGACACGAAATCAAAAATAAAAGCTACAAAAAAAGGTACTTGCACAATAAAAACCATTCAGTAATTGTGTTATAATGTTGTAGGATGTAGGATATCCTCGAATTCCTTTAAATATCCTGAGGTTATTACTGCCCTACTTGTACAGTAACTATAATTACAAAAGCTGCTTGTATTATTTATTTTGTTAAAATTACAAAGGAACTGCACTCTCAGATCATACTGAATATAGACAATCATTAATTTTAAACAATGCAGCATAACACGCATATATGACATATGCTATTTATAACATATATGAATATAATAATTTACTGTCTTGTTTCTTTTTCTAGTCCTTGAATTGTCAACTTTAGCTGTAAATATTCCCGCAGCACAAACCTGCCCGCTTGAGTGTGCACAGCGACACGGCAATCAAAAGACCAAAACATTTTGAACTAGCGAGCTGATAACTATGAGAGCCGAAAACTTCAGTATAAAACATTTAACTGATCTAAAATTTCGAGCTGTCTTTTTGTGTGTTCTGCTGTGTATCAACCAAGTTTGCGTACTAGGAGGGGATAACTTCAAAATCGCTCAATGTCTAAGAAGGGCTAAGAGACCTGTTGCGAAAAAGACTCAACGCGTACAAACCTGGAAATCTTCATTTTCCAGTGTTTCATGGATTTCTCTTTACGATGCGTCAATTTCTCTTTAAAAGACACTTTGTTGAGAAAATAATTGACTAAAAGAAATAATTAAATTTTTTCTACCAGCAATAAGATTCGTTAAGAAAACAGGAAATCGTTTTAATGTAGTTATCGCTTTTATCGTTAATACGCCGTAAACTCTTACGTACATTACTGTATTTGAAGTTAGCATAAACAATATACATTCCCTTGTAAAAATGAATGTGCACTTAAATTTAGATTAATTTAACATTAATCAAATATTTAAAAATATAATTTTTAATTTTAAAAAACAAACTGTTTAGTGCAGTGGATTATTTGATTAACAGTTACTTTACAGATACAAACATCTTATGACGTTTTTTGAACGGTCTACCAAAAGAAATCAAAACTAGAATATACTGCAAAATATTTCAATAGAAGATAATACAAGCTATTAATATTCTTCTTCTTCAATGCTAAGTCTCTTATGAGAAGCTCGCTTGATGAATCATTGCCCTATTATTATTATTATTATTATTATTATTCTAACAATTATAATAATAATTATTATTATTATAAGTATCATTATTTGTATTAATACTGACCTTACTTTTATAATAATAGCTTAACCACTATAGTACATTAATTAGTTATTTAGGAAACTTAGATTAACACTAAGTAGTTACTGTTCCGTTTATGATCATAAAAAGTGTATTTAGTTTCGATTCCTTCCGGTCATTGCCACTTGAATTTTTCCACCTCTGATATTTTCGCAAATGTGGGAACGAAGGTCGACACTGCCACTTTTCCTCAGTCCACGCGTTCCAGGAATTCTATACCTGTGTTTAGCGCCCCCCCTCACCCCCGGCCGCACTGCAAGCCCCAACTCGGTCGAAATAGCTCTGCCACCCTTGAAAAAATTTACGAATCTCTTTGTCTCAGCTCCCTCTTGGCGTATCTATTTCCCACGTAAAATCTCACTAAGCATTACGCGAAAATTTAAAATATTACTGAAACGAAACCAGAAGTTATTAATTAGTGAAGCATGGCTAAAATCTACAATAAATTCATGACTCGTATCAGCATCTAATTATAAACTCTTTCGGAATGACAAGTGAAAGCAATTCAAAAGAAAAGTCGGCCAGTTATTTCACTAAAATCTAATGCCAATAGCTCTATTGGCATCACAACCAAACAATTAGAATTAGTTTTACCATTTGCCGTTCCGGACTTACGCTTTTAATTAATTTTTCATTGAACCACTCTCCTTCGAGCATGGAAGCTGGGATGACATGTACGGCACTCGCCCAAATCCGAAGTGACCCTGGCGTCATGCAATTATCGCCCAATTAGTATTTTATTGACAGTGTCACACGACAAATTCTGAAGAAAAAAAAGTCCGAAAACAAATGCTTGGATATTTCCACTGGAAAATAATTGTTCTTGGTTCGGCTGTCTTTCCACTGGGCCACTGCTTGGATCCTGCCCATTAAATTAGGAAGGCGTTTCACAAACAATGTGTAAATGCGAGTATGCTACAGTATAACAGGCGGTTCCATTAAGTTTCCGGCCTGGCCTGATGAGATATCGCTCATCAACGGGAAAACCTTCTGCGCCGTTTATAGTATTATCTTTAATTGTTGTGATGCTATAAGTTTGCCGCCGCCGTCTCTCGGTTTTGTGGAGAGGCGCGTACGCGCATGTTTTCTTGAGCTCCAGAATTCCTACCCCCACTCCCTTCTTTATTTATTTATTTATTTATTTTACGTAAAAAAAAACAGTTAAAAACTGCGTATGACGTGCTATGGAAAAAAGTGAATTGTGTGCACATTTTCAAAATTCTGTGATCCCTACACTAAGTCATATACTACTTACATTTTGGCGGAAAAAACCTCTCATGTAATAAAATCTATTTGCAAGGATAAATAATCAATGAATTTGGGCTCTTATCCATGATGTCCTTCGTCAAGGAATAATACTTCCTGCCGCAACAACATGGAGACGATAATTTGAATAACTATATTTCCCAATGAATTCTAGAAGGCGTGCACAGAAAATGAAGTTACATTTATGTCCAGAAGCAAAACAAGGGGCCATCTCAGCATTTGCTCAGCCTTTGGCAACGTTAATTGAATTTAGAGTAAATGATTGCAGCGAGCGTTGTGGACAAAATCTGATAACCAGATATGTTCGCTCCCGTGTAATATAAACTATTTTGCACCGAAAACGGAACTACAAATTGGATGTAAAATTCCTTTTGTCAAAATAACCAAACTTCGCGATCCTCTCGCGACTAGCGAAGCGAGGGCGCAAGAAAACTGCGCTGGTCATACTGGAGTTGGCTGCGGTGCGTGAAATTCCAAGGCGTGTAGCTGCTTCGTGGCAACGCATCAGTGCTGCCTTCTGATGCAAAGAACGTTGTGAAGGACTATGGCTTCATGGAGTTTGACCATTCACCCTACAGTCCAGATTGGGCACACAACGACGTCCACCACTTATCAAAACTGAAGAAAAACCTTCGGGAAGAAAAGTTTCAGAAAGGAGGGGAAAGAAGCCGTATTTGATCCTTTAGTGAACTAAAATTCGGAGAATTTTTTCAAAAGTCTAGAATGTTAATTTATAGTTGTGACAAGTGGATGATTGATTTGAAAGTTAAATCATTGTTTTCGGTGTATCACAAATGGGAGTTAGTGAGGCCAGAAACTTCTGGAACCTTCCAAGTATCTCACAGAATTGCGGAACATCTAACTCTATTTACAGAACGGGGAATTCGTCAATTTGAAAAAAGGGTACAAATTCTTTTTCATTGTTTTTAACTTGTCATTGGGAGTTTAATAAATTTCGTAGCATATAAATATTTTTTACTTGTATTCAATGCAATTTTTAACTTTCTTTTTACAGCGACACTGTAGTTCCGATACAGCCTACTATTTAAAAAATGATAATTTTTTCGTTAGTTTGATCAAATTGTCAAATATATTAATTTTCAATTCTAATTGCTCCAAAAATCCTGATAAAGGAATGAAGGGAAATAAATTTCCTGTTCATTTTAAACTCCTGAAAATGTAAACACCACGTTTAATTTATTTCAATTAACAATAATTAGTGATTTTCCACGAAGCATGAAGTGAAAATTGTGTTTGGTAAAATAGGAAAAGTGGGGTTAAAGACATTTCTGCGCATTTTGTTGACCATGACTTGTTCTTAGTCTAGGCCACGGGCATGGATAGTACGTTCAGTTTGCGAGGCCATCAGCTTAAGACCCGACGTTCAAGTAAGAGTCGGCAGTTAACAGCGTGAACTCTATTTGGTTTTAAACAAAGGATTTACACATTTTGCACTGGGATTTGTTAATTGATTCTGAGCCATTCTCTTTCTAAAAAAACTTAATCTAAAACTTAACCTTATTTATAACTTAATTTGTCATAATGCTACACTAACTGCTTATTGCCTTTTATTATATTTTACCTTTTTAAATCAAGTAAAAAATAAATTAAACCTTCGACAGTATCTTATTATTTGCGAATTCTCTAAGTTCGAGCTCAAAAGCTTGTGACATGACAGTTATACATGACCCATATAGACATTTAGATTTTCGGATCCAAAATTGTTAGCGTCTCCTCACCAGTTTTACCAATTGTCTTGGGGGAACACTTATAGACTTCAATTCTCAAATCTGTATGCGAAGTTACAGTTCAAAAGAATCTTAAACGCAGATTTTTTGCCCGAAAATTCGAGACCAATTTTTTGAAGTGATTACAATGTTTGAATGGGAATATGCAGGATTTTTTTTTTTAATCTTTACACTCAAAGCGTATTGACGTTTGTAATTAGTATGTTTTGTGATATATTATTTAAGGAAAATCATTTGCCCTATAATTTTTAGCACTCGCGATAAAACTTCACTATGTCCTTGTCATTATGTACTTGCGTGAACTAAAATGGAAACTATCGATTATGAACTAAAAAGTTAAAGTGCGATTGCAAGTTTCCAGTTGTAGTACACTTATTCACGGACTGTAAAAAGTTGATCGAGATAACGTATCTTAATATCCTATATTGGTTCCAGTAAATATTCTTAAAAATGAAGGGTTGTTTTGGTTTTCGCTTCAAAATATTACGATCCCGCCTGTTGCGTTTTTATGCGTTTATGGTTATATGCGTTTTTGTCCGGAACACATTTCGTGTTTCCTGAGATATATTTTTTGTTTTAAACGCATTCTGGGTGATCTAAGTCGCGCATTAGGCCTACTTCTGAAACATTTGTTTTCGAAAACAAAAAATGTAAATGTTTTGCAAAATGTGAGAGACGGTACCTTCCATGTTTTCTTTTGTTCTGATCTGAGACATTTTATTCTAAAGACAAAAAATAAAAATGTTCATGGAATATATTAGGGGCTCCCTTCAATTTTTTTTGTTTGAAATTTGTATTCCAAAGACAAAAAAATAAATGTTTTGCAGTATGTGAGAGACTACCCTTCGATATTTTCTTGTGTTATGGAACATTTGTATTCCAAAGACAAAAAAAAACTTGAAATGTCTTGCAATGTGTGAGAGACTGCACCTTCGATGTTCTTTTCAACAGAAAAGGGGCAGAGGAGGCAAAGGAAATGTTCCAACAGGCGGTCTCTCAATATAAAGACGATCTTGCCAACATGACGGACGACATCCACGGCATTACAGTAAGTGGTCGCATTTGATGAATTGAGAACATGCACGGTTTCGCGAGCTTGTTAATGTTATTGCACCATGATGTAGTTGCACCTTTATACATCATTTTTCTTTCAAAAGGAGTGGTTTGAAACTGTAACGCTGCCTTTGAAGTTGATCGCATGAAGTTGTGCATTTGTAGCATGAGTGATGTGTACTATCTGCGAATATTTTCTTGGGCTCCCCAGAATCCCTACCCCTTCATTTACCATACTTAGTTTAATTGTAAATAAATCGGGAGCGGTAGCTCAGTGCATCAACTGGTATCACTGCAGCGTCTCTGACCGGGAGGTCCTAGGTTCGAGTCCCGACGGCGCGCCGCCGCGGCGGCAGGATTTTCGACACTAGCTTTTCAGCTTAGTCGAATTCAGTCGCTGTCTGGAGGAGAATGCTAGAGACCGGCTGCTCTGATTGGTAGTTTTCCGTGGTTTCTCCGAACAACAGGCGAATGCAGGAGCAGTACCCGACCAAACGGGCCACGGACCGCGCGCGATCTGTCCTTCCTCTTCCTTGTCCTATCCTCTCCCCTTACACGCACACTTACACTAACATGCACTACACTACCACATATTCCGGGAGACCGGTTGGGAGCTTAGAGCTTGTCCCGGCTGAGGCGGTGCCCCGCTGGTGGGAGAGTCCTTCGTTAGGGTGAAACCCCGCTAGCCGACGGCAGATTGGCGCCGAATCTCGCCTTCCAGCGGGGGAAGGTTGCCGCCATCTTCGGAGATAAAGCATACACTACACTTACTGGACTAATGACCAAATCTGTTGACGCGCCCGGAATCACGAAAAGAATCAGTCAATCAATTGTAAATGAGAGTAATGATCCTTATTAGTATCATTTTGTATGTTCGCTCCCTTGAAATTTGCATCGGCGCTATTTGCATCGGCAAACAAGCAATAGAATTCATTTCCTTGAGCTGCTGAATAAAGAACTACTCTTCTTGCATATAGAAATATGAGAGCCCAAGAAAAGTCCGTATATTGTAGTTGTAGTATATTGTATATTGTAGTGTTTATATTTTAACAGTGTAGAACATTGCATGCTGTGACGTTGTAGAAGTTTTATGTAGTGAGAATGGAATTTTTGTGTAGCATGTTAGCATTATATGTGCATGTATTATTCGAGGCGTGGAGAAGCCAGAAGAGTTAATCAAATATTTTCCAGCTTTCAGAAAATGAAGTTAAACGTTTACGGATTGCATTTAATTATAGTTTGAGACCAAGTCTATTGTTTAACATTACATAATTTCAGCTACTGTCACATTTTGCTTACAATTCTCGTCCATGACAAGACAAGTTGCTAGTTGTAGTACAGTTATACAGGAACTGTAAAAACTATTTCGCTGAACGAAAGAAACTAAATTTCACTTTGGACTCTCTATACTACATTGCTCTCGCTCTTTTTGGACAAAGTTGCTAGTATAGCCGTGGGGAGGGGAGTGCATCCTTTGGGTCTCATGAATCTCAGATTGGCCAGTGAGACTCAACTTGTCCCAAAATTAATATACGAGGGTTACTTTTTGAAATAAGGTCCGTTTGTTTATAAGAAGGAAAATGTTGTATATAGAATATAATTTTTCAATATTCTACATACTTCTTCATTTCTTCATAATTTTCAGTTTTGTTCAAACATTTGTTATATTGTTCAACAAGTTGTTGAATTCCGATGTCAATGAAATCTGCCGCCTGTGAAGAAGCCCATTCCCCGACTGCAGTTTTTATTTCTTTGTCGTCTCTGAAACGTTGGCCACCAACCAAATCTTTGAAGCAACGAAACATTTGATAGAAGGTGTAAGGTCTGTACTGAAAGGTGGATGATCCGGTTTTTCCATCTAAAGACCTGATGAGGCTTTGTGTTTGTGCAGAAACATGGCAACATCGGCGGGAGACTCCATTTTCTTGATCATTTTAAAGTTTTACAGCTCGGTTCACAGACAAACCTGCCATACGGTTGGAAAATGCGTCAAAACGCGGTCAAAGTATGTTAGAATCAGAAACTCGAGCACACTACGGCGATCGCGCGTCAATCTTAAGTATGTCTTATTCACGAACGGACCTTATTTTTTAAATAACCTACGTATTTTGAAAATTTATTTCATTTAACTTTTATCGTACTTATTTCGATTTTGCAAGTTAAAATATTTTCAAATTTAAGGGCAAGCAAGTTAAAATATTTTCAAATAACACGCGGATCACATTGTCTTATTACGTCTGAGTCACCGCGAATTCGTGAATGCTACTAAAAGCAAGTGTGAACAGGCGATATCACAAGGAGGACATGCTAGAAATAAACATCACAAAAAGTGAAATGTATCTTCTCGAGAATGAAACGTCCTTACAAAATCTTTAAAAATAAATAATAAAAAAAATTTTAAAAAAAGCATGAGTGAGTCGCATGTATAGCTTAGTTGTGAGATTTCGCACATGTTCACTAGCAAAAGCGATCATTTTCGGTCCCCCACAAACACTTCTGAACATTCTTTCTCACTGTCAAAAAGCCGTTAGAGAAAAACGCGCCAAAACCGTGCCATATTCCATCTTGTAAATGATCTTGGCTGTCCAGGTGACGCGGCGTCGAAGGCTGTGTTTGAATTGAACAGCCCTTGTGTCATGGCACAACAGCCGTGAGGAAGACCACACGAAAAATTGGTCGAAACGTCGGCAACACAGCCTTCGACGCGGCGTCAAACTGGACAGCCAAGATCATTTACATGACTCTGGCCGCGGAAGCCTGCGACTTCACATATTCCAGCTTGGAGATACTACCCTCAGATGCCTCATTAGAAAATCCCAAGTATAATAGTTGTTGGTTGTTGCGGGTAAAACACCACTTTGTTTCGTCGCCAGCTCCAGCCGGGCGCCAAGTGCCCCGAGGACGAGGCCCCGTGAGGTGGTGGTGGCGGCGGTGAAGGTGACGCCCGAGATGATGGTGGCGGCGACGGCGGAGGAGACGGGCAGTGAGGCGGCGGCGGCTCCCGAACAGGACGAGCAAGCCGAGCAGGCCGCCGCGCAGGCCCCGCCGCCTCCCAAGGACGGCGCTCTGGCCTTGGGGCAGTTGGCGGACATCACCCTGGCGCGCCTCAACGCATTTCGCTTCGACTCGGACGCAACCGCCGCCAACCCCCGCGATGCGGACGACGCCGCCGCCGCCATCTTCTACGACGTCTTCGACGACACCGTCTGACGCCCTGCGCTGATCAGACGGCGGCGTGGAGAACGTTCCGTTTCTAAAGATTTGAGTCGGGCGTTGGTTTTTTTTTGTTTTGTCGTTTTCGAACGCAAGAACTCGGCCATGGACTTTATTTCAGGAAAAATGTATTATTTTTTTTCCTTTTAAATTGTTTTCTTGTAATTTATTTTCTCATTCGTATCAACTCGAAAATGTTGATAATAGCAAATTGTTCTTTGTAACTGGTATGAGGCTTTCCAAGACGCCCCTCGCCACAGATTCTTGAATTTCCCTGGAAATTTGATGGTTTTACGGGTTCGAAAGTACCTGATAACACTTCTTCAAACTTTATTTCCTTGTAGATTCCGCAAGGAAGAATGGATTTTTTCCTGTTAAATTGTTTCCTTGTTTTTTTTTTTTTTTCATTCGTATCAGTTCGAAAATGTTGATAATAGCAAATTGTTTGAAGTTAATTTATATTGCCATAAAGTTAATAGTGATAAACATTTACACATTCTAAATATATTTTATGTGAAATGAATTATTTGTTTTACAATGTTAATTCATTCAGAATAAAAACTACTTTATTTTCTGTGAGATTCAGAAAATCATAAGTTCATTTTACTGGCTTTACCTTAAAAAATGTGCTTTTATCAATTCAAAACCTTATATTGACACTTTTGAAAGTTGTACGTATAGGTGAAGTGTGTAAATTTTATCAATGTTCGTATGTAAATGAAGTTTGTAATAAAGTTTATTATGAAATAATGTAGAATATCAATTCCTGCATGACGTTTTCCCACTTCTGAAAAAAAAACACTAATTTCTGTTAAACATAGCAATGGTGCCCGGAAAGAGCTGTGCATAATGGGAGGGGGATGAGATTTCAATGAAAGATTGTAAAGGTGTCTGTGAACTACGTATTCAGGGGAGTGTGAAATTTTCAAAGTCCACTAAAATACTACGAATACGGAGATTTTGCGCACCGAAGCGTTAAAGCACTCAATGTGCACATGCACAGTTACGCATAACTTTTGTGCAATTGCGCATAATCTGAAGAGCGAAATTGTAGTCTAATACCGCTACCCTGTGCCGTGCAAAAACTCCCTGTAAAACTGAAGCCCAGTGCTTCACGGAAAGTAGTAACCTGCTACGGAATAGTTATTGCCGAATAGTTGAGAATATACATGTGCCGTTGTTCAAACGTTTTACCAAAATTAGTAAATTCAAATAAAAAGTATGTCTTAGCATAAAATAAAGTACAATAAAAATTGAGGTAAAAAAACAAAGTAATGAATAATACTTTTCTTTATTTGCCACATGAATACACGAGGGGATTTCTGATTGATAATCTGTAAAGAAGTACAATGAACTTCTCCGATACACTCTACCCAAAAGTCTTTCCCTCGCACTCGCCCTACAGCTGCTGTTACTCTTAGGCCGGAGACCTACGAGCGTGCTTTAACGGACGTTAAAATTGCGTCTGTTGCAGAGCTGGGTTACGAATGGGACACACGAGCGCGCTGCGCAACGTTCGTTGTTCTCTTCTGTGCCCGGAGTAGTGACGTCCGTGAAAATACGAAAGTTATATCGCCCGTTATGCGTCGCTCGTGAACCCTACCCATGGCCAATCACTCCAGACCGCCCACACCGTTAACACTTTCGTGATAGATTTATTTTTTTTTCGGGATTTTGAAACGTTATTACTTTTTGGTTACTATTTCGTTATTAATTGTCGAAAATTGTTTAATTTTCTTTTAGAAATTGTTAGTGGGACATCTCTCTCCCATTGGTCTTCCGGTGTACGATAGACCATAATAATACTGAGAAGAAAATTATTTTTTCTATACTCTGGGGGCCTATACCCAGATGACGTAATAACCCATAAAATACCCAGATGACGTGGGGCCGATATAAGCTTCAGCCGCCTTTGCCACCGAGCACACTCGCGCCGGCCGAACCGATCGGCCCTACCCCTCGACCCACGTCATATTGGCTGATAAGCCGCGGCGCCTTTATCCCAGACGACCAAACGGCTGAGAAGGTCCAGCCGATTCAACAGCAGGCGGCCCCAGATCTAGGATCATCTTCGCCGCACGCTGATAAGCCACTGCACCACTACCCCAGGTAACGCAACATCGACAAGGTAGGTTCCAAACTGGATATTACCCGGTCGATCTGACTTGACTCAGAGCTCTGCGATTGTGAAAAACATTCTTTAATTTTTGGGGGTACTTTACATGAAGACCCTGCGATATTTTCAGAATTTTCTAAAAAAGGGCACCAAATTTTTGCTTTAAATTTCTTGTAAGAGTAGAGTAAAATACACTTATAAAGATGGCGTAAGTCCGATTATCACATAACTCTGAATTTTAAAAAATTGTAAGTTTGAAATTTGTTCGGCGGCTTTCTACAACTACAATATTGAAGATGGCGATTTTTTCTCGATAAGTAGTTCTTTCATTAATGTCGTGTGCATTTTTTTGATAGTTTACGAACAATTTCGATTGAAATATTGGCAATAATATAAACAAGATCTCAAAAACTTCTCCAAATTTGTTCTTCAAACTTTTTGTACGAATAGTGCTAAATGTACTGTGAGAAATATTATAAACGACATTTTGCTGCATTTTGAAAATTACACAAATTTAATTTTTAAAGATCTTTCACATCGTAAAAATTTACGTTATAGATGTATTGCATTGTTTTATACGTTCGTTAACACACAAGCTTCGAAGTATCTCTAATGTTAGTTTTTGAAGCAAAAAAAAAAACATAATTTTTGGCTCAAGCTCTTTCGGGTCCGAAAAATTTAAAAAAAAAATGCTGAAAAATGAAGGTGGATCCATCATAAAAAAAATATTGATTGCACAAAAACGAATAGTAAACCATCGCGTTAATAGAAAAGTTCTCAAAATACTTTCTTATAAAATTTTGTTATTTTTTTAATATTCCGAAAATGTGAATTTTTTTATTTTGCTCGTTTAAGAATTTGCAAGTAGTTTACGTTGAAATTGATTACCATGACAATATTAATAAGCAGTATGTTTCGATTAGCATGAACATGGCAGCCAAGTTTTAGAAATTATTTTATTTAATAAAGTAATTCATCAGTGGAATATTATGGTAAAAGTGTCGTCATAATGTACGACTTACGTAGTGATTGAATGTCAATTACATTAGTTGGAATTGTTTAATTTCTGAAATGGGTTCGTGTAATGTTTTTGGATCCAAACGAAAATATTGCAATTTAAGAACAATTTTAGAACTGTAACGTATTTATGTATTTGAGACACGCGCAAACCAGACACGAACTTCACGCGCACAGCGGGTACAGTCCCGCATGACACCGACTGACTCAGAATCTGCCATCCCGACAGTTGGATACTTGTGATAAGGTAAGGGGCTAAAATAATTCCTTTGGCGCAGTACGAAATATGAGGGAGCACGTGACTTGTTTTCAAAAACCCACTGAGATATATTCACAATTGAGCGCGACTACCAGACGCGAGGATAATAACGGCAATCTTCGAATACAAAATGTAAAAAAAAAAACAAAGCCAGGTTTTGTTGACATTTCATGAAAGTGGCATAGATGAACTGAACAAATACTTTAGTTTTAAATAGAGTGTGTGCGTATTGATTCTATGTATCTTGCAGATGCAATTTAAATATATTTGCATTAATAGCAAAATACGGTATATTTAAAAACTGACGTGATATGACGTTTTTATTGTGATATTCGTGATTACATATACAATTGAGTATATTGCGCAGTCCACCTTCCTGGAGGTAAAATTCTTGTTTCTTAGCGTAATTGATAATTAAAATATTATTGTTTCTCAAAATGACCATTTTCGCGATTCTTTCCTATTCGCAGGTTCTTATGAGAATGAAAGAATGAATGTTCTAGAAATTTCATGCTGACTATTTCAACATGCTTCAGTTTCCAAAGGTCTTTGATCAAGAACTGGTCTAATATAAGTTGTATACATTTTTGTGAGAAATGAGTGTGACATATTCTTTGTTTGCAACACGAATAATATTTGGAAACTCTACATGCTCGTTTAGAATGAGGGATGTCTGGGGTCTTACCACATTTAAAATTCCCTCTCAATGACTGGAAATGATATCAAAATATTTATTGGTTGGAAGGTAGAAGATATGCAATTGCTTGCCAATGAACCTTCCCTTATCCTTGACATTCTTTAACGCTCTGATTCCTACGCACAATTGAGGGAAGGAGACCCGTGCTAAAGTGAAAGCTTGTAGTTCTTGGGTCTTAGGCCTAAAAGAACTGCCATTTCTATTGAAGATTAAATTACTTATACATACGCTGTATATTTATTGATTGCGAATGTACTAAGTCTGGGATTCAGTAAAATCAATTTAATAAACGTTTACAACCACAGTTTATTTTTGTTTTAGCATATTTAACCAAGTTTATTAGCGTAAATCTCTTTCGGATTTACGCGTGGTAATATTCATTTTATTATTTTCTTATATGTCCTACAGAGGCGCTGCGTAATCCAACCATACTCGGATTAAAACTGGTGAGAAGTTGACAGAAATGAGCTGAAACACAGTTATCCAATCGAAAACTTTGTTACAATTTAATTTTTGATTTTGAATACCACGATTGGATAACCTCGTCCCAGCTGATCAATGTAATTTCGCCGTACATTTTATTCGAGGTGTACACAGCTTGCCTGCAGGCGAGCAGCACGTTGTTGAATATCAAGTATAAGGTGGTGGCATGAAAGTGTTTTCAGACAAAACTTGCTGCATTGTGTGCGCCATATTTCCAAGTGATATAATTCATGTGCAGAATGTTGAAAAAATAAGTGTGTGTTAGTGTGCATTCGTGGCAATGAAAGTTTGTATATTTCCTTGTGTGAAATCAGAGGAACGAACGCCAGAAAAATCATTTTTCAAAGTACCAGATGAAGGAGGGTTGCCAAAGCGATGTGGCCGGCAGGTTAAAATTGACAGCAATTCCTCCCAAAACGCCCTTGTGCGTGAAGATAATTTCGACGTAAGTTTAATGTATTTGTTGGGTTATGTATCCTGTTCTTTTAGAGAACTTTTACTTTTAGCTTCTTTATAGAATAATCAATGACAAATTTTTGTGCCCATGAAGTAGAATGCCAATTAGTTATTATATAACCATTTGTTTCTTTTATTTTTTCCTTTTTTGTCTTGAATTTCAGTGGGTAAAGGATTTCTAGATAAAGGAAGAATTTATATAAGTAATAAGAGATTTAATTTGGTTTGATTTCTCAGTCTTCTCTGTTTTGCCACCTTTGACACACTTTTTTATATATGTATTTCAGTGAGATATTAGCTATGTTTTTATTAATTTAATTACAGTGAGTTTTTATGTGACATTTCTTTGTGGATGTCAACTTCTATTGGATCACTTTAAGGTACCAGATTAAGAAGAAAGCTCCCAAGAAATCTAAAATGAGAGAACATTTTATTTTAAAGAGAGTAAAGGTCTGGATTTGGGTCGCCACCTTTCAGTATTTCATTACCTAGTTTATTTGAATCAATAGGTTTAAAATATTCATAGATTTGTTTAGCATTACTCAATTTAATATATTTTTCTCTCAATGTTAAAACCTGAATTTTGTTTAATGAGGAGGAGATTGATTTTAAATTTCATTTTATATCAGCTAAAGGGAGCTATATGAATGTATTGAGAGTGAAATTGTCTATGCCAAGTTAGTGTGTGAAGGACCAGGACCAGATAAGTAATTATAAATTCATCCAAAAAGCTGGTACTTGTTTAGAGACTTATCAGAAAGCAAACATTTCAAGATTTATTTTCATTTATATCTTTTTCTATTTTGACAAGGTTGTTTGTGATGACTCCAGCAATTAAAGTAATACTAGTAGTATTATCAATTTAAATGAAATGTTGTATTGGGGAGAGGATATCAATTAATTTGTTTGTTGTGGTCGAAAGCTTGTATACAATCGATTAAAAATTTTAAGTAGATTGTTGTTTATACTTTAATCATCAAATGATGAAAATTTGTTATAAAGTTTAAAAATCCCTGAATAATATTTAATTGTTGCAGATGACTTTTAAGCATTTAACACCATGAGACTACAATGCTTTGGTTAAATAAGTTCGGTTACCATCCTCAGGTCATTTAAGGTTCATCAACATACAAAAAGTGGATAACAATTTTTTAAAATCCACAAAATCATAAAATAAAATGATAAGAAATATAAAGAAATATAAAGTGGTTAATGGATATAATCATGTTATGTTTCTCTATTTTATTTTATGATTTTGTGTTAAAAAAATTGTTAGCCATTTTTTGTATGTTGATGTACATACATGACATGACATGACATGAGGACGGTAAACAAACTTATGTTACCAAAATGTTGTAATATCATGACATGAGGATGGTAAACAAACTTATGTTACGAAAATGTTGTAATATAATTGTGTTAAATGTTTAGGACATCCCAATTTCAATTTTCATATAACATATGCTCATCACAAATTAGTGAGAAAAACAGGAAATCTTTGTTGTATGTCGTAACACTGTAGTGTTAAGATCTTAAGTTGCCCAAAAGTCTCAATTTGTATTGATTGAAAAAACAAAATTAAAATAAAAAAATGTGGAATTCCCAAAATTAAGCATAAATTGTTGCCCAACTTCATATTAATTTATTTATTTAATGCAGCCTGATAAGAACAGGGTGCCTGTTTGCTGAAAAAAAAACAGCAGGGAAAATCTGGGAAATACAGAAAGCAACTCTCAGAAAGTGTACAGGGAAATGATTTGTTGTGTCAAAAATTATCTGTTCAATTTGAAACTGCCCCAAGGAGAAGGAAAAAATGTGCATTGATGCAGTGCAGGAGTAGTAGTCAGAGGAGTAATGTTCCTTACAAATTTGCAGGGATGCAAACTAAGACATTTCCAGTAATGATCTGAAATTAAATTATTCTGGTGTGTTCTATTAATTTGAAACCATTTTAATCCTGATTTACATTCTTTAAGCCCTTCTTAAATATTACAGACAACTACATTTAAGGCATAGAACTCGTGGGGAAAGAGTTTCTGGGGACTAACGGGCATACTGAAAAATGTGAAGAAAGTTGCAATTTAGAAAAGGTCCATCCATTAAGTTAATTTATCTTTTTTCTCTGTGGTTACCTACACTACTAACAATCTCCATCAGATCATTGAATAAAACCATTAATTGAATTGAATTCAATTTGCCTTATTTTACGTGGCGAGACTCAGGCCATGAGACCTGCTCTTCCGTCTGACCACGCAAATTTCGTTACACTCCTTTTGCCAATCATGGGAGAAAGAAGGTATTACTTGGGCGACGAAACAGGTGATTTGAATTTAGCTCAGAGGCATGATTTAGGCTTGAGGATCTTTTACATGCAGTAAATGTACTAACATGGGACAGGCGGCTTTACTTCCCCTCCGAAGGAAGGCGTACGAAGGATTTTTTCGCCCTTAATGTCTGTAGTCAATACGGAAGGCATGTTTAACGAATGTTGAAAGGTTAAAAATTTAATAGAAGTCCATAATAAAAATGTAACAAACGACATTTCAATCTTACATTATTTTGGGTGTTCTTCAGATGGAGTACAAGTGTGGAACTTCTTTTTGAATGAGAGTAGGAACACAAAAAAAAAATTGAGTGACTAAAAACAAATTGTCAAGAGCATCCTATAATTTTGTAATATTAAATATACATTTTTGTAACAGTTTTTTGTAATCTATCTGCTTCTGAATTTGTTGTAAGGTGTGATATTCTGATTAAATGGATTTTATTTATGAACATTGTCAGAGATATCAGATCACTGAATTAAGTATGAACTTTCCTATTCATTTGTTTTAAGTCATATTGAAAAATCCTCTCTCGGAATGTAACCTTTAGGACCCTTGCTCAAAAGTGTTGTGTTATGGGAATAGTAATTTGATTAATACTGTCTCTTATGCAAAATGGCCCATGAGCACTTTGGCCATTCTGCATAAGAGACAGTGGTAATCTACGATGTGCATCAATGGAATGTTCTTGTGACACAGACGTAATACTTGACCATGAAATTACAATTGATTTCTGTTTTGCATCTTTCAGATCAAGAAAGAATTGGATAATTACATGACAGTGGAACAAATGAACACAAAGCCAGTTCTCAGTAAGGGCACTATCCCACATAATTTTCGGGGCTCGAAACAGGAGATTAATTCTCAACAGTGTCTGGAGATTGAAGAAGAGGTTGCAATGGAATCCAATTCACAGGGTGAGAAGGGTTAAATAATAAAGTATAACTAAATTGGAAGGAATGGTATCCTTATATAATTAAAAAAATCACTCTTTTTTAATGTTTTTCCGTAAAAATCTCTTCATTTATTTGAAGAATAGATCAAAACTGACATTTCATAACCTCACTGATTACATTTTCTGTTTCTGTAAAGTACAATAAAACATTAATCAGACTATTAGACAGACATCTTTGAATTACGGATTTAAATATGATAAAAAGTGGTAATTAAGTCATTAAATGTCTGTTGTATAGTACTTCATACTTGTTATTTAACTTAAATGTAATGTATTTAATGTTGTTCCTATAATTTGTTCCATTGAATGTTTAACTGAATTCTCATTCCTTCCTTAACCTTGATTATCATTTTTTGTCATATTTAAAGCAGTCATTTTTGGCATTGTTAATGTTTTATTATTGAAGAAGTTGAAGATGTAATCAGTGAGATTACAAAACATTGTAATATTGATGTATTCTTCAAAACAGTGGGTTTTTTTTTTCATTATATAAGGACAATACCTCCTCCAATTCAATTGAAATAGACTATCATTTGTTGGAGAGTTTTAAGTCTTCATTTACAATAAAATATAACTAGTTGACAGTTTGAAGTTCAAATGTTTATTTTTGAAGTGAACGATGGAATATCATTTAAATAACTTCAGTTGTCTTCTGAAGGGAAACCTGAATAATAGTGAATGTTTTTTCATATTTCAAATATGAATGTTGATTCTAGTTTGTTTTTTTGTTTGCAGCTCCCCTTAAAGGTAGAGTCAATGTCAACATGCTTAAGAAGCCCTGTGGTAGCTACAGTCAAAAAGAGGTAAAATTATTTGTAACTAAAATCTATCTAAAAGTAAAATATCTAGGTTTCATTCTCCAAGAAGTTTGCATTACTCTGTTGTTCTGGGCATGGTGAACCACTCCTGAAACTCAACCGTACTTTTGTTCAAGCTCTTTGTTTTTTAACATTCTATCAACAACGTAGGTCAGCAGGACATGTCTTTACTTGTACCCAAATGGCTCAATGCCTGCCATGAAAATATAGAGATGCTGCCCAGTCTGTTTCCCTATTCAGTCTCCTTCAGTGCATTGTGTACAATTAATGCATTGCTTTATATACCTTTCATTTCAAGTTCTTCCATTATGATTTTGAATGCAACATATACAACTAACTTGTGTCTTAAGAGGATTTATCTTCATAATAGCATGGGGGTTCCTTTTTTCTTTTAGAACCTAAATGGACTACATTTAACATGCTGGGCACTAAAGTCTATGGGTCAATTTTGAAGGTAGAGACTAATGAATGAATTGTCCTTCTAGGATAATCAACATGCAGCCCCCTTCAGCTGTATGCTTTGCCAGAGTTATTTTTCAAGCCAGGACTCTCTTGCAGCACATTTCAGCAATTGTATCAAGCATCTGGAATTCGCACATGGATCTTCATCAGGATCTGCAGCTACTTGCAAGGAACCAGATGGTTTGGGGAAGGTGTGTACAGAAAGCCTTGATTGTACCTACGGATAAAGTTTGTTTCTGTTCAGGTTCAGTGGTGTGGTCAAAAATAGAGGATTAAAAATGTGTGTCTTTTTCAGCTTGGGCCTGTCAAAATATATGATTGCAAAGTGTGTGCTGCGAAGTTTGCTGTGAAACGTACCTGTGAGAGACACCAGGCTAAATGTGAAAACCAACATAAACAAGAAAAGAAAGATCAGAAGTCAAAAATTTCTTCTGTGAAGGCGAGTCCATTTTATTTGTTTTGCTGTGACTTCCTTATTTGAAATTTTTCAAAAATCATCAGTTTTCATTAATATTCCTTCCTTTTTAAGAATGAAAGCAAACACAACAGATTGAAATTTATTTAAGGGAGGTCTTGGAATTTGAGTCTCAAGGGTGGTGGATTTTCACTCCAGCTTCTTAGCTAGGCTAGAAACACTTAATGACCAATCATTGAAATAGTTCGTTAACTTTATTTATATTGCTTTTTCAGCCTGAACTTCCCATATTCTATTATTGCAATATATGCTTTGTGGGATTCGATGAGGAGCATGCCTGGGAATGCCATCTGGCAAAGTGTGAATACCTTCCAAAAGAAGGAAAGAAGGATCAGGGTACCTTGACTACTTCTTTCACAAAGGTAGGTTTTGCAGGTATAATCACATGCACAAGAATGTATCACGATTTGTTATGTGTATGTCTCAGTACTGCAGTCAAGTGTTTTTGCTAAAAAAAAAAACATGTGTTTGAAAAGTAGAAGAAAACTAATAAAATAGTTCAAAATTTATTTATTTTACATGGTACTCACACTTCACTCACTTCTCTGCTACTGATTGACCTACCTTCTCCCCTTTGCCCACTTTTCAAACATATACTTTGTTACCAACATAACACGGAGGATTAAAAAAGTTAGTATTGTAGTGATAAGCTCATTGTGAGCTTGTTTGAGTGACATACCCACTCACTGTAATATTTCAATTTCCTATACATTCTCAAGGGGTCTTCTAAGGAAATGCCATATTTACTTGCATATTTTCTTCACTTTTTTCATTCTTCTATACATACATATATATAGAGTAATATTCATAGTGTAGGGAAAGTTATGAAATGCTGCAGAAAATAAATTTCAGGATTTCAATAGAAATGTACGTTATGGAGTCCCCTGATACCAAGAAAGGTTTTTATTTAATAATATATAATAATTTAATTTATATAATTTATTTATTTATCTGTCTGTCCATCTGACTGTGAACATCACTTATGCCTAAATCACATGTAGGATTTTTTCCAAAATGGATTTTCCTCGATTGATCAACTTGAAGCACTGCGATTTTGAAAAACATTCTTTAATATTTGGAGAAACTTTACATGAAACCCCTGGGGCATTTTCAAAATTTTCTGAAAAATGGTTACAATTTTTTTCTTTAAATTTCTTGTAAGAATAGAGTAAAATACACTTAGAAAGACGTAGGTCCATTTTTCACTGTTAACTCCCTATTTTCGAAAATTGCAAAGTTTGAATTTTTTCAGTCTTCCTACTAATACAAAGTGAAGATAGAGATTTTTCCTTCAAATTAAATTTGTTGAACATTTTTAGTTCTTTCGATAAGGGATGTACATTTTGTTGAAACTTCAGTAGTTTTCATGTAATATTGCATGCAATTTGTGCAGTTAAAAAAAACAAACAAGAATTTATCAAAAACCGCTCAACATTTTTTCTTTAAACTTTTGGTAGGGATAGTGCTAAATGTACTCAGATGACATAAACGCCATTTTCTTCTGTTCTTTTGTTTTTTCAAAAATTACAAAAATGTAAAGTTTTGACTTCCTTCTCCCATTGTTATTATTTACATTAGTGGTGATTTGTTCACTCTGTTGCATATACAAGTATGTGCGCTTTAAATGATGTCTTACTAAACTTTTCATGCAAACTCAAAACTTTTCTGGGAAAACGAGCTCAAAATTCTGCATTTTCAGAAACGCTTAAATGCAGTTTTCTCAAAAATAGCTCCAAATTTTTCTTTAAATTGTTCAAATAGATAGTGCTAATTGCACTGTTTAAGATGACATAAAATTAATTTTACTGTATTTTTTTGTTCAAGCGTCACACAAATGTAATTTTTTTGAAATATCTTTCATGCTGTTAATATGTAAGTTTCCAGTGATTTATATAAATTATTGCATTTGTGAGTGAAAGTGCTTCAAATGAAGTTTTTTGAAAACACAAAAGATCCCTGGGAAAAAACAGCTTCAAATTGAGCATTTACACTAGAAGTTAAATGATTTTTTCTTAAAAATGGCTCAAATTTTTTTGACGAAAATTTCCATATAGGACAACGTTTTACTCATCTTAAGTATTTTCAAAGTAATATTTAAAATCCACCATTAGGAAACAAAAAAATTGAGAAAACTTTAAAAATGCGTATTTGGGGTGATTATAAATGGATGCTTGATACAAAAGAGGACGAGGCAAGACAGTAAAGCTAGCCCATACAAAGGAAATTAGAAAACTTTATTATGAGAAAGTCTGTGCAATTCTGTAGTTCCACTAGTTTAGACTAAAGGTCTTAAAATATTAGTGCATAAATTGTGGGAAGAATAAGGAAAGCCAGTACAAATCTTAATTACATGATGTTTGTTATGTCAGCAACTATTGTCTATTTAAAACTCACAACGACAAAAAATAACCTTACCCTATTCCTTAATTGTGTAATAATGTCAATATTTTGAACAATTATGGGATGAAGAAAATGTAGTTGCACGATTTGCAAGTCTTGTAAGATTTCTGATCTTACAAATCACTCTAATTTTTATATTGCAGTGCTAGTTTTACGGTAGCCCACTTTCCTGAATTTGCTTTTCATTGTAGGTATTTAGCATCTGAAAAATATATAAAGATTACATATGTGCAGAAAAGCAGAGGGGCCACATTCTAGAAAAAACAGTAAATGTCATTGGAATAATGATCTGGAATAATCTGAGATTTTGTAGGAAATTTTTCAGAAATCAGATTCATGGTGATAACAATAAAACATGATATTATTCCTTAATATTCCATAGTACCTTTGTTTTAATATATTTTCTTGTCACTATTTTTATTTGTACAGAAATTGTTGATAATTTGGTATTTTTTCACATGCGTTTTGTCCTTTTGGTGATGGTCATCCTTTCAGAATGAATCATTATTTTCATGAATAATTTCAATGTGAATGAAATGCTTACTCAGATGTTTTTTGAAATTAAATAGATATAGGTATTTACCTATAGAACAACAATGTGATAAAATGTTGATTTCAGCTTTTCATAAAAGACACTCAAATTAGGAGCAAGTAAGTAAGTATTGCTTTAATTTAAGGCTGTCTTTATATAGTGGGAAGTACTATTTGAGTTTGGTTATATGGAAAAGGTGAAAAAAAATAATCAGGAAAAGTGAGGGAATTTGTACCATGAAAAGTGGTTACTTGGCAAAAAATTGTTCTAAAAATTGGGGAATATGTATATTATGCAAGTGTGAAAACTACATTAGTAAATACACGAAAAGAAAGTCTCTCTTCCTCAAATTGAGAAAATATTGAAATAGGTAAATGTACTTTCGCAGGACCCTTCCAAGGATGTTCTCCATGAGAAGGTGATAGAAGACGAGTCCTGGCTAGTCACATCACTTCCCCGAGGCTATGAGGTGAGGATGCTGAGCAAAAGTGTATTTGTCACTTGCAATTCTCATTGTTAAAAACCAAAACCTGAACAGATTTTAAAATAAAGAAAATAGGTTTACAACCAAAAAAAGTGGATTAAGTAATTGACTTGAAAATTCGATTCTTTGTTTGTCATTTTTGACAAATAGCTGGTTATTGTGTGAGAAGAAATAAAAGGCATCTCTTGTTGTCAGAAAATTCTAGAAATAAAATATGCATCAAGTGATACATCAGCATCATATTAAGTATTGAGATGTTATCTGCTTTTTTGTTTTCATGATTTTAATTGGAGAAATATTGATTTTTTTCAGTGTGTGGATGCAATGTTTGTAGTTGAAGCTGAAGGTACTTGCATGCTCCAGCAACAGATACCTGTAGATTCAGAGGAGGAACAACTTGAGGTACTTGTTACTTTATAGCCAGGAATAAATTGTCGGGGTAGACAGAGTTAAGCTCAGTTTTTCCAATGAATTTGAAAGGTGACTAGAAATATATCTTTGATAAAAAAGAAACAATGAAGATATAATGGTTTGTGCACATTTACATGGGTTTTTTGCGTATGTTTTTACTTAACACGAGCATGCCAATTTTCAGCACAACGCAAGCAATAATTTTTTTGGTTCAAGTCAGTAAATGCCCACAAGAGTTTGCTGAAACAATTTCAGATGTTGTTTCGCACATCAGAGGAGAAATTTGTCATAAACAAATATTTTTGTTTCAAGGACCCATCAAACATGGATTCTGACTAGACAGTATGTTAGAGGAAGTAATTTAGTATTTAGATAAACTAAGAGTTATCCACTTTCGCGGAAACCTACAAAATTACTCTCTCTCTTTCTCTCTCTCTCTTTCTCTCTTCTCTCTCTCTTTCTCTCTCTTTCTCTCTCTCTTTCTCTCTCTCTCTCTCTCTCTCTCTTTCTCTCTCTCTCTTTCTCTCTCTCTCTCTCTCTCTCTCTCTCTCTTCTCTCTCTCTCTTTCTCTCTCCTTCTCTCTCTTCTCTCTCTCGTTCTCTCTCTCTTCTCTCTCTCTCTTTCTCTCTCTCTCTTTCTCTTTCTTTTCTCTCTCTCTTTCCTCTCTCTCTCTTTCTCTCTCTCTCTTTCTCTCTCTCTTTCTCTCTCTCTCCTTTTTTTTTCCTGAAAAAGCACAGTTTTTACTGCAGAATTACATAACTTTCTCTGTACTAATTATGAAGTATGTGAGAAAGTAAAAAGTGAAGGTCACTGTATGATGTCAAACATGAATTTCCTAATTTCTTTGTAATGCTGCAAACATGTTACTTTCCTGTTTCAAATATTCTGTAATTGAACATTGTTGTACTCCCATCTCGAATCTCTCTGATAATTCCAAAGAAGTAACCTGAATCATGCTTGTGCTGGAACACCTGGTCATAGGAATGGTGGTTTGTGAGGCTGTGATACCAGCCAGCAGCTATAGGCTGCAAGTCTTAATAGAACCAAGTAGGGGTTTGTAGGCATCACCTTTGTAAAGCATTCATTTGGAAGGAATGAAACACATACCTGTTAATAATTGTTTTACCAGAATTGAATATTAGTGAGTGTTTCAGCCATATCTTCATTTTATTCTAGGTCCTAGAGGAGCAGAAGGAAAATGTTCTTGTTCCAGATAGAGGAGTTTCACCTTTAGAACAGGTAGAGTTCAGGAGTTTTATCTTTTTATTATTATTATTATTAGTAGTAGTAGTAGTAGTAGTAGTAGTAGTAGTAGTAGTAGTAGTAGTATAATAATAATAATAATAATAATAATAATAATAATAAAATATTATCCAATTAATTCAATTATTTTGGGATTGAGACACTGAACTAATTGTGCTCTTGTGCGAACAATGGCCATTAGCTTTCAGTCAGTTGGTAAATGCACAAATTTGTGTGTATGATGCATGAATATAGATTTTGTATTGTTAATTTTGTGTTAATATGGGTTTATTTGCAATTAGAATTTTGTTGTTCTGTCATGTGTTGTTGGTCTCATAGCATCTAAATCAGATGTCCAAGAATAAATGCATAACCAAGCATTGTTGCGGGTCAAAGCATGTAGTGTGCCTCGTAAAGTGGTGAATTTTCAAGCCCACACAATAAGAAGAAGACCCCTGAAATGGAAAAAGATTTCAAAATAATAGTTGAGCTAGTGAAAAAATATATACAAGCAGGCAATTAAGAGAGGAAAATAGATAGACATACTTCCTCGTTTTTTTTATACATAATTAAACAAACTTTAATTCTTTCTAATTTCTTTGTGCTCCATTAATTGCCTAGCACAGAGCTCCTCATGCTAGCCCCATACTGCTTTGCTATCTCCTCAGTTCTCTTCTGCTGTAACAGTACCAATACTTCACATGAATTTCCATTCTTTTATAACACTTCGCTATATTTTTTCTTTCATTTTAATTAAGCACATTATATTAATGTTTTTTAATTTTAATTCCATCCTCATGTTTTAGAAAATATACTAAAGTATTTCTTTCATTTATTAATTTCTTTATTGATCCAAATATGGTTCTCTATTTTTTCATGTTAATTTTCATGCCACTATATTTCTCCCTTGTTTTTGCTTTTGAATTTTTAGAAAAAATTGTTCATATTCACAATGAGATGAATATTCTCATATTTATGTACCACAATGGCTAAGATGGATTTTCATTAATTTAATAGCTTAAATGCAGCCCTTTATAAATATAATAATTGATACTGAAAATAACTCTGTAGGAGTTACGTAGTTACAAATTATTGTAATTTGACAACAGTATTCAAAATTATGTTCGAAAATAATTATTGACACAAAGCATAGAACAATATTATTTTAGTAAAATGCACAGCCTCCTTACCTTCTGGCCTGTAGTGTCTTGACGTATTAAGCATTGGCATTGAACAGAGGTAGCAGGGTTTAGTCGAGACAGGAAGTGCTTTGGAGAGTGATGTCTAGTCATTGGATATCTAGGCTCTAAAATTTTCTATTTAGGCATGCAAAGTAGGCTTTAGATGCCTAAAAGCAAAAGACGCTGTATAATTTCTTAGGAAGGTTGGTTTGTGTCGGTCACTAGTAAAACCGTAGACCATTTATTACATTACAGATTAATAATAGCTGCTTGTAAGCATAAACAGGGCTTTTAAATAATTATTTGTAAATAGTTAAAAGAGAAGTATTCAATAGTTGCTCCAGAAAAACAATGTAACTAATAAATTTAGTCTCTTTCACAACTTTTCATTTTCATAAGTTGGCAATACCTACTAGAGGTTAGGTTGACTTCAGCGCCCATACTTATTTTTCTTTTTGCATTGAAAATTAGTCTACTTTGTTTACAATGAAATTTAATTATTGTCAAATAGTATGTGGTTAAGTTGGTACAAAATTTAGAGTTCTGGTGGGTTTATCTCGTACCTCAAGAGAAACAGTGGTGACAATAGTGTGATTTGTACAGCATAACTTCTAGGCCGAGAGCCAAAACTTCTGGTTGTGTTGAATTTAACAGCGGCTTTTTATCAATTTCTCCTCAGAATGCCCAGTGAGGTATGGTACATTTAATATCATCTGATTCCTAATAATTCCTTTACAGTATAGTGAATAAAAGAAAGAAGTACTTTCATCATAATTTTCATAACTTAAATAAACCTATGCCTGTAAAAGTTTTCCATAAGAGCCTGTACATATTCAATTCAGAAATTAGGCCAGTAAGGACCATTTTTTTCTTACCATCTTGAAGACCAGAGATTTTGCTTTCATTTAAGGAATTTTTTTGGGGTGAAATTTCATGAAAATGAACACTTCACTGTGGTCGATTTAATGAACATCCTACCTTAAAGAGACTGCATAAATTGACTTGGAAATAGGCTACCTTACATAAGAGATGCTGTGATGCAGGACGTGCTGCCTCCTTGGCCCCTGAGTCTGCTGGCTGGTGCTTTGGAAGCAGAGGAGGAGAAGGAGATGATGGAGCAGAAACTGGTGAGTGCTGTACTCCTCTTTTATCAGAGCTACTCATCAGATTTTTTAGGAAAAGTATTTTTGTTTATTTGCATGAAAAGGGAACAGATTTTCATGTAAATATGTATTAAAATATGTACAAGATACATGTATTCATTTCATACAAATTTACTTTTTCAGATTTTCCATGACATTTTGAATTAATTAAAACCATTTTTATTTTACATATTTTGCCTATTAATGGAAAATTTTTACATATTTTGTTACATTTGAATGTACATCGAAATCGTATATTTCAGGTTTGTAAATACATGTTCCAGGAATAGTCTTTCTATGAAACAAGGCTAAATACTACTCTATTTATATGAACTCTGGACCATGGTCATGCTTCTCAGAAATTGCGTACTCGGAATCAAGGTTAAACAGATATTTGCAAAGCAGAAATAATTGCAACCGCATTCTTCTCATGTTTTATACAGCTCCTTGATTGAAATCTGACAAACCTTCTTTAAAGGGCTTTGTTTTAATGTGCTTCCTGCATCCAAACATGTTTTATATTTGCATTTCGTTACAGTTAGGGTATTGATTTGGCATTCGCCTGGTTCTAGCAGCTAGCCGCTAGAATTGTCCAGACTGGTTGAATTCAATTGAGCTAACGTCAAAAGTCTCCACCATTGTGATTCGAATGCTTGGAGCTTGCAGTCAAAGATCCTGTAGAAGCAATGTAGGCAATATTTTTTTTATGGAGGGGAGGGGAGGGGAGATAGTGTACTGATGTCAATCTAGTAAAAATAGTGCAAGTTTGGAATGTGGACAGTGCTGGTGCTCATGCTGCATTGCGTGGAGTGATATATGCCAAAGCGCACACTGAAGTCAGCACAGTGCCTGTTTGATAAAACTGAACTGTGACCAGCAGTGTCGGTGGAGTTTCCCTCGCTTCACTAGATGGCAACATATGAACAAAGAGGGAAATTTGAATCTAATGAATTGTCAGTATTGTAGATAAAAGGTAGTAAACAAAGTCATCACCAGGTCTTACTGCAATTATCAATACCACGAGAGCTGCAGAGGATGGGTTAATATAAATTCAGGAAGTGGCTTCAGCTGTTGCCATTTAGACTCTAGGGCTGGCACTACAACTGTAGACATTACAGAATTGCTAAGGGTATAAGGGTAACATTGCAGGGTAATATGGCGACAACAGAATTTGCGAAATTTCTTAAAGAACAACTTAGTAAATTACGTAAGAAAATGAAAGATAAATTCGCTATCTCTAGGAGAAACCTAGATGTAGTCTTAAAGACATCCGGAATGACATCTCAGTGATTGCTAAGAAAGTGGGAGACCTTTCATCTGATTTGAAAATAATGTCAAAATGGTTTGAAGAATATTTTGAGTAAAACAGTTCATTCAAGAGAACAATGTCAAACTGATGGGAAGATGTGGTGCAATTGAATCAGTGCAACAGAATATCAATGTGGAAATGGAAACCGTAATAAATTCCAAAATTGAAAAATTTGGAGAAGCACTCAAAAATGCATATTCCTCAAAGATCACGCAAACAGTCACAGAAGATATATAGGAAAGAAACCATAGAGTGAAAAATATAATCACCTACGGAATTCAAGAAAGCAAGTTAGAAACTCCTACTGAGAGGAAGAAAATTCGGAGAGATATTGTGAGATCTAACTCCAGGAAAAAACTACCCTCAGAATTGAAGTCCAGCCTTTTTGCAAACCATACACCAGGGAGAGGCCGAACCTATTACCTCGATCACTGAAGATTATGATGAAATCGGTTAATGAGCTGTTACAAAGGAACAAGGAACTGCCCCCAGAATCCTGTATTTAATGAGGATCTGACCCCTGTACCATGAGGAAATCTGGGAGCCGGGAGTACAGCTGGCAGAAAGATGGAAGGATGATCCGTAAATGTAGACCACCAGCTTCTGACTACAGTATCAGAGACTTTGAAACTATTGAAAGAGCATGTAATAAATATGACCTGGTGGCTGTGTACAGAGATTTAAACTTTCCAACTATAACATGGTCAAAGCACAGTATACTTGGCAGGAACGAAGTGGAGCATGAATTCTTCTATCTTACGGCTCTATAATGATTCCAATCTCATCCAGATGGTAACCAGACCAAGCAGGATCAGGGCTGGTCTGAATCCTATTAGACTTGCTTGCTTATAGATGAAAGCATTATTACTCCACCTAGTATGAGACCAAATGTTGGCTTGAGTGACCACACAGTGATGTTAACGTTTTTTGCAAATAGATAGCTCCCGTATAGTTCCAGGGCAGAAGCCATAAAGGTTGAATTACTAAAAAGTCAATTACAATTTGATAAAGACAGACCTGGAACCAGATATTAAATCTGGAAGGCTGTTCAAGGTTTACGATAGTTTGTGGGAAAGGATACATAAATTACTAAAAGCTTACTCAAAGAGCTTTAAGATGCGAAATGTAAATAAGCCCTGGATTGATGGAGAAATATGGAAGAAATCTTGAGCAAAGCAAAGATCGTGGGTTTTTTATATAAGGACTGGAAAGGATGAGGATTACAGAATGGATTAAGGAATTAATAACAAGACCATAAACTTGAGAAGACAATGGAAGGCAAAATGTGAGGAAGATATTATCCAGCTGGGAAAGAAACGAATGTACTTGTATATTAGAAGTCAAACGACAAGCACTACTGGCCTGCCAATGTGTTTGGATGTAGGAGGTGAATATCTGACCAGATAAGAATCACCGAGGTTTATGCGGATTACTTTCAGGAAGTCTACATCATTGAACCGGATGGTCCCCTTCCAACAGTTGAAAACTTGGGTATTGTTACTCTTGAAAATGTGGTCCAGCAGCTGAGTTCTCTTCAAGTCCACATAGTGTCTAAGCAACTGTGGTCGGAGATATATCTCTCCAATCACAGTTGCTTAGACACTATGTGGACTTGAAGAGAACTCAGCTGCTGGACCTGAAGGCATCCCTATAGTATTTCTGAAAAGATGTGCAACACAGATAGCTCCTACTTTGACAAAAATCTTTACAGTCACTGGATGTGGGCATCAGTGGAAGTCAGCGGTTTGTCACCCCAATTTTTAAAAAAGGGAACAAGGAACTGCCCAATAATTGTGGACCTGCTCTATGGGTAAGGTAATAGAAAGGCTTATTGTGTGTGAGCTGCTTAACCGTACAATGATCAATGAGGTTATTCCTTGTCGACAACACGGTTTTATACTTGGCAGATCCACAACCACCAACCTCCTGAGTGCTTTGACTAGAGATTGATGAAGGTTATCTCGTGGACATCATCTACCTAGAATATGCCAAACCTTCAATAAGGTTCCACATAGGAGATTGCTGCACAAACTATGGGTAACTTTGCTGGATTGAAGATTATCTGACTGCCTGACTGAACTTTTCAAATTTGTGTTGGAAGCACCCTCTTACAAGTGGTCTTCTTCAGGGCTTTGTTCTGGGACCTATCTTGTTTCTTTTGTACATGACTGATCTTGGAAATGGCTTGAGATCAAAGTGAAATAGATACGCTGATGATACTAAGTTGTATGGAAACCTGATATTGCAATAAGTGGACCTTCAAGGAGATTTGCAAAGGATAGAGGAGTCGTCCTATTTGTGGTTACTCCCATTAAATAGCAGCAAATGCACAGTCCTTCATTTGAGAAAAAAGAACCCCAGAAACCTGTACCAGATTGGTGGACATACAATACAACATGGGTTGACCTAGGCGTGGTTGTAAACCAAGATCGCAAGTAGGGCAGACAGGTTTCAGCAGTTGTCAAGAGTGCAAATTCTGCACTGTACCCGATGAGGAGTGTATTCCTAAGAGTTAAGTCAACAGATGAAGAAACTCTAATGTCATGTATAACTGACTAATTTTGGAATACGTCTGTGCAGTATGGTCCCCTTTCTGCAAAAAAACATTGAGACCTTGGAGAATGTGCAGAGAGGAGTGACGAAGTCTGCTATCAATCTACGGAACAGATTGTATGGGGAGAGATGTCAGGCAGTTGAACTGCCAACTCTGGAGCAGAGGAGACAGCGAAGAGATCTAATCAATGAGAATCCATCTTTACCAGTGTGTTGACAGAGCTACACTGGTTTCTTTTATCAGCCTTACAAGATAGGGATACCTGATATCTATTAACTTTTGATATGATACTATTATTTGGTTGTTGGTGATTCCGGGCTTGTCAACAATGACCCGAGGTCATTAGTCCTATAAGTATAGTGCTTGTTTTTTTCATCTGGAGAGGGCAAAGATCTTCCACTGCTGAATGGCGAGATCCACTGCCAATGTGTGGTAGTGTAGTGCATGTTAATGTGTGTGTGTGTGTAGGGGTGAGGATAGGACAAGGAAGAGGAAGGAATGATCACGCGTGGTCCATGGCCCGTTTGTTAGGGTACTGCTTCGGCAATCGCCTGGTGTTGATTTGAGAAACCACAGAAAACTATTAATGAGAGCAGCCAGCCTCTAGATTTATCCTCCAGACAGCGACTGAATTCAACCTAGCTAACAAGCTAGTGTCGAAAATCTTGCCACTGTCAGGACTCGGACCTCACAGTCAGAGGCACTGCAGTGATATCAGTTGATGCACTGAGTCAGGCACTGTTTTTGTTTTATTGCTAATGTTATGTTATATGATCTATGCTATGTGAGGTATTGTACGATAAATTTGTAGATTCATATTAAATATGTACAGTTTTTGTGTGATAGGAGTGAAATAGTAAAATTGCAGCTGCCATTACAAATAAATAAATAGATAAATACATAAAAATAAATAGATAAATAAAAAAAATAAATAATAAATAAAAATAAATAGATAAATAAATAAAAATAAATAGATAAATAAATTTAAAAAATAAATAAATAGTTTGGTGAAGAATGGTGTCCAATTACATCTGAATTGGTAGAACACTTTTCAGACACTCAAAATCCATTTTGAAATGTGAACAGTGAAATTACCAGGAGCGGCAGCTCAGTACATCAACTGATGTCACTGCAGCGCCTCTGACCGGGAGGTCCTAGGTTCGAGTCCTGACAGCAGCACGATTTTTGACACTAGCTTTTCAGCTAGGTCGAATTCAGTCGCTGTCTGGAGGAGAATTCCAGCGGCCAGCTGCTCTGAACAGTAGTTTTCCATGGTTTCTCTGATCAACACCAGGCGAATGCTGGAGCAGTACCCTACCGAACGGGCGACGGACCACGCGCGATATGTCCTTCCTCTTCATTGCCCTATTCTCTCCCCTTACACTAACATGCATTACACTACCACATATTCCGGGAGACCGGTCGGGATCTTAGAGCTTGTCCCAGCTGGGGTAGTGCCCCACCAGACCTGGAAAATCAATCACCACACCAAACTGTGACCTTTCACCATGGATCAGTTTTACATGAAGTTTCTGTGGAATCATATTACTCCAGTATTGCATGGTCGGTTCAAGTTAGTCTCTTTAGACGTAATCAAGTTGCGACGAATGTCCTTGATCTTGCCTATTAGGTCGATAAGGTCTGTGCTGAGTTATTTCCAGGAGGCATAGTTACTCTTGAATAACTTGTGGGACACCCATTTTGTTTGGATAATAAATTTCTGTGGTGAATGTAGCATACACTTCTGTCTGACAAGTGTAAAACTGCAGTATGTTTGTTTAGTGAACCTGTAGGAATGATCCCTCTCCATGTTTTCTGCTGCCGGCACCATACTTGGCGTTCCCAGTGCCATCTTATTCATGGCACTTGAGGTAGCACAAAACTATTCAGCCAACCTCAATTGTGGACCATTCAAATACTTGTCAAATTTCCCAGTGTTGAAATATGGTTGAATCTTCCCCAGCACAGCTACCCCTATCTCCTTTTGAAATATGCTTCAATCACAAAGCGCAATGTGTCAGGCTTAATTAATTTAAAGGTATTTTTCAGAAGGTACATGGAGTACTTTTCTTTGGTTTGTTATCTGTTGGAATTTTAAAAGATTAACAAAATAAATAAGTGAAAGGTCTTATTTATTGATAGCAGGCCTTCTCTCATGTTACTGACACTGTAATATGCCTGTACCACTTCCTATTTCAGTCCCTCGTCTTTTATGTGTGAGGGATGAGATCTTTATGTTATCTCCAAGTTTCAAAAGAAGTTTGTTAACTTCAGGTACACGTACACACATACAAATGCTTGAATATCCACAAAAATTCTATGCCTGATGTGGAATTTGAACTTGTAACTCTTGTGGAAGTTAAGGGAGTCCACTCCATCCTTCATGACTTTGCCATCTCATGTTGGGAAATAAAAGAAGTATTTTGCATTAATTGATAATTTGTCTGCTGCAGGTTCTGGAGCCACGCCTTATGCAGAATGCCTTTATGTACATGAAGGGGCGGCCATCAGAAGATTTTGTTGAGCCAGAGGAGGAACCTCCAAAGGTAAGGTATCTTCAGCAGGTAGGACAATTGTGCACGTAGTCAAAAAAACTATTTGCAAATATAATAAAGATCAATTTATCTTTTTAATTTGGCATGAAATAAAGGCAATTTTAATTTATTTTTTTCTATAAACAGCTCCAAATTTTGTCTATAAATTTTCTCCTTGTATGTATCAAAAGATGATGAGAGGTGCTGGTCCTATTTTCTATGAACTCGATGTAATTTGAAAAATTGCGAAAAGTGAACATTGCAAAATTACAGTATTGAAGATAGAGATTGTCGTCTTAAATGAAATCTGCTCTAAACAATCAAAATTTATAGGAATGGTCAGTCACCTCGTTGTTCAAAACTCCAAATGTTTTCTTTTCTTATCATTAAAGTTGGCTAACTGTATATTTTGAGAGATGAAACGCTAAAAAGTTCCAACAGTTACTTCAGACTTGGGAATCTCTGTTTCAAATGCCAATTATATGTTCCTACCATGGTAAACTGCAAACATTGCTGTGTTGGAAACGCCTTCCTTGCCCCTTGTAGGCATGTTAAACTTTGGTGATTTTATTTATACTCACAATTTTTTTAATTAATAAAGTCACTGCAAAAATAAAAGTTAAACAAAGACTAAACTCTTACCAATCAACCAACATATACATAGGAACAATCTTTTACAATTAGCTCTGTATGGCAATGTTTCACAATCTTCTCATTGCCTCTTTTGTTGTTAAAATTTGACTGGCAGTGTTAGACCCAGTTTTCTTGCTTCCATTTGGCAAGTGATTTGGTTTTTTAGTGAATTAAGTTCAAGAACTGACCACTTAACGCATGCGGATGTTTGTCAAAAGGATCTTAGTGCTTTCTATAACAATTCTATGGCAGGGGTGAAACAAAAATAGGTACCATCATATTGCAACAGTTCAGACCTTCTCTTCTTTCTCCATCTTCATCTTCCTTTCCTTCTTCGTACTTATATACTAGTTTCAATAAATCATTTTCTCCAATAGAACTCCAAATTTTTTCTTTGAAATTTTTCTCTCAAATGTAGATAAAAATGACACAGGTCCCATTTTCAGTTAACTTTGTGGTTTTGGAAATTCAAAAAAAATAATGTTTCAAAAGTATAATGATAATAGAGACTTTATTCCTTAATGAAATATATTTAAAAGAAATGAGATCTTTAAATAAGGTCATTTACAATTTTTTGGAAAAAGAGTATCTTTTATGTAATTTTTGCCTGAAATGAACGTAATTTAAAAAAAAAAAATTTCAAAAATTGGTTCCAATTATTTTCATCATCCTGCTAATCGTCCTTTGCTCCACTCTCTGGTCATGTGGGAAGATTCTGAAACGATAAGTATTAAGACTGTTAGCATAACTCTGCGTTAGGATCATCAAGTATTGAAGAAAATATTGGTGTTGTGTGTCTAGGAAAGTCTAGTAAAAGGAAATAATTTTCCCTTTCTAATTGTATTTTGTTACTCTTGTGTATAATGAAATTCGCAAGGAGTTCACACGCCAACATGCTGATTTCGTAGACAATCTATCAGCATGTAGCTTCAGAATGCTATACCAGCATTACGGGGGTAATTCAGCTTTTCACCTGGTCGATACACATTTTTGACACAAGGGAGGCGTGCCAGGAGACTGCTCAGCTTCTCTGATTTTAAAACAATGTGATTTTGTTGCGTCTTAAGTGGAAGGAATTGATTTCTGAGAATTTGTCGACAATGGGCTGTGTTGCTTGGCGCCTTGGGCCTCCACCAGCTACAGCCAACGAGTTAAGAGATAGTTTGGTATTTCTATAACTCGTTGGCTACAGCGCCTGGGATGTGGCACGTTCTCATGGTCATCTTTGGAAGCAGCTGATAGTCCGTTTCAAAGAGTTTTGTACAATAATTAATTTTTGTTCTTTGTAAGATATTCGGCGGTCTTGATGGAAAACTTAACTATCACGGCCGCGGTAATTTTTTTTTAATCTTTATTTAATATTTTAAATTATAGTATCAGTCTTCCACTGGAGATGTGATGTACTTTTGTATCTATCTCAGGCTGAAGAGAACTTTAAAGAAATTAAAGAAACTCCACTGACTCAAATCTGTGCTTGGAACAGCTCAGGATTATGGATAATCAAATGGAATGGTCGTTAATACATAGTGGTATTTGTTACTGTCTCTTAAGATTCGTTTGGCACATGCCTTTGTTGTTCAGTATGTGCGGGGGCATGGATGTGGAATAGTAATACTGCTAGCACTTATTGGTTCTCACTTGTGAGTAAACTATCAGGGGGCAAGTTAGTCAGAAGAATGTCATGCACTGTTAGCTTGGTGCATCTGACAGACATTTTACTTTAAAAATTTTGATTTGTGCTATGCAAATTCATAATAAAAATAAATTTTAAACGTAACGATATTTCCTGGCTCATCAATCATCAGAATCAAAAGCTACAGTAAAAAAGTATCAATGGAAATGCTTTTAAAATGTTTGTTTAATAAGAAAATTGTGTACTTACAATTAATTCATAAATTATGATTTAAGTTTCTAAATCACAAATCCCGTTTACAGCAGGGCTGACTAACTGCCAGCGATGCCATTTATTGTAGCCCGAAAAAAATTTCATTCAAAAGTGAAAGCCTTGCCTTCTTGTCGGGTGAGAACATTGTGCAGCTAGCACATGTGCACTGCCGGAGTCAACAGCCCCCAGGTTAAATTTGCATTTGAGGATTTTTTCCAGTAAATTCAGATATACAAAATCATCCCAATGTGTTTCACTGCGTTATGCATGGTAGAGCCTGATATCACGTATGGTTCCATCCACCCTCCCGCTTCAGAGCAGCCAGGCAAAGTGCAGAGATTAGCAATACGAGGAAGTCTGGTGTGGATCACCTGAGTAAAGAAAATATAGCTCCAAACCATTTTAAAGGTTTTAGCTGTGGCCCTTGAGGCCTTGCAAGTTGGGACTCCCCTGGTTTAAATCATCAATTTTCCTTTTAACTACTGAAAATTTGGTGTAGTATTCTTATAATTTTACTGTAATACTGGTCTCTTAAAAGAGGTAAATTAAGAAAATAAGTATTAAGGGTCTGATCCGTTGTTGAAAAGAGGGGTGTTCTGTTAACAGAAGTGACTGACGTACAATATAGAGGTTTCAGTGTCTATTCCAAGAAAATTTAACTATTGATGAGAAGGGTCATCTTTCTGAGCGGTTTCACTGAAATATGAATTATAGTTGTTCTTTGTGATAAGAGCTGATTTTAAAAGTGACAGACTGTTCTAGTTTCAAATCTTTTATATCTTTTCTTGGAAGGCTTTGTAGTTCTATTTCATTGCTTTCTTTCTTTCTTCTTTTCCAACCTTCAGTTAGTTAGTGGTTATTATTTTAACCCTCATTATTAATTACTGGAATGTTTTTTAAAATTAAACGTAGACTTTTACATAAATTCTGGTTCATGCTATCTTTTTTGCAGGTTGCTTGCCATTGAGAAATATAGTAGTGGTCATTAAAGAATTGTGACTAAATTCACTACTTTATATTGGGTGCTTTGTAGTGATGAACAGCAGCATAAGATGTAGAAGAGAATGGCACGAGTTCATCAGTCAGTGGGTGATGTATGTTTTAAACATATTTTGGAATAAAAGACTGTTCTGAAGAGGCAATACTACAATTGGTGTAAGCAAGAATTTGAAGTGCTTGAAGATTATAACCATTATTTTGGTTGAGTGTGATTCACCAGTGACAGCCAAGATTGAACTGTGAATCACTGACCTGGTATTTTGTAATCAAGAAAGAAATGGATTGTTTTTATATTCATGTGAGACCGACCAAAAGGTTTCTGTGTATAGGCTTAAGGTGAGAAGGCAGAAAGTTTGCGAGGGGGCTATGTTTTTGTTTCTAATTGGCTTTCCACATTGTAATCAATAATATTTGAACATGTTTCTACAGAAAGCCAGTGTTAGCAAGAAAGCGAAGTTACCTAGAAGTATGCCAAGTTGGTATCAATTTTGAAATTTTCTTTTCCCCATTATTTATAGTTAGTCTCTTCCTTCCAGTTTAGTACTGATTTCAGACTTACTTGCAGTTGCACTTGTTGATTTGTTTTTTGTTTTAATGTATCTAGTTGAGTTTTATTTTTTGAGGAATATTGTTTCTGGAATCTAAAGATGTTGGATGTGTGTTACCGTCTCCTACGGCTGTGAGGTAGATTTCACCAAATATTAAATCAGCTGACCTCCAAGATAAAGTGCTGATCATATATCACATTTGTAAATTAGGTGATGCTTTTGCTTTTAGAGGGAGAGTGATAAAATATAAAAACTTTGTGGTCTACCATTCATTTTGGTTCTGTCAGTGATAGATTTTGGTAGTAAAGCAAAAAATTATAACATGACATTTAAAAATAAGAACAGTTAAAGTTTGACATTTACTGTATTTAAAAACACAAGAATTCTCAAGATGTGATGAATATTAATAGTTGGTGGTAGCTGAGAGCTATGTGATTTGTTTTCGTGTAAGATACACTTCTAAAGAACTGTGACAGCACTTTTTGTGAAGAATGTTTGACAGATACATATTTGTTGTCATTATAGTTTCCATTTTGCAAAAACATAATCGCATGTCTGATATTTATATCCGTTTGATGTAACATTTCTTGGAACTTTCTTCAAGTGTCAAATGGAGATTTGAGAGAGGTCTCCTTGATGTGTTACATCATTACATATAGGTAATGGGCTGAATACATGCTTGAAGCTGATGTTGATAAGGTACCCAGAAAATTTATTTGGTTTCTAAAGGTTTGGAATAATCTGATTTTTGACAGTCAGTTGAATTGTAATAGTGATAATTTTTCTAGTATTTGTATTAAACTTCCCCTGTTCAAACAAGATAGGTAATAAGTAGGTAGACAAAAATTAGGCTTACAGACGCCTAAAAACTGAGAAATTCCCTTCATACTCATTATTTTTTTAAGGATTATATGGCTATAAATGTACTTTTATAAAAATTATTTAACAATGTACTTGTTATAAGAATATACAGATGACAATAAATTTTGCACAATATTGAATTTACTTCTCTCTTCAAACAAAAATGCTTTAATTTCTGTTTTCTTGTAACATACACTTGTCTGCAAACAAAATAAAATTCTGAGTCTGAGTAATAAATTTTATTGTTTAAAACAAAATATATAAATAAAACAAAATACATATTACAAAGGTCTCTCAAGTAATATAAATAACAAATCTTTTTGGGTCATTCATGAAGGTGTAAATTGCAAAAGCGCACAAAAACAATATCTATCTACAGTATTTACCCAAATATAAGATTAGGTCTTTGCTGAATATCTTGGACAAAATATGCGGGGTCCTCTTATATTCATAGATTACACCTAGTTAGTTAGGTTTTTTTTAACATTGCCATTCCATGTCATGAAACTCTTAAATGTTGATGTAACAATAAAGACGGGAAAAAAATCTTGCATATCAACAATATGTAATTATATTCCCAGTCATATTCTCAACATCCACCATTAATTTGCCTGGCAATCCAGACTGGTATTTGTGAATGGGTTGGTAAAGAGAGAATCTCAAACAAATTGTATCAAATGAAACAAAATGAAAATGAATGCGAGATTTTGTTACACAATGCAGGTTCCATAAGGCCATGCAGAATCTTGGTTCGACACCCAGCAAGTATGGATCTGCATTTTGAATTGTTAAAGAAATGGATAACAAGGGCAGGACAGATCGAACATTGGTGACAGAAGGGAATGTTCTTAGGTGGTACCTGATGAAAGACTGAACAATGCAAATTAATTGCGCAAAAGTTTCAGAGACCTAAAAAGCCAGATATCGTAGCAAGGGAGACCAAAAAGAAAAAAAAAAAAACATTGATAAATGTGAAGAAGATAAAAGTAGTGACAAAAGACTATGATTATGATTTTGAGAACAAGAAAATGATAGTTCAGCAATAAGTCTTAAAATTCTCATCAAGCCAATTTTTTTGTCAACATAATTTGCGATATAATTTTGACTGAAGAGTAAGAATTAGTAAAAAATTATTCTGGAGGTCTCTTCAAAATTAGGGGTTGTTTTATATTCAGAGTCTACTTATATTCAGGTAAATACAGTACTTACAATTACAAACAATTTCACATAAAAATGTATACCTTCTTATAATACTATCTTACTCTCAAGGAATGAGGAGTAGCCAATATAAAGAATATGGAGGCTAAATGGTAATAAGTTACAGTAAAAAGCATTGTTCTGCTAAAGGCCTTCAAGGGTCTTCACAAAAAGTGTGAGGGAAATGATTGAAACTCCCACACGTTAGTGACAGATCAGTTGTCAGCTGTATTAAATTTAATGAAAGTGGTGAAAATGAAAAGAAACTTTTAAATCTATCATTGAATTGGGAATACACAGTCACATGGTCAAGTTGCAGTTCTGCCTTTTTATTCATGGACGATGACCATGTTTTCAACAACCCAATGAGTCGAGCAGTTGGTAACTAACGTTACACTCCCAGAATCTTGAATTAAAAGAAACTGTTGATTGCTTTAGAGACTAGACTCCCATACTTCATTAAATACTTAAGTTCACATGATCAGACTGCACGCCGAGTTAGCTGTATCGAGTTCAGCATAGGGATAAGTTATTTACTGGTCTACTCGGCACAATCAAGGAAGTAGTAACCCTTCTCTCTCCTTTTGTATCTGCTCTTCAAATTTAGATTTAGTTATGCTGTTGACTATTTAAATTACAGATTCAAAATAAAGAGGTCTCTAAATGATTGGCTCATGTAACACCTAAGCATTGCAAAGCAATGGTAACAATATATAAATTTCAAAAGTTGTTCTTTACAACAGATTTTTTTTTTTTTATGAGTGACTTGAACATGATCGTACAATCAACATTACTCCCCAAAAAATTTGATTATAGCAGAGTAATGGCTGCAGATCCCATACAAGAAAATTACATTAGATAATTCTTTTTTTTATCAAAGTAGCCACTTTAATGTTGGATATCCTCAATGTACCTTGTAATGACAGACCTTTCTATCTAGTTTTATGTAAAAGAACTGTATTATTCTTCAGAATTAATGTTTCCTACAATGATTTATGTATTAAGAGAGCATATTAACTGTCATGAACTTAAGATTTTTCTTTTTAAATCAAAACAAAGTAAATCTCTTATAAATCATCAAGTCATAAATATATGTACTCAAGATTACGATTCTCTGCTTTTTCCCCTTCTCTTTGAATCTTTAGTTCCAACAAGCATTAGGCTCCTTTCACCACAATGTTACATTTAAGTATACACAAAAGCCGAATTCGTAGATGATACTTCAATTAAGTATTTCTAATGTGAATACTTTATTTCTAATTCATTTAGTCCTAAAATGTGTGGCTAAATTATGTCATCACATCTTTCTAAAAGGGAGTTTGTCTGGTCGATAAACGTTTTTCAATCCCTATCTAAATTTTTGGGTTGTTCAATGAAATAAAATTCATACTATGTGGCCTTACAGCCATGAATCAATTGACTGCGAGTGACTTATAGCCAGATTTCCAATCGCATAAGTCGCTCAATGAGAGGCACTCATGATATATAAGTGAATATAAAAAAACTTATTTTATCTCTTAGATGCACAAGGGTTTAATGAGGCCTGGGAGACTTTTTAAACTTTCATAATTTTACATACATTTTTTGAAATATGTCTGAACACTATAAATATCTCTAAAATTCTCTCTATATTCCATTAAAACTATACAAACCTACTAAAATATTTAAAAAATTTATTATCTAAAACAATTACTTTAAATTGTGGAAACTGACAGAAAGGTATTGTAAAGAAATACAATTAACTCTTAATTACAAAATCAAATAAATGTAATTAAAAAGTATTGTTTTCAGCTGAAACTATAGTTAAATGTTCAGGTCTCAGAATTCCGTGCGGTGCATTTAAGGGTTAGGTAAATATTTATTTCTGATTCCTTAAGTCTGTGAATGAGGCTCTCAGAATCAAGAGATGTTTTAGCACTAAACTAGTAATATGTTAAGAGAGCAAAATCTGTGCACAACAGGGATATCGGATTCACCAATTTCTTAATTTTTTGTGGCTGTCATTACTTGAAAATTGCCATATTTGTACTAACTTTGCTGAGTATGTCCAACATGAAAATAACTGGCAAAAATAATTCATTAAATTATGGAGCATACACACTCATTTATAAATCAACTAATTAAAAGGACTATTTACAGTCAGGTCTTTGTATCTAAATATGGTTATCAGACAATACACTCGACTGACTCAACATTACATTAATACTAATGCAGCACCAAATTCACAGAGATGCTCAATTGTTTTGGAATTTTATGAGAATGATTCTGTTAAGCTTGTCTGCACTATATCTACTAATAATAAATAGGTATGTCTTCATCAATTCCTTAACCATAACTTATATGGTAACAGCTTAATATTTTGTAGTTTGTCCTGGAACTATTATCAGAAGTTTCAGGATTAACAGTATCCACAAACCATGCTCTTTCTCTTCCACTGTATTTTCAGCACCTTTCTATGCTCTACATTATGCATTAGATGAAACTTGGAGATCTTTTGGATCTTTCAAAATCGAAAAGTTTCAAAAATTCCTTCGGTAGATTTTATAAAATCACAGGTAAAATTGATTTGGAGATATGTAACACAAATAAGCATATATTTTCTTGAAATTGAAAAGGACACATGAATAACTTGTAAATTGATTCTGCAAAAACACAATGGTGAAGCCACCATTGCAATAGTAAACAATGCGACCACTGAAGGCAAGAAAGTGAAACCTTCATTTAAAAAGTCATATGTAGAAGAATATTCACGGACTTAGAAAGAAAGCCACATGGCACCCCACCTCTAAAACTACTGCATTTGATGATGTTGAACAGTTGTTGCATTAAAAATTGAAAATTACAAATTAAAGGCATGCAGAGAAGAGTGATAACACTTAAGACTTTATCAGAGCCTCACTTCAATTACAAAAATAAGAATTTGAACTTAATCGATCATGAACCTAATTATTTGGTCATTCCTTTACCTTCATGATAAAAATTCCACATCATAGTATGTATTACATACCATTTTATCATCAAACTTCTCAAACCAATATACAGTGGAACCTCCATTATTTGGCGTATGTTTCTAAAAGATAAAACAAAAAACAACTGCAAATAAAATTGTAATACATACCTAGTTGGTATGAATTACTTAAATGTACAACATTGTAATATTGTTTTCTATATATTACCCATTTCTTCTTAATTAACTTTCCATTAACATATGTGAATCAAGAAATATTTCTATATTTCTGAGACCTTCCTGTCCTGTCATTACATGTGATAATGGAGATTCTAAAGTACTTTACAAACTTAAATTCATATGAGAACTTTGGTTTTTCTCAGAATGTCCTTTGGTGTGAAAAAGGTTGAACAGTTCTACAGAATAAAAGTGTAAACTGAACCTATTGTATAATAACAATAATTACTTGGTGGATTTGTAGCAACTGTTCCACTCACAAACTTAAAAGCAATAGTGTTTAACTATACATACAAAATGCCCAGTGTATCTGAAATAGTTTATCACTTTTTCTATCAATTTTTTTTTTACCGCTTCTCCCTACTGGCCAATCATGAACACTGACTCATCTATCTTAGGAGGCGGTATACATTGATCACTATATTGTTGTCCAATAAACTGCGTATGCACTATAACATATCCTCTTTGATTTTAACATAGCTTTCAGTTATATGGAGCTGGTGAAAATGCCACCATACACTTCGTTATACCAGACAGTAAGGATAGTGAACATGTGTGCAGTGATGACCTGAAAAGAGCATTTCAGTAGTCTTATTGGACCACAATGTGTATTTCACTGTGGCTGCCAATATTTTAATTCCAAAGAGCAAGTTTCCATTATGCACTTTGGCGATGCGAGACCTAGTTATAACAACAACTGGCTTTTTGGAACCTGAAAAGACATTAGTGGCTGAAAAAATTCAATACATGGGTGGTGTACACTGCCCTGAATATTGCCAGTCTATCACTCACTTAGTTGCGAATGTTCTCTGCAGGGCAAAATATGTGAAAGCTGTGGAAATTTGTATTTCTGTGATGACAGAGCAGTGGGTAGAGGCTATAGGGCAAGCTAGCAAGAAAAGCAACTACATGCAAATTATTAAAAATTTCACCAATACTAATATCTAGTATTCTGTATAATAGTTGTTACATTTTCTCAGATACCCTGCAAGCAAAAAGGAGTTCTAAAATTTAACATAAACAAAAATGGTATTGATTTTGTAATTCACTTTCATTGCTTTTTATATCAATAGCAAATGAAAATTTCAATTTGTTACTCGTTTTATGACAAAAGGGAACTTCCAGAAGGTCTAGTGACGTGTGTGTATAGTGTATGAGAAAATTAGTGATAACCGCTAGATAGAAGAGGAAGGAAAGGAAAGAGGAAAAAGAAGAGGCAAAGATTCAAAGAGTAAAGAATGCCAGAAGTGGAGAAAGTAATCAGCACGGTAGACAGCGTAAAACCAAAGAGGAAAGAACATGCCCGCTGTGTACTGAATCAACAATGACAACAAACAGTGATATTAGGTGTGGCAGTAAATACAATAGATTCCAGGCAAAATGCAGGGAAATCCCAGAAGGGGATCTAAAAACATTACAAAAAACAACATTTGTGAATCTTAATTTTGAAACTCACAAGCAGTTTTTGTTTTCTTTTACTCTAACAAAATAATTGTTCTTGTAGAATTATCATATGCACAAATTTACAATTTCAAATTTTGAGACTCGTCTATTTTTTTTATTGCCATTGATTAATTGATCAAAGTTGATCTCAAGGTCAGTAACAAGTACAACTGAGAAAAAAGTTAAAAACCATTGCAATATCACAAACAGGCACAGTTTACACACAACACAACCTAGTGCTTCATCTTTATTGCACCTTTGTGGTGTACAAGAAGAACCGACATGATGAATCCTGCTATCTTCTCGTATGCAGCAAACATTAAAGCTGCAGTAAAAACGGTCTGCAGGATCTTTGCCTCCATTCCCTTAAACAGCCCAGCAAGGCCATACTTTTTCAGGATGTACAAAGTCATGTCAATAAGACCTGCATCCGAACGCAAGTCTTTGTAGCTGTGACCATGACGCAACTTTGCTTGAACTAACTGCAAGGGGTATGTCAACACTGTGGCAAGGGCTTTTGCAGTGGCACCCAGTGCAAAGTAAACAAGGCCACTGATGTTCTCTGGTTTGTACACAGAGTGAAGCCTCCGTTTCAGGGACTCGTACACCATGAACTGGATGGCAGGGTTGGAGACTAGAAGCAGTGATGGAGTCATTCCGCTCCAAAGTCTGCCAATGCCCTCCGCTCTGGCTACCTGATGACAAAAGGAAGAATACACAATGGTGAGGTATTCCAACGTTGAAAAATAGGAGACAGATTTTGATGACTTAAAACATCACCAAAAATGATCAACAAAAGGCCCTAAAAGCAGAGAAAAACAAAGGAAAAATTTTCAACAAAACTAGTTCAGATGAAGAACTCAAGATATTTGATATGTTATAAATGTAATGGAGGCTTCTTCCTTTCATTCAAATCAACTCAGTTTGCAAGCTTTTGGTTTGGACAGTTTTTTACCAGGAAATCTCTGCCTTTAATCATCCTGAAATCAGTCAAACTGACAATGGCGCTGACAGGCGTCACAGGCATCTTAGATTGCTTCACAACAGCTGACATTACAATTTTTTAGCAAAGAAATCAAATAGGCCACTCAGGAATTCTATGGAGAACATTTGTTGCATCTTCTAATTATTATTTGTAGCAAATATCATTAAAATGATATTAAAATCAATGAAATCAGCGAAAACTGCTTTAGCAATGACAGAAAAGGGTAAAAATGACTTATAAGGAGAAATCGATTAAAATGCAAAAAAATGGCATTTAAAAACGGGACATTTTCTTTTGTCCTAACATAAAATGAATTTCTCTATGAAAAGGAAGAAATTCAGACATCAACATTAAATTCCTTTTCAGAGCCAAGAGAAAATTCTCAAAAAAAATCATCTCTAAATTGAGACATTGCCTTCCATGCAAACCAACAAGCTAGAATATCATAAAGTGGCTGAAGCGTCTCCATGCAGAAAATTGATGCCATGTTTTTTTGCAGTTAAAGCAGTGCTCTCCGTAAAAACACGAGTGTTCCAGTATTTCATTTGGTGCTTGTTAAGACCGGGTGGGCACAGGCAGCACGTAATATAAATCCTCTTACTCTGTGTTTCACAACCAAAAACCAATCATTTAATAATGAAATCACAATATATAAGGAGAACGAATTGAGAAACTTTAAAAATGTGTTGCTTCCTGCATCGGTTATTGTCATAAGAATGGAAGCTGCTGAAATATTATTGTAGTTATCATAACACCTGAAAGTGAATGTTACTGCAATTAGAAGCAAACAAACAGATCATAAATAAGGCAGCAAAGTTGGAAAATAATATATTAGTGGTTTGATGACTTCTATTTTTTCAGTTATATCCCAAACATGCTGAAGGCTTTGTGGATATTACTATTCTAACCACCAATATAATTTAAATACAGATACACAAAAACAAAATAATACAGAAATAAGATCTGATATAAACGACATGTCGATTTAGAAAAACAGTTCTACACACCACCATTCCGTACCTCTCACGTTTTAACTGCAAAAAAACATGGCATCCCTTAGTTCTGCGAGCATCTACCAAGAGTGCTAAAACCATAAGGTCAGCCACTTTATATAGTATATTCTAGCTTGGTGTTTTCCTCCGCCAATCCTATACCATCTGCATGCTTCCTATTTGCTGATACTTGACCAATCCTGGTCACCCCTTCTCCTCCTGATAAGGCGGTCACGCTAGCCATTTGACAGCAGTACGCTCTGAGGAAGGCCACAACATGTTGGCCGAAATGTCAGCTACGAGCACATTGACACGGCTTGTCCCGGATAGCCAATAGACTTATTTTATTTTGGTGATGCAAACAGAATGCTGTTCACCAGATGATCCAATAAATATCACCATAATTTTTAAAAGATCAGCACATAGAACACAATGAATCTAGCAGCCTGTCAAACATCACACAGGCTTCATCTAGCTGTATACAAAAACAAGACCGTTCAAAGTATTCTTTCAAATTCATGCTTTTGTTCATTTGGTGTTTTCTGTTGTTTTTCCTCCCAAAAGAAACTTGAAAAGAGCAAGATTTACATTTTGTCCAATTCCCTAAAAACAGTAACATGGTGTGATACTTTTTTCTGGGTAGGCTCCAGCACAGATTTACATATGTATTATTAATAGACAGTTATCAAAATGACACACTGTGAGTTAATGCATTGTTTATTAACAGCACCGTCATTTTACTGCACGTTTAGTGACCCCCTGTTTTTTAATCACTCCTTTAAGCACCTTAGATTTCAACAAGAGGTTTTAGTCATTCCGATAAGCTGCTGGCCAGCTAAAAAGCCGAACTAACAGGACAACTTTTGAAAAAAGTCACTGTCGGATGAGAACACACATTTATACTCGATTTAGAGTAGTTTAGTTTCGTTTTATGTTGGCAAAAGTTGTTGCCAACCATCACACAAATACCCTGTATATATTACCTTCAAGCGGTAGGAACATTTTTTAAAATTTAAGTTTGCAATGAAACAATGACTAGTTCCGTAGATTCCGCCAACATTCAAAGCCACCCAAGTGAAGTTGTGTTAGTTTACGAGTGTTGCTGAAGATTTGCATTTTGCGTTTTGGTGTTCTTTTCTTTACGTTTTATCGTTCAATTTATTTATTTGGTTTTTTTTTAATTGTTTTCTTTAGTAATAATAATAATGAAATATTTTTTAGTATTTCTTGTTTTAAATTAATTATATTATATTTATTATTATTTTTTCTGAATTCATTTTAATTATAACTGGAAAATAATGGATAGCCCAACAACATCTGTGTCTATACTTAATATTGAACCTTTGAAGATAACAAGTATTCAAAGACTGTCTCTGGTAACAATGGATAAGTTATTGAAGACTTACTTACACTAATGATGATTTTCTTTAACTTACTTTTAAAACCTAATGAATAATTGAACAGATAAATTAAATGGATGCATTTGCATTGATATTGACATAACTGGACTGTTAGGAACAATTCATTAGATCACTTAAAAACTACCATGTATGTCACGTTAATTAACTTCAATAATTGTGGTATTTATTTGCGTTCAATAAAACTCATTACTACAACTTCAAAACGTGAAGGAACTGTTGACACACATCTCAAAAGCATTAATAACATAGAAGTATGACCGCAGATAACTTTTGAGGTTGTATTTTTCATTTGCACTTGACACTTTTTAACACTTCTTAAGCTCGCAATAGTTGATAATGATAATTCTTAATTAACTTAATAATTATTCACAGAGTTAATATTCGTTTATAGATCATCTCTTTTTAATTCTACCAAAAAATGAAACATGTATTATTGAAGAGTGGACAAGACTCGAGATCGCGCGAGGATTGTGAATGAGACAACAAACAAAACAAAAGCGAGAGACTTGATCAGAGTTATAGTTTCATAAGTTGGCTATTCCGACAGGAAATCTTTCAAGCTGCCATATTGCGAATTTAGTGCGGCCTAATACACGGCCTGGAGTCTATGCTGAGTTGGTGTATGTGTGTGTGTCTGAGGTGAGAGTCCACCACTGGCCAAGAACAAATTCGAAGAAACCCAAAAGGCCAGCCTTCATGAATTCAAGGTGTCTGAAGTAATTCAGCATACTACATCACACAAGCACACTTACTGCGCATGCGTTGAAGGTTCCTAACATCAGAGCCTTCCTCCTATGATGTGCAAGTTCACAAATAAATAGGAAGTTTAAGACACACATCCTACAAAGGGCCAGATGAGAAACATAATTATGAATTGGAAATTTATCAATAAGCACATTATGAAGTAACGAAAAGTGTTTTTGTTTTTCATTAAATGTCTGGGTAGGCTTTGCTTTTCAGCCCGTACTTTCATTAAAACACAATGTCTTTCAAGGTCAAAAGCTGGAAAAAAAGAGAGGGGAACACTGTCTTTGAATCAGGAGCTACAATACCAAAAAATTAAGTTATAACGAAGGTCATGATTTGATGATGGTGTCCCTCTCTCCTGCCAGCTCATGACCTTGAAATGACTTCCTGTTTTAGACCTGTGGCACACGAGTGTTACATTGACACGCAATAAGTAACATGCATCATACGTTAACACTGTATCTTAGCGAAAAGGTCAAAGCACTCTTGGCTGTCAAAAGATACTGTGTTATTCTATGATGCCCGTTAGTTATCATGCATCAACGCAACGCTCGTGTGCAGGAGACCCTTAATCGGAGTACAATACATAACTACACCACTGCCTCAACAATTCAAACAGTATGTTGGGTCACCTTTAACAGTCCTTCCCAAAGGCCAGAGTACTGCTGTGCTTGTTGGCCTGATAAACCCTTCATCTTCAGACGAGTATTCACCACCCATAAAGGATTGGTGGTAAGCACATTGATGATTCCAGCAACAGATGCCAAAAGAAGATCTGTTCCAGCACCTGTTGCTCTTTGTCCTCTTGTAGCCTGTAACACCCATATATCCACATACTTCTTTTAACAAAAAGGAACGTCAGGTTAAGTTAGGTTAGGTATTTTTTATTGTAATAAGATGAAATAATTATCAGGACTTGATTTTAACAAGAAAAATTATCAAAAAAGAAGAAGCAGCTAGAGTAAGATACATAAACACTTCATGTATATCAAATTCTTAAGTTATTTAAAAAGAATTGTGTTGGTAAAAATGGACTGCCAAAAAGTGCAAATTTTTTTTATCACAGTTGGATCCAAGCCTTGGACTTTTTGTCATTCAGACAGATGCTCCACCGACTGAGCCCAAGAATCAAAAATTGCCTTCATAGCAATTTAATAATTTATACAATTGGTATGAAGGTTGAAGATGAATGTTACACCTAGAGGTGATAATGTAAAAATAGTTGGTACAGAACTGTAAATGTAATGGAAAATCATGAATGATTGCATTAAAAGTCTTTGTACATATGTAGTACCATAACACTGTTCTCAACTTCTTATTCCAGTAAAATTGTCTAATAGGCTGTAACAGTCCCATGTGTTTGACAGACAAAAATAAATTTTGAATGTTCATTGGCAAGATTACAGCAGATGATAAGAAATGTTGACTAACTCGGAATTGAGGAAGCTACAACTTTAAGCCAAATGTAATGGACTGGAGAATAGGGATAAAAAAAAGGTGCCTGCATGATAAAAATAGAAGCAAGGAATTACCTTTAGACCATGGAAAGCATAAAAATAGACAAAATTTGAAGCACACAGACTCTGAAGAACTGGCACCATTCCACGGTACAATGTGCCAAAGCCCTCTTCCACCACTAGCTCCTTCAGCACAACAAATGTGTTCCCATTCTTACGATGCTCATCTAGCTGCAACCGTGAACGAACCGTGTCCAAAGGATAGAAAGTGCTCATTGCTACTACACTGCCAGCAGCTCCAGACACAGCGTGCACTAGTGTCTGGTATGAAAAAATCTTATCAGTCCCCATGGTGTCTCCTAACAAGTTTCATCACAGTCTGAAAACAAAATAGAATGCATTAATAGTAAGGTGATTCAAGGGCATTAGGAAAGTAGATAGATATTAGAAGTATACTAATTAACTTTTTAAAACCATTGTTAAACATTTTCAGACCATATTATTATTATTTCACAAAAGTAACAAATCCAGATCTTTCTTTTAAGGTAAAAATATTGGTTTTTACTGAACTTCTTTTCCTGTCGTTATGTGTTATTTAATTCACCTAATGAATGAGGTTAGGGTTAATCCACACGATACAAGGTACTTGCTCTCTTGAGCAATTGGAAGATGAAAAATAAAGAATTTATCAAAACGGTTATTGAGAGTTTGCAGATGTATTACCTGCATTTTATGCTTGAAGTTCTTTATTTCAAATTAATTGTTAAGTTATATTAGTGAGGGGATGCATATATAAGGGTTTTATGAACAGGAAACAACATTAATATTTCATTTTGCCTGTCTCTCACAAGGAAATATTTTCTTAGCTCTCTGAAGACTTCCTATTTCATATCTCAATAAAGAGAAAATACTGTTGTATTAAGTGCAATACACATAGGTCTCACCTGCTCAATCATGCATAAGAAAATTTGAAATTGCACTTCATTAACCAAAATTGCTATTACAAATTATGTCCTATAAATGCAGTGGTCTATTTTCAATTTGAAGATATTAAAAATGCTATTTCTACACAAGAAAACATCAGAAAAGCTTTCAATACACCAAAGAAACCCCCTATATAATCACCAATACTTTACTGATCGCATGACAAGCTAAAAAAACCGCATCAGAACAAAAACATCTCACAGTATATTATTATAAGTCGGTACGTTTTGCGAGTATTTCTGTCAAATTGAACCATGTTCCATTAACATCAACAACTAGAAAACTCAAGTCTTCGAACTTTCAATCTTCGTATGCAGAAGAGAAAACTGAAAATAGCTTACCAAATGTATAAAGTGAGATGACCCCTCCTGTCTGAACAAGAAAAAAGTGTGGTACGTAATCGCGGTCTTGGGCCTTCCTGCACAGTGGCTACCGCACGCGATGCCCAGTTACTCCCACGATTTCGCCGATAAAGAAGCGTCGAGTCATTCTCATTATACTCCGATTGAGGTTCTCAAGTACTTGTCACCATTGTCACAGATGATCATCCGATGGACCAGACAGACCTTGTGATGTGAAGATACGACCTTCACACACGTTGACAATTTCGAATGAACTTCGATCTGGCGAGTGGCGACCGGTAGCGACAGACGTGCCGGTGTGAAGCAATAGCTGAGTGTTCTAATCATTTGTTTAAGAAAAAAATACATAGGCCGATTATGTAATAAAAATTTATCGATGTTCTTACTGGCGAATAATTTCATTGATTGCCCAAATGACGTTAAAGACTCCTCGACATGATTTAATGGTGTTAATTATGGTCTTTTAATTATTTGTTTTGATTTTCGTTGCCTGGAATTGTGAATAGTGCATGCAGTATATTTTGCATGGTTCTTTTTTTTATTTATGTTGAAGTTGTGTATATGCAGAAGTTATAGAGCAGTATTAACCATCGCGATTGACGTTGATTTCGATACACCTGGGTTTCAGAGATGCTATTTCCTAATAGGTAATTGTAATGCACATCCAAATTCACCCTTAAAAGAGATTAACCTGCTAATTACCGAATGAGACATGTTTTGGAATTCAGTCGTAACAAAAACTTTCATTCTGCGTTGAAATGCCTAATGCAAGCACGTTGTTAGTTAATTTTCACTTCCTGGCATTCTTGACAATTGATTTTTTGAGATTTCCTCGACCACAACCTCCATTGGTTTATTTTGATATATTATTTTGTTACAGATGTTTTCCCTCAGATCTAACGCGAAATTATTTGTTAGTATGAGTAGTATAATGTATATTATAAATAGTATATTGTTTCAGTAAAAGCAGGTTAAATGACACCTCCACGACGTTTGACCATCGTCGGTGTGTGTAATATATATATTAGAGAGAGAGAGAGACACACACACACACACAAACATGCGGTGTTAGCACAGGCTAATACCGGCCTGACAGACAAGTTCTGGGCAACTTGAGAGACAAGTAGTAAAATTATTTAAGTGATAAGTAAGCGTCAAATAAGTGAGCGTCGAGTCATGTGCAGCGTTTATACTTGGGTTTTTCTTCTAATGTGGCGGCTGATCTCCAAGATGGAATTGGCACGACTTTTTGCGTCTTTCTTAGTCCTGCCGCAAGATGTCGCATGATCGCGACCGCATGAAGTGCTGCGGATCAATCGACTCTAGCGGCAGGACTGAGAATGACTCAAAAAGTCCAGCCGAATTCCATCTTCGATATACTACCCTCAGCCGACACGTAAGAAAAACCCTAGTACTATACTAGGGCTTTTAAACGCGCTCTGAGCACCCTTTGGAATTTGGTCCCAAGAATTTTCAATATGGCGGACATCCACTACTGCCAACCTCGAAAAACATGTATGACCTTGACTTTGGCGCTACATTCAAATATACGCAATTCGAGCAGTTTGTCATTGAGAACTCCCTCATTATATCGTTAATTTTAATCCACTGAATATTTTAATACATTGAAATACTCATCATTTAAGCCAATTTTTTTATAACTTTCTCCTGAAAGTCATAATGCTGAAATATGAGAAGTTAATTTCATTATAGAATGCAAATATGTAATTGTAATTTATATATTAATATATTATAATTAAAATACTTTTGAGGAATGAAAAAAATACGTTACATTATTATAAATATTGTTAATTATTCATAAAGATGTAGAATGAATGAAAGGAAGTTTAAAAAAAAAGGATATCAGCTTAAATTTTATTTTTTCTGCCTATCATAATTGCCCTGGTCTTACAGTAATATATTTCATCCTAACATTCACCAGGGAAAACTAAGGATGAAGAGTCAAAAACACAATTTATACAAATGTATTACCAAGGAAATTAATCTAACAATAATTATGTATACATTTGTAAGACTTCTCCTGCTCGCTCTCTTTCTCTCCCCTCTCTCTCTCTCTCTCTCTCTCTCTCTCTCTCTCTCTTCCGTCCCTCTTTCTCTCTCTTTCTCCCTCTCTCCTATGCCTCAGCTTAGATGTAAAATAAATATGTTGTTTTCACAGTGTAGCCATCAATCTCTCTATCTTCGTCCATAATTACCTCTGCATGTTCCACATTTTCCAGTTTGTAGCCGACTCCTTCAAAATGTAAGTAATGTATTCATAAATTCATAACACGTTATTGTGTCCTCGCTGCATGGTGGATAACCATGACTCTCTGTTGCAGTGGTTGCAGACCGTGTATTACACCGTGATTATACTCTACACCGTGACTATACTTAAGATATATTTCTTACACCGTGTGTATACCAGTGGAAGCAAAATCGTTCTTTCCTATGTCCAGTTCCTTATACAATCGTTCGCGAACGACTCATCCCCATGTACACAACCTTTTATAACCCTATTTGAATTACTTAGTTTGATAACTCAGTATAATAGGTTGGATTTAATTTAAAATGTTACGCCCATCATGTCGCGTAATGGTAATAATGTGGTTTAATTACGTTGTTAATTGAATGTACATACAGAAAGTTTGTAAGAAATGTGTGAAGAGCAAAGACAGTCTTCATGAAGAAATTATACATTTTTTTAAATAATAGAAAAGAAGTATAATATTTTTTTCGGAATAGATTTATTGACAGTGGACACGTTATGTGAACTAGTTTTTAGTGTTACAGTACGTAAACTTAAATGTATAATTCTGCATAACTGCACAATTTTTATTTTATCAAAATTCAAGAGGACCATCTTACAATAAAATACATGTACTATTATTTGTAGCAACATAGGGCATGTTTGAATTTTGCAGTTGTGTTTTAAGTTTTGTGGCTCTTATTTGTCAGTTGTAAGAAAGTTCTTGAACCACAATGTTGGAATACGAAAATCAGATGTTTCTGGATGTTCTTCATCAAGATGGATTACTGGTCACTGCAAAGTAAGTGTTTACATTAGAAATCAGAAATGAAATAATGTGTGGGTGTTAATGTCTTATGGTATTGAAGTATTGTACCTCTTGGATTTCTGCTTATAAGTATTGATGTTCTTTTTGTCCAACGCCCAGAAATTCATTAAGAATATTTTCAAATAATCTCTAGTTAATTAATCACTTTTGACTAGCTTTCAAATAATAATTAAAGGGAACAGAGAAAAATATTTTTACGCCAGTTATCGATCATGTAGTATTTGTTTTCAACCACCCCACATGGATATATTTAATTTTTTCTTTAATCGTAAGTTGATTTCAATAGTGTATGAAGTTCATGGAGACATTTTGTCATACATTTCTTTTTCTTATAAATGTAGAAATTGTTGTACCATTGTAGAGCATTTATTTTTCTCTGGATACCAATTGGTTAAATTCCATGTGGAATAATTAATTTAGATCTCTGAATAGTCACTTTTTATCTTCTTTATTTGACATGAGTAGTAAATTACATGTTATTCTTTTTTGTTTCATTTAATTTCATTTTCATTTAATTTTAATTTTCATATTTTTTTTTATTTTGCAGGGGGCTGAGCCTTGAGACAATTTTTTTAAATCTTATAAAAGTTTACTCAGATCCTGGAAATCTTGTTATAGTTATTGGAACATCAGGCAAAGAAGAAGAATATTTTGTTAATCAGCTTGCTGATGAAAATGTTAAACCACTTCCTAAAGTTATCACAAATGAATTTAATTCCTCTGACAGGTATCATCTTAATATCTAATTGTTATGAAAGTGTGGTAATTGAAAATATTTGTAAGAGTTTTAATATTTCTTTCCTTGTGCAATATACTGTTCCAAGGTGCAGCAATGTTATTTAAGTATGTACTAAGCTTCTTAATTATTTTCAATTGTTTTGAAAATAATAAAATTATTTTTTTAGAGAAAAAATTAGAGGAAACTGTCCACATACTATATGTACAGTTTCCTCCTTCCTCCTAAAGATGACACAATCATGCATTAATTTTATTAACATTAAAAAATGGTTAATTTATAGCAGTTAATATTCTCTCAGTTTTGTAGGGTAAGCATCTCAAAAGAATTACATATACGCAATAACTGATGACTCTGTGAGTGTCTCTATTAGCACAGAGAGCAATGCAAAATCAGTTGCTTGGTTTATGATGGATGCAGTTCACATACATCAAAGTAGTTGTTTGCTGTGGGAGAAATACCTGAGAATGTTGCAAGGAATTGGTAGAAGCTCTTGAGAATAATGCCCTTCTGTGCCGGTCCGCCGAATTGCATTGAGGTGGCCAGGATGCTTAGCGACCAGTGATTAGCAACGCACAACCTGTGAGTATGTTGCCAATGTGGCATGTGCAGTATTTGAGCACCTGCTGGAGGAAGAGAGATGATGGATGCTAATGGGGTTAGAGAGCAAAAGTAGCATGGAGAAATGCACCATCCACAGGATGTTGAAGATGATCTGCACCTGTAGAAGATGGCAGGATGGCAACAAGACAATGACGTGCTTCCTCTTCTGATTCATTTCAATTGATAAATTTTGAGTCTGGGCTCACTGGATCGCAAACATCAGTCCGAATGTGATGACATGTAGTGTCAGCAAGAAAGCAGAAGTTCTGTCAGAATCCTTTCCCTGTGAAATTGGTGAAAATAGGTTATGACATCAGGAATGTCTCTCCCTGCCTCTTCATTCCACCTAGGAGAATAGTGGCAGCCTCTTGCTTCATGTATAATGTGATGTTATCCTTCTGGTAACCTCCTATTATTCTCCACAACAACACACAACCACCTGTTCATAAAGAAGATTGTGTGAAGTGACAACTTTAGGACTGGGGATGAGAATATTTGGCACATGCACTTTCCTCTCCTGACCTTTCTCCATGTTAATTTGACCTAGTACCTGTGGTAAAGAAACCATTGTGATAGGCGGTTTGCAACTCCGCAGGACATTACAAATGCTGTGCAACAACAAAAGACCAGATTCACATGTGGTGAAGCAGATGGTATTCAGCACCTTCCCCATCATTGGAAGTATGTTGTGAATGTTGCAGGGGACAATTTTGAGGGTCTTTAGAACAGGGCTGTAATGCTTCTGGAATGTTGTGAACTCATATATACTATAGCCCAGACCTGTAATTTTAAATACCATAATATATGTGGAAAAAAAACAGTGTTGGTGTGTTCTTAAACATCCATACACTTAGTTCATTCCTTGTCCTTTCATATCCTAATTTTACATTTTCTACCTGCGCTGATATTCTTAGTAAAAAATTAGTTGCCTTGACTTATGCCCTAACCTTTGTATTCCTATTACACAGTAACAGGGTCACATCATGGATGGCATTTAGTGCCTGGAAAATAGTTCCTATGTCATTGAAAAATCCAAATTGGTGACAATGAGTATCAAAGACAGACATATATTACCAGAGAAACAGACAAATTTTCATTGATAAATCATCTTTGGAAATGTTTTCAATATTTCTCTGTTGCTAAATAGCAGTGAACGAGTAAATTAATAAATACTGCAAAACTCTTAAGCCTGTTTTTTAAAGGATTACATTCTCAAAATACACATTGTCTTATTTTGCTTTTGCTGTCTGTTCACAGAGAAATTGTGTACCTTGAAGGAGGTGTATTATTTGTATCATCAAGAATCTTGGTGGTAGACTTATTGAAGAATAGGTTGCCAATTGAGAAGGTAACTGGATTTTTGGTGTACCGTGCACATGCAATCCTCGAATCATGTCAGGAAGCTTTTGCAGTTCGTCTTTTTCGGCAGAAAAATAAAGTAAGTTTCAATACTACCCTTGCAATGCATAATTTCACTAACATAATGTCAAAACATTTCTTGTATATTTTTTTTATTGTTTTGGCCTTGAGTGCAGTTTTAGGATGCATCAGTTTTACAGGATGCACTCGGATAGAAGCCCCAAATGGATTATTTCCAGCTCTATTAATAGAGTTTTGTGACACTCACTATGGTATTTATTAAAATTCAGTGAACTAGTTAAACTTTCATGAACATTCCACACTTCTACACTTTTAAATCATTGTTTTAAAAGTTAAAATAATATCATATGGGAACCCAACTTTGAACAAGCAGGCTCCGTTGTTTTTCTGCCTCAGGTTTGTAGAACTGGTACTCTGTTTGGGTTAACCTTTCAATAAATTTAAGGGTTTATTAACAACCAGAAATTCTAAAACCCATGCAATTAAGTTGTAAAATACTGTGGTTTTGGCTTTGAAATGGGTCTTAACTGTTTTCTTACCTTTTCATCAAAACATTAATTGTAACCGATTTAGTCTGCTGCTTGTTCCTTGCCAACTTCTTACTTCACAACCATGGTGACACACTCTTCCTGAATCATATTTTATTTTTTTGTTTGTGAGTCACAATGGCTATCATTATACAACTAAATATAGGAAATTTTAATTTTGGGAAGGGAACCATGTGTATATGAATTAGGGTTGACGTATCTTTTTTTTAAAAAATCCTGATCCAGTTATATTTATGGGTTTATTTGGATATATAAAATTCAAAATTAAATTTGTATGTCTATATACAATGCATTCAAGGATCTTCTCTCCCTTTTAAGATTTCAACCTCCTAAGAGTAACCTAAATTTTCATTCATATTATTGTAATTGTGAAATAAAGTAACAAATTCAACACAGCAAATTCGCAAAACAAGTTTTCATTTTTCTGAAAGTTTACTTGTGTTGTCTTTGTTTTTGTTAGTAGGTCTTTGAAATGATTAAATTTGAGATTTCAATGAATATTTTAGGCATGTTTTGCTGTTTTGTTTGAAATAATTTTAAAAGAAAACATTAAAACATTTAAATGGTTTTTCTTTGAGGTCATGGGAACACTTAAAGGGTTCAAAAAAACTGGTAGGTTTTTTATTGCTGGGAAAAATTTAGCCAACCCTGAAATAAATACCATTCTTTTTTGTTTTCAATTTTGTGAACATAAGCCAAGAACTTATTAAATAAATATCTACCTAGTTACTAAGCTTTACAACAATAACTATCATTTAGAGACGTGCCCCTAAACATTCTATAAAACTCCTGAAAACTTGGATATGAATTTACACTAAGAGAAGAGACTTTTTAAATCATGAAACTAGCATAATGAGTTTCCTAAAATTATGAAACTAAGATTGTTTTATTTGGTTATGGTTCCAGCAATGTATTTAATTAAAAATAATATTTTAATTCTCCCTATACAACACTGTTGGCTTGATTGTGTTGCAAACCTACTGTATACATATATTCTGAACATTGCTATGGTGTATGGTAAATATGTGTAAGAAAAAATATGCGGATTAAAAAAAATTTAACTTTATTAAATGTTTTTTTATTACATTTCAAAAAAATCGTAAAATAATAAAAAGTTTTTCAAAAGATGTAAAACATAAGTAAAATATATAAAGTTATACAAAATGTGTAAAAATCAGTAACGAAAAATTTTAGATATTGTGTTAGGAATGACCTAATTCACCAAGATCATAATTTTGAGAATATAGATTTATTTATATAAATAGAAAATAAAAAAACAAACTTGTTTCCACTCATTGTCGTTTCAACCAAGTGAATCTGTGTTGCAGACGGGTTTCATCAAGGCATTTTCTTCTGCTCCCCAAGCTTTCACAAGAGGCTTTGCTCAGGTGCAACACATAATGAAGACTCTTTTCGTTTGCCACCTATACTTGTGGCCAAGGTTTCATGCCAATGTGCGTAGCAGTTTGGATACTCCGAAGGTATGTTTTTCATAACATCAAAGTTCAAGTACAGTTATCACACCATTGTTATCACCAGGGGCGAATTTTGATGACCTAAAACATTGCTAAAATTGATCAATAAAATGCTCTTAAAATGTTTTTAAAATGCCCTAAAAGCAAAGAAAAATGACAAAAAAATGTGATTAAAATCAGTTCGGATGAACTACTCAACCTATTGGATATGTTACTGATGTAATCAAGGCTTCTTCTATTCATTCAAGAGAACTCAGCTTTCAAACTTTTGGTTGAATGGTTCTTTTCAAGAAAATCTCTAACTTTATCCCGAAAACAGCTGGACCAAAGATGGTGCTGATAAGCATCACAGGTACCTTAGGATACATACAATGGCTGACATTACAATTTCTGAGCAAAGAAATCAAATAGGCTTCTCAGGAATTCTGTGAAGAACATTTGTTGCATCTTGTAAATATTATTTGAAGCAAGGACCTTTAAAATGATATTAATATCAGTGATATCAGCAAAAAATGCATTAAAAATGACAGAAAAAGGTGCAAAATGTCTTATTAGACAAAATCATTAAAAAGGAAAGAAAAAATCTTATAAAAATGGATTATTTCCTTTGTTCATAACATAAAATAAATTTCTATACTGTACAGCATTTTTCTAAAGTGAAATGAAAACAAAAAATTACATTTAATTAAAATCCACACCCTAGTTATCACACTTCAAGGAAAAAATAATTGGAGCCATTTTTGAGAAAATCTTTTAAATGTATTTGTGGTAAATTGCCATTACAATTTATCTCAAAAGGTTACAAGTGCTGTTTATGTTTATGTCATTATTAATTAATTAAAAAAAATGGGTTTCATTCATAAAAAATCTCATGCTTGAATTATATAGTTATGGTAGATGGCCAAAAATGTTGAACTTTTGTAATTTTGAAATTTCTGAGGTTGCAATGAAAATTGGCTCTTTACCATAATCATGAGCATACTTTCTTCTATTTAAGCAGCAATCGAAAGATGCTGTTCAATTTCATGAGATTTCACGTTTTGCCAGATTGATCGGGGAATATCTACTGGGAAAAATCCTGTGTAAGTTTTAGATGCTAGTGTAGTCCAGCAATTTGCCTGGGCTATATTTTGTACTGAAACAGTTTGCAAAAAAATTGATTAGGTAGAACTGAAGAAGGTTTTGTGAAATCATCTAACATTAAAAACTTTCCTCTGGAATATATTATATTACTACGTTTTGAGTCTTTCATTGTAATTGTGGTATTTTCCTATTCATAGTGAGTCCTTTTGTGTTTACTCACTATGCAAAACTAAATGTTGCTCTTATTATGTCATGCATGACACAACGGACCATTTTTGTTTGCAACGTAATCAAGTAATGGCTTTTTTTCTCTTCGTAACAATGCATATTAATGAAATGCCTTGAATTACAGTTGTCTGTAACTGAACTGCATGTGCAGATGACACAACAAATGAAAGAACTTCAGGCTGCTTTGTTGGACCTTATCAGTCTCTCCATAAAAGACCTCAAGATGCAGAACCCCTCTGTAAGTACTACAGTTTGAGTACATAGGTAAAAAAGATTTTTTTGGCGTGTTGTTGGCAGACATGTCATTCACACTACTTTCAAATGAGTGAAGACAGTTATTGATTATTCTGTCATTCTATATAGTTATATAAGAAACTGTTTAAAACAGTTCCCTTACACTTGACTGATATGTCAACTGCTTGGGCAAACTTGTCTTATATAGGGAGTTATTGTTATTAAAAATCATTTCATTATGAATTATTGTTATTACTACTACCACCACCACCTACACTACCACTACTACTAAGATTTATTGTATGTTATATGCTGACTCCAGGATTCCAAATTAATAGGAGAATGTTTTGAGAAATAAATTAAAATACACCACATTATTTTTTGAAAATTTCTTTACTATTGTGCCTCTCTCTTTTGCTTTTAAAAATGTATTTTTCTGATTATATATCTTTGTTTCGGTGTACAAGTAGTTTTTCTTGTATCACATATTTTTATCAATGTACCTTTTTTATTTAAAAATTATAAATTGAACGAAGAAAAAAATTAAAATGTTTTTAAAATGCCCTAAAAGCAAAGAAAATGATGTTAAAAAAGTGATCAAAACCAGTTCAGATGAACAACTCAACATAATGTCTCAACATTGTGAGAATATGTAACAAATATGTAAAAAGGGATGTAATATAAAATACAATTTATAACATTCAAACAAAATGAATTTACACAATTTGAAATTATCTTAGGGAAATATTTATTAAACCAAATTTAAAATAAATATTATTTGTCATACTGGATTAAATTTTTTAAGTACGTTTTTATCTGTGAGTAATGCCAGCCATTGTGCAAACATGGGAACTCAACGATCAGCAAAGTCACTGTAGCATTGTCTTTGTAGTGCTACTCATCTAAGACAACCAATATCTCTTGTAAATTGGAATTAAAGATCAAGAAACAAGACCTCGATGGTTCTGTTCACACCCAAAAATAATATTTGCAACACTCATTGCACATCACAATATGCGGTACAGGCATCTGTCTACGTTTTCATGTGGGATACCTCGTGTCTTCAATAGGCAATTCTAAATATGTGTAAGAAAAAATATGCGGATTAAAAAAAAAATTTAACTTTATTAAATGTTTTTTTATTACATTTCAAAAAAATCGTAAAATAATAAAAAGTTTTTCAAAAGATGTAAAACATAAGTAAAATATATAAAGTTATACAAAATGTGTAAAAATCAGTAACGAAAAATTTTAGATATTGTGTTAGGAATGACCTAATTCACCAAGATCATAATTTTGAGAATATAGAAAGATAAAAAATATGTAATTACATAAAAATACAATTCCTATTTATAACAACCAAAATAAATGACCAATGATGAATAAAATAATGTTTTGACCTTCTTAAAAAAACAAGTGATTAACCAGTCTGCTCTGAAACATTGGAAGAAAAGCTTGTGCATTTTTCATAAAATCTATTTTCGAACCTTTTTCACAAAAAAGTGTACAAAGCAACTATATACATTAAAACATTCAGAATTTAGAAATGTTGAGTTTGTGTTCCATGCATACTGCTGAACCTGCTTAGATGGATTTGGATGATGTGACTGTGGAAAATGTCATTGCACGATCCTTCCATAAGCTACTGCATCAGCAACTGGACCCTTCTTGGCACCAACTCAACGCTCAAACTCATAAGCTTATAGCAGATCTACGGTCGCTTTGCTCCATGCTCAAGTGAGTAACTTCAGAAACTAGGGACCCTGACTTTCTAGTTGTTTATTGAAAATTACTCAAACTGACTTTTTAAAGTAAATTGAGCCGATCCGATGGCCGAGATCGTTAAGGCAGTAGTGCAGTAGCGGTCTCAGACCAAAGGATCGCGGGTTCGAATCCCGCCTCGGGCATGGATGTTTGTGTGTAAACTGAAAAAATATATTTTGTGGTGAACTTTTTTTGGGTGAGCAGGGGGGGTTGTTATTCTAAAAAAAAGAGTAAACACTGTTATTTGTTGCTAGACTGAAGACCTTGCCTACATTCTAAATTTCTTACCAGTTGATCCCTTTTATTTTCCTCCTACTCAGAGGATCTCTCCTATTCATCAAAGCTACAGAAAAGAGATCGTATAGTATGGTGAGGGAAAAACATCTCAAAGAGGAAAAGCTTGCCATCAGGATATGAATGCATTTTGGCCTTAACTTCCTCAAAACTAATTAATAAAGCCCACATAAACATTGCACATTCATGCATCATTTTAAGTTTTCTTATTCCATATCTTCATGAGTTTCAACAGCTCATAGCTTCATGAATTCCGGTGGCTCATGGCTTCATGAGTTACAGCAGCTTTTGGCTTCATGAGTTACAGCGACTCTTGGCTTCACGAATTACAGCAGCTCACTGCCTTTGACTATATGGTATGAAAAGTTCCTCTTACTGTCTACACAAAGTAAAAAAGACATTTTTGACAATTTTCCATGATTTGAAGTCAAAAGTGTGTAATTCTCAGTTAACATTTAGACTCAAATATGAACATATTGTGCAATAAGATAATTTTATATATTTGCTGCTGAGTTAATTTACGTTAAGTTCTAAACACTAGTTTGGTATTGAAATAGGACAAATATTGAAATGTTTAACATTAATTATATTTATTTTTTGGTGTAAAATAAAAAATCATAAAATTTAAAATAATAATAATAAATATAACTAAAAAAATTGTCACTCTTCTCAATATTTTGTTTTGCATGTATGTATTGGGCATACAGCAGCACATCTTCAGGTCTCAGTCTCCACTTTGCAGGCCCTTCGGCAAACCCTGAGGCAATGTCACCTCCGCTCTGCTATCTCTTTAGTCCACCAGTATGCTCCTTGCTGTTTCAAGGTGTTTTGTGTTTTGTATCACAAGTCTCCTGTACTACAGGTGTAGTTTCCATGCACAAGATCCTGAGCACCAATACTCGGGTAGCATTGGGTTATTCCCACTGCTGTTTTGCAGATTTTCTACAAGTTTGAGTGGTTTGGTTTGTTGATGTTTCCACTGTTCCTTGCTTTTGCAGGCTGAATCTCAGTGCAATAAGCAAAGTATCTATTTCATCCTGTTTTTTTTTAGAAATTAGCTTGTGACTGTCATTTGAGTTTGAGTCGTCAAGAAATATGCAGTTGTCTACAGCATATGTGTTTACAACTAAGAAGAAAACAAGCTAATAAATTAATTTTTTTTACAGTTACTTAACCCGGTATGACAGCGTCACCTTTCATAATTTGGTGGCGGGTTTCCGAACTCGAGACTATGCACTCAAATGCTCAGGCTGGTGCCTCCTGGATGCAGCAGAAACTGTATTTGTTGTGGCTGAGAAAAGAGCAAGTGGACTCGCAGGCAGTGAAGGAGGTGTGTTTATTTGCATAATTTCTCAATTGCCTGAACACAAAGAAGGATAATGTGTATGACTGTTAATCTTGCACGTTTTTTAATTGTTCCCACCTAGCACTAGATGATTTGTGATATCATAAAGTGACAATTACTTCAAATTGGCCTCCTGAGTGTCCTAGGCAAGATGATGAATCTAATTATGAAAATAATTTTAATTCGTACAAAAACGTTTGAAAGTTTGTTGGGGGTTGTCCTTGTTTTAATCAAGAGATTTCACCTATTCCTGACGTACCCTTGATGAAATGAGATCAGGTAAAATGCCTACTTCAGCTCCAAGTTCACTGTTGTACCAAGTCAATTGAAGTCCAAAACTAAAATGATAAAGATATCAGTGTATGACAAAAATTCTGTGAAGCAATAAACCAAATAAATAGTTTTTTATGTATGAAGACAGAAAATAAAATGTTTTCGGAAGAATGATTTACCATCCAAGGCAGAGTGGAAACGGGAAATCTGAAAGACATTACTTTTCAGCCAATGTTCATACAACTAGATTTTCAACTATTAATTGTTGTAATTTAATGAAAATGTTCAAAAAATGATTATTTAGGATTTATTATTCAAGGTTTTGCAATATCAAAGCTTAATAATGTGTCCAAGATGAGGAAAATAAATATACATATTAATAAAAATAAATATATATTACATGATATATAATTATGTATCAATTAAAATCCTTTTAGAAAATTAATTATCAAGGATCTCTTTTTATTACCTTGTTTCACTCAAAATATTTTATAATTGTGTAATGGATAAGGATTATGATGTCTGTCATTTCAGTGCTGAATCCAGAAGTGTGCCCAAAGTGGACTGTATTGACAGAATTATTGGTGGAAATTAACAAACAGTCGAAGGAAGGTGGAGGGAAAGGAGAGAAAACACTTATTCTAGTACCTGACAAGAAGACTTGTGAGCAAATCAAACAGGTACCTTTCAAACCTACCTTATGAGTTATTAACAGTGATGAAATATTATGTTTTATGAATAGTGTTGAAATGTAATTAGGTATGGCCAAATTTTTCTGATAATTTTGGTACTTAAAAATATCTGTGCTTTTAAGAATACTCTTCTGGTGGACCATGTATTTTTCAAGTTTATGATTTTTCCAGTTGTTAACATTGGGAGCTCACAACTTGCTTCAACATCTGAGTAGGAACATGAAAACTACAGCAGTTAGCAAGCATCCAGTTTCCAGACCCGTTGCTTCGGCAGATGATCCTGATCGACCAGAGGAAGAAGGGGCTACCACAGATGTTAAAAAAGAGCCTGAGGAGGTAGAAGAAGACCTACAGGACTTTTACATGTTGACTCAAAAGTGTGTAGAAGAAGAGGAAACACAATCAACAGGAGATGCAGCAGTCTCTTGTAGTCAATACGAAGAAGTGAAAGAGGTATTTTCTCTAAATATAAAAATGGATGTTGGTATATATAAGAGCAGTTAACTCTGATACCATGTGACTGATCTCCGTTGAAGTTGGCACATTACATGTTTGTTCACCCAGAAGGTTTTATATGCTGCAAATTTGTTGTAGCTCTATTAGATGGTGCTGTAGAACAAAACTAATTATTTATGTCAAATGCAACCCATAACACTCAGCAGCATTTTTGAATCTATATCATCTCCTAAGTGAAGTGTTCTATGGCATTAAAAACTAAAAGTTTGAAGCCAAAGGCCTCAAAGAAACATGTCTCACACCGTACTCAACAGGATGAGATCTTCTTGAATATTCTATTACATTTTTGCTGGTCCGGCACTTCTTGATATTATTCCACCTGCTCAGAGATGTGCAGAATCTGCAACTAAATGTGAATGAGGGGGACAGAGAGAGGCTGAGATAGACACACGCACGCACATGCGCGTGCGCACACAATAGGTTGTGAGACCCTTGTAGGTCTTTTTTAATATGAGTCAAGACAGGAGGGGGTAATACAACTGAAGACCGTGTTTAAGATATTTTTCAGCTTTAAGATCACACAGATATTAAGGTTAAGATCTTTTAGCACTGTTTCAAAGATGGTTAAGTTTGATGATGAGATTCTCAGAATTTTGGACCCTATTTTCTCTGCTTGCTGAAGTAGGGGAACGTGCCTTTGTGAATATGGTATAGGTCTGATTTTCATTGAAACATCTGAAATCTAAAAAAGTACAAAAGTTCGAATATATTTTTAAACCTGCCCTACCTCTCCAAGAAGATAGTGAGATATTTCTTTCTCAATGTAATTTGTCCCTTACTTTTAGATCTTTAAAAAATGCCCTGCACTTTTTTTAACTATGAGTAGTTGTTAAGTAATTTGTGTAGTAGGTGTTAAGTACTAAGAACAGGAAAAGTTACGATGTGCCGCACATTCCCACTAGTTTAATTCTGAGTCGTCATGCAGAGATAATTCCCTGCAAGCGAGGTGGTGAGAAATTTCAAGGGAAGAACTTATGTGGAGCCAGAACCCAAACTGTCTTCCCAGGTTTTAATTTCCATAAAGGAATACTTCGCGCATATCACAGCTGAAACTTAAGTGAGCAAGGTGATGAGAAATGTAAGAAACTTAAGTAAAGAGTTTCCCTAAGAGCATAAGGCACTTCTGACTCTGACTCTTCAGCTGTGGGGATAAGTTTTTCTTACGTGAGAGCATTTCAGTGTGATATGATTCATTGCTGAGTTTGAATATAGTTGAATTACATTTCAGCATTTTTGAATAATGTGTGTTTTGAGTCAATTCTTCCTACAAATATTTATGGTGTCTAAGAGCTTAACTATGAGACAACCTAAAAATGATTAACCTGTCGATGCACTTAAGGGACCTCGGAGGCCTAATCTGAAATCATAATCTGAAAATTGGAGTTATTTTATTGTAATTCCATTGCAGGAGAAAGTCTCCCAGATGGAAACGGACACTTGGCAGCCTCCGATGCTCTACATTCAGCCTTTCAAACGCAACAACGACCCTACTGCTCTTATCAGAAGCCTGGAGGATCTTAAGCCTAAGTATGTCATCCTATATGACATGGACATGACAGCAGTCAGACGCCTAGAGGTGAGGTTTTGGTTTCAACACTGAAAAATAGGGAAATTGGTGATTTTTTTTATTATTGTTGTGTTGGTTATGGTTTCTTCCTTTCTCTTCTTCTTCTTCTTCTTCTTCTTCTTCTTCTTCTTTTCTTCTTCTTCTTCTTCTTCTTCTTTGTCTTCGTCTTCTTCTTTGTCTTCTTGTTCTTCGTCTTCTTCTCCATCTTTTCTTCTTTTTCTTCGTCTTCTTCTTTGTTTCTTTTTCATCTTCTTCTTCGTCTTCTTCTTCTTCTCCATCTTTTCTTCTTTTTTCTTCTTTTCTTCTTTTTTCTTCTTTTCTTCTTCTTCTTCTTCTTCTTCTTTGTCTTCGTCTTCTTCTTTGTCTTCTTGTTCTTCGTCTTCTTCTCCATCTTTTCTTCTTTTTTCTTCTTTTCTTCTTTTTTCTTCTTCTTCAAAAACAAAAAGTGAGAGGCTGAAAATTTCAAATCTGTATGTAATGTTTAGGCAGTGAGATGAACAAAATTCAAATTCAATATGAACTTCATAGAACCACCTTAATGACATTCTCTCACTGACACAAACACTAACACTCCTGTTATCACCTCCTCCCTCATTAAGACTACCATCTAATTTCAATATTATCATCTCTCTACCACCACTCTCACTATCACCTTCAACCTGCCGACCTGTGCAGGGCACTTAAATAGTTGGACATTAAAGCTATGCATTCAAATCTCCTGTAAATCACTAATGTTTTCAGTTTTGTTTGTGATGAAACTTCAATACTCCTCTTTATTACTTTTTTCTTTTCTTTTCTTTTCCTGGGGTCTTTTTCCAACTTCAGGGGATGTTAATTTTCAACTATCCACACCAGGTACCCACTATGTCCCTCCTGGGGACACACATTAATCTTTACACTAGACACTGGCACACTTGCGGGCTCCTCGGACTCTGGTCAGCAGACTCTCAAGGCCTTCTGTGACAACACACATACATGGAAAGCAAGGGGCAAACAACCATCTCCCAGTGGGATTTGTGCCTGAGACCCTTCAGACTGAGCTGCCATGCTCAAGCCACCTGGGCCATCCAGATCAGCACTCCTCTTTATTTATATTAATGTTAATGTACGTTTTGGCTGGTTAAAAAAAATCTGTGTTTTTTGCTATAGTTTCTCAGTGACCGCCCCATCCTGACCAGCTTGTTTCCTGTTTTCCTTTTGTTTGTTCAGGTATGCACTATTTGCTATTACCCCCTTCCTTGGGTAGGGAAGTGACCTGTATGCACCCCCCCCACCTCCCCCCAACTCTAACAGCGCAATGAAACAATGATCTGTAAAAATATTTGTTAAGTTTTTGATTGGTACTTCGTACTTATGAAACATGAGCCAGAACATGATGGAAATTACTTGGCTTCACATATTCATCCACTCATCCTTGAACCTAAGTATGTGATTTTGAAAAAGCAAAGGGTGGAGAAAGTTTGTCAATTCATGGAAGAAGGTCCAGTGGTCATTGCATTCTTAATAAAAATTTAATAAAGATTATTTCAACATAAATTTTTGTAATTATACCAAAATATGTAAAAATTTGAAAAATAAAAATTGTTCTAATTCGTTCAAAATGTCTTCTAAACTAAAAAATATTATCGAATGCAGGTATCTTATTTCTATAAAAAAAATGTATTTACATGAAAATCCGTTCCCTAGTCACTACTATAGTGATGGAAAGAATAGGGTTTAAAGTTGCTACATGGTGGATTTGTTGAGTCCCAACATGCCTCTACACCTAACAAACATCCATGCCCAAAGCAGGATTCAAAACCACTACCTTTTTAGCTGAGACAGCTAAGCCATTTCTGATTTAATGATCTCAGCTATCCAAGTCAGCCTTTTTTTAGCATTATGGTCAGCTTAGTATGAACATATTGTTGAAATATTTGGAAGTTTTAATTTCAGACTTTTGATAAAAAATGTCTTTATTTTTATTAATTATATTTAATATAATTTTTCTTCTAAAATTTCATGAAAGTAAATTAATGCATGTAAATTAATAGAATATGTTAAATTTCAACAAGCAAGGTTACAAACTGTCTTATAGTGTAAAGAGAGGAGTTGTTTTTGAGTCATTACTCTACAATTATTGGAAAACTCAATTACTTTGTTTTCAGGTATTCAATGCCAGGCACCCAGAGATAGGTTTGCAGATATTTGTGTTGGTATACTCGGGCACTGTGGAGGAACAGGCCTACCTCACTACACTGAGAAGGGAGAAGGAAGCATTTGAGTTTCTCATAAATGAGAAAGCTGTAAGTGTGAATGAGGAATAGCAGAAAGTCTTACAAAGATTTTTACATATAAAATTATCTTCAAATAATGAGTCCAAAATTGTTTGATAGATCTTAGAATAAATGGTACATTTCCGTGGTATCTAAATATAAGTAGCAATCTTCTTAATATAAGTAGACTTTCCAAGTTCTTTGGTAACATGGTGCTAGCACACAACACCAGTGGTGAATGACTGAACTGGTGAATGGAAGAAGAGGGAATCCATCTGGAAGCATTCAAATAGTGGCATCGTGCATTCAAATAGTTGCATTGTTTTCATCAAAAGAATTTGTTCTTCGATGTCAGTCAGATGCAGGACAGGATAATTAGAGAAGGAAACAATTGTTTTCATTGACCATTACAGAGGAAGAACAAGAGTTTTATGACCAAGGAAGAACAATTCCCTTTTTGCTTTCTGATTTAAAATCTCCATTGTGTATGAATGTGGTAGCACTTTTGTGCCAAGTGCCAGATTGAAGTCCTAGGTGGGAATTTTTAATTCAGTGCATCCAAAGAGCTTGGAAAGCTATGTGAAGATAATGATTGTGGAACTGGGGCATTATTTCTCTGAGAGGTTCAATGATAGAACCCATTCTGATTACAAGTCAGATATTAAGTAGCCTGTCTTTAGTCATGTGGTCTTGCAAGAGAGAGAATGGTTTTCACCCATCTGGAATCCATTGAGTTAAAATGACCTGTTTCTAGAAGAACGTTGCAAATGTTTCCATGAAGACTGTCACCATTTTAAAATATATCAAAATTTTTCTAATTCATTGTTTTGTTGTAGAGCATGGTAATAGCTACAAACCAAGATGGTCGTTCCGAAGACAACCCACTATTAACCAGAGACACTTCCAAACCCAATGAAACAGTGACGAATACACGCAAGGGAGGATTGCCTGATGCACAGCCAAAGAAGGAATCGCGAATTATTGTTGATATGCGTGAGTTCCGCAGTGAACTTCCAGCTCTAATTTATAAGCGAGGCATTGAAATAGAGCCAATCACTCTGCATGTCGGAGACTACATCTTAACACCTGACATTTGTGTAGAGAGGAAGAGTGTGAGTGACTTGATTGGATCACTCAATTCTGGTCGCCTCTACACCCAAGCTGTGGCAATGATGCGGCACTATGCAAAGCCAATGCTCTTGATTGAATTTGATCATAACAAACCTTTTGTTCTTCAGGTGAGGACAGAAGTTATTTTTGCATTAAAAAACACTGAGAGGGAGGGGGAAAAAGAAAGAAAAAAACACCAATCATGACTGAAACCAATTGTATATTTACCGTTTCTGTCTCTTAGAACATGATTCTATGAAATCTATTTCTATAATTGTAAGAGTTTACATCTTTGTAAATACCATATCAAGTGTCTTTTTTTTCTTTTCTTTTTATATGTTTGAAAATGTTTAGGTACCAAAGGAATTATTATTAAATCATATTTTTTATTACAACTGGCATACATTCTAAAGAGAATACTTTCAGTCATACAACTGGTCGGTTTCAATGTTGTTTATATAATATTCTTTAATCATATAATAATAAAAGGAAATATTGCAATTATAGTGTCACTAGCAAAATACTCAGCGTTGCCTGGGCTTTCTTCATATTAATGGAGGAATTCAATACATGGAGGATTTAATTTTTTTATGTTTGACTGCAATTCTATAAATATGTCTCAGTCAACTGGGATTTAAGAGCATGCAGTTTTCAAAAGATGTGCAGTTCTGAAATTATTCACCATCAATCCGGTGGGAAATCTTCAACCTGCAATTTTTCATGAAACAAAATGCTTGATGCATACACGTATGCTATATCAGAAAGGTTTAAAAAATCTTTTCGTTTTATATCTCATTTGTCATTGTACGTTTTATAGGGGCATAGAAAATGAATGTGGACAACAGAAAATTTATGTACATCATTACCTGAAATCTTTGAGAATAAGTGATTTATTACACTGCTAATTGTTTTAGTATTTTATTTGAATTAAATGGAAAAAATAAATTTGTTTGATTCAGGGCCAGTATTATGTGAGTAAGAATGTGTCATCCAAAGACGTCTCTGCGAAACTCCAGCTGCTGACTCTACATTTTCCTAAGTTGCGTCTCGTCTGGTCTCCCAGCCCCTATGCTACAGCAGAACTCTTTGATGAACTCAAGGTGAGAAAATTACTTTTTTGTATACCATCATTATAAACTACCCTTTTCGATACCCCGAATCGTGCATAACCCGGTATTTTATCGCACGCTACATGACGTCATCGCCATTATTAAACGCGACATGACGTCATCACACATTCAGCCAATAGTAGCGAGAGAATCGTGGGAGGTAGAAGAAGACGGAACAGCCGACCACCGTTTTCTCGCACGGATGTCAACAATGCCATCTTGAATTTGATTTCCAGAGGGCGTTGGATGTCAAGCACCCGAGACGTCGGAGGAAAGTTGTTTCGCGAAATTAAGTTTGATTCTCTTGTAAATTTATAATGCTGTTATACAAAAATAGCGTAGTAACTCGTTTATAATGTTGCTTTATTGCATTCGTACAAATTTGAAAACTCGCTCCTAACGTCGCTCGTTTTCAAAACATGTACTCATGCAATAAAGCTTAACATTATAAACTAATTGCATAAACTACTATTTCAGCACTCATGCATGGAAACTACTTCAATTTATTGATTAAAAAGTAGCAGTATGCAGTGTGTTATTGCAAAGAAGGACTTTGTGGGTCACGTACTGCGAAGTACTTAGGGTGACATACAACATGGCTGCTGTATGTTGTGAAAGGTCTCAGGCAGGGACAACTGTCTTAAGGACCCTCTCATGAAAAATCTGTTATGGTAAAAGTTGCCCAACTTATTATAGTTACACTAAATAGTCACATTCCATTTGGGCATATCCCCAGGGCAAGTTTTGGGGTCAAATTTAATGTCTTGTGCACACAAAAGCGAATGATCAATGCTTTTAGAATGGGCTGCATTATGGACTATCGTGTTGCTGACTGTAGCTGGTGCATGGTAGGCATTGGATGCATGAGGAAGAGAGGGGTACTGGGAGTTGAGTTGGGGGCAGCATGTTGTTTTAGGGTTTCGTGCGTCAGTCTGTGCCTATTTGCTAAGCAACGCTTATTGTAATATACCCCACATGTTGGTCGCTGGTGATCGACCAATTTGCGTGGGTGGTCCAAAACCTCCTAACGTACCTCCTCATTGCTGTAGTTGCCCAGTATATGTTTAGGGTTCATCCCGTAAAATCGACCCATAAAATACGCGATCATCCCATTGTCCATAACTTTGTCAGGAAATATTTATCGAGAAACTTTACCAAAACAAGTTATATTTGTACTGAAAGCTGACAACATTGCCTATGAGATGTTTCTAGTCATTCTTCTATTTTCCAATAGCTTTCAAGTTGTTTGTTGGTGAAAATAAAAAATGTTCAAGAAGACTTTATTGCATCATGTTGTATAAACTGCCTTTTAGCACCCGAGCTTTAGAGCAAGTCAGCTTACAGCAAGTGTTTAAATCTCTGCCCTAGTTGAACTGGCAGAGAATTAAACTCTCTTTAAAATTTGTTATTCTTTGCTATTTTATCTTTAAATGACCAAAAGTTATAGAATTGAAAAGAACCAGTTACATCTCGAATACACAACCTCTGTTGACTAGTTATAATAAAAATGTAAAATGATAACTAGATTCTTGTGGAAGTAGTTTTGTGATTTTGCAATACTTTCAGAGAAAAATCAGGTGTCACATATTTATTGTAAAACAGTATATGAACCCTGTAAATAGTACATTAATGATTGGGGGTTACACAGCTATTGAAAAGTAACTTGCATCTACTTTGCTCTGTCTCCTTCATTAAACCCCGGCCCTTCCATTGTCCATTGTTATGCTCTTCAATGGCTTCCAGCACTTAGGAGAATGTCTTTGGGTTGGGTCGACCCCACCTGGCCCGCAAGTTTCCCCTTGAGCAGCAATGTCTATTACTCTCTATGAAATAACAAATCTACATTGCATGTTGGTGTTTTTGATGACCATCAAATGCCCTCATTCATTCTCATCTTCTGTGACAGCAAGGATATCCTGAACCAGATGCTGTGGCTGCAGCGTCTATTGGAGCAGAACTAGAATCAGAATTGGACTCGGACAAATTCAACACAGCAGTACATGATTTTGTGGCAAAGCTGCCAGGTGTCGTCACCAAGACTCTCAAAAATGTCCTCTCCAAAGGACAGTCCCTTGACCACCTAGTGCGCTGCTCGAAAGTAAGTAAAACTGAATATGAGGAGGCCTTTACCTCCTGAATCAATGGAATCTTACCACTTGCCCAGAAGACACTGCATGGTTTACTGGAATATTCTAAAATATTAATTCAAATATTTGAAATTTAAGAAGTACCCTTTAATTGAAGCCCGTATGAGATGATGTTGAAGGGAAATCAGGGAATTTGTAGAAGAATTGTTAGAAGTCAGGAAAATTTGTGAGAGGGTTATAAAACTAGATGTAATTCCTTAAAAGCAGCATTATGTTTTGTTCAATTGTTCTTTGGTGAAAATATATTGTTAATTTGCACTTTGCCATAGCAAAATCAAAGAGCTGACCATTTGGTGTCAAAGTAGCTTTAATTTTTTCTTTAAGTAGTGTGAAATTACAAATCTTATCAGGAAAAAAAAAAGCTCTGGAAAAGTCAGGGAAAATTATTCCAGAAAATGGGTGGCCGCTCTGCCTCTAAAATGCCCCCATTTTCACGGAACCAAGAGTGATTGCTTAATATGGATTTCACATTCCCTATAAACTTTTTGAAAACACACCCACCACTAATATTTAGAGGAAAAAAATGTTTAATTTCTCTCTGGAATTCATGACGTACGTGCGTGTGTGTGTTGTTGTTGTTGTTGTTGTGTGTTGATTTTGTGATTTCAATGGAATTACATGTTTTGAGGAATTGATTCAGAAAATCTTGTATTTTATATCCATCTCTGCCTGGATGTCCTTTTTTGAACAAAGGTAGGTGGAAATCTTCACAAGGCTGATGGCCGCACTATAATCAAAATATGAGATTTTTTCACACTAAAACAAAACCTCCCTTCATCCTCCCCACAGAACTGTCTATCATAGGAAGTGAAATAGTGACTTAGTTGCATGATGTATCTATTCTATCTTGGTAATAGATGAACAGAATCATGAGATTTCTCTCCTTTCTTTCTCCAAACATTTTAACTCCAGCTGTGTTACTTGGGAAATATCACGCACTGCCCTCCAACTGCTTTCAGAGGCAACCATATGTGCAACTTTTTTTTCTGGAGTCATCTGGACTATTATTGTGAGTTTGGTGATTTGAGAATGATAGATTCTCTTCGCTTCCTTTGAGTTACGAATATCACTTTTCTCCCGTACAGCAAGTTGCAATCCTGTGGAATCCAGCCATCAACTAATAATGGCAAATCTTCATTACAGATACATACTATGTCTGTAAGGTTATCTGTAACTAACTCTCACACCAAAACTATTAGTTTTTTAATGTTCTATTAGATTTTCTGGAGGGTGCCTCCACTCCATATCATAGGTAATCTGAAACGTTTCAAGTTGCGTTCCAATATGAAGAAGCTATTTTTACTTTTAAAACAATGCTGTACAAAGTGTAGAATGTGAGCATCTAGTTTTATTTATTTTTTAATCTTGTTCATATCTTTTGTGGCAGGAACAACTGCAAGAACTAGTAGGAAACAGCCTGCATGCAAATGACCTCTATTCCTCATTACACAATGTTTTGACAGAAGACTCACAAGCAGGCCCATCTTCACGAGGGACTTCTTCCAAAGGCCGTGGCGGAAAGTGGCAAGGTTTTAAGAAGCTGAGGTCAAAGTAAGATTAAGAAGAAATAGTTTGTGGACAAATATTTGTAAATATGAATGAAACACACTTTCAAAACCATTAATAATACGATCTTCAAAAGATCATGGCCGCAAAAAACTTGAGGAATCTGAGAGTTTAATGTGATTTGATGTATAAATGTTCAATGAAATAATTCATAAATAATTTATATATTAATAAAAGAGATACTGTAATTTATTTTTTAATATTTATAGTTGTGTTTTTATTTTCTCCTTCCTTCCCCCTTAGCTATAATGTAATTTTTTATTTTTCTTATTTATTGAATGGCTGAACCTGTTTTGATTTGATTTGATTTAATTTATTTTCATCAAAAAACATAACAAATTGTATGCAACATATAGAGTAGAAAGAAATACACTCTGTCTAAAGTGAATCCTGATCCATGCACGTTTTCTAGAGCTCCAGAATCTCTCCCCATCCTTTGACTACTCAGTTGAACGATGAATAGAAGTTTCAATAAGGTGAGGTTATTTACATTTGAAAAGAAGACGTTTTTGTTCCCATGTTATAGAAAATCTATAGGTTTTTAAAAACAAACTACAGATTTGATTTTATGGTACTGCTAACAAAATAGCAACCCACCCCCCTGCTCTACTTTTACCACAGCTAGCAAAAGGAGAGCTCAACAAAACTTGTGGATAGTAAAGCAATATTTATGTTCAGAAGCAAAACAAGGGGCCATCTCTGCATTTGCTCGAGGGATCAGGAAGCTTGATCGAGATGGGGTCATTGACCCAGAAGCTAAAGTACATTACTTTGTTTCAGGCATTATTTAAAATTATACAATACAAATATTAATGAATGCTATGTATACCATAGTTAAAATAAATATTATTTTTCTTTGTGATAATATATGTAATCTAGTTGTATTGACATAGTCATGCCCCATTGGGGTGGGTTGGTCCATGTCCTGACGGCGACAGGGAGGGCTCTAAGTATTTCTTTCTTTCAACTGTCATCTTTATTTTCCCGCCATTGTTCATTCTCTTTTTTTTATAACATTCTGTCTCTTTTCTTCTTCAATTTCACTACCCTCCTATGCTGAACGTGTTTCCCATGCATGGGGAGGGAATGTGTGTCCTGGCGGTTGAGGGGGTCTGTTTGTTTCCCATCTACTCCCCTTGTGCTATGTTGCAGCTCTGCACTTAGGAATACATTGTTTACGTTAGGCTTCAATGCAATTGCTTTGGCCTCGGACTCTTCTAGGCGGGCGGGCGGAAGCTAGCCCACTCTCGATCAGTCGGCTCGGACTAGGTCTTGTACTAAATTCCCGGGTATGCGGGGGGATCCACGGCGGGGCAGCGCTAGGCCATCCCCTATGTATCCGTGACATACCTGGCACCCCACAGGGATATCCCCATATTAGACTCCCTGGTGGGTGGGGAGCACGGAGATGAATCACGGTCGTGCATATGGAACCCAAACTACCTCCCTCGCACTCTTCCGCCAGGAAAAGATGTTCAGGAAGAACTGCCAATCTAAACAGTTCTTATGTAACAGAGTATGACAAACCCCAAAAGCCGTATTCCCTTGTTATGGCATGTGCCGAGGAAGGGAAAACGTTTGAACATGTAAATGCTGTCCGTCTGGCGCGAGTCACAGAAAGCATTCGGGAAGTTCCAAGCGGTCGTGCGATAGAGGAATGGAATGATTACTTTTGAAGCCGATGAGAAAATCGAAAAACTACAGAAAACCAAGCTGATAGCCGGCCTCCTGCTGGTCGTGACGAATCGAAGCTCTGCAAAGGCATGGTAAACCGCGAGGACTTTGCTTGGGAGAATGACAAAGATCTTACCTTATTCCAGAGTCAGGGCGTCACTGAAGTGTACATGATCCCTGCTTCGGCCTTGATCCTTGTTTGACCGCCCGACCCTCCCGCAAAGGATTGGTTGTGGTTTCTACAACCTCCATGTGCGACACGACCAAACACTTTGCGCTGTTTCAGATGTCAAAGGTTTGGGCACACACTAACGATGTATGTCCGAGAGCGCAGTTTGCGGGAAGTGCGGTACATCAGTGCACGACCCACAACCCTGCGCTACATCACCGCACTGTGTCAATTGTGAAGGCAACCATCCAGCCAACTTCAGCCAGTGCCATAAATTTCTTCGGGAAAGAGAGGTTCAGAAGACAAGTCACCGAAAAGGTTTCCTTCCCTGAGGCATCAGCTAGAAATCCAGTAGACCTGTCTCGATTCTTCTCCAGTGCCTTAAGTCCTTGGGGGATAACAGCCAAGCACAACGTGCTTACGCTAGTAGCACACTTCGGTAGTCACCTATAGACTTCCCTGAAGATAGTCTACGTCGTGCATTTAAGGTGAATAAGTGATAACACCAACAAAGTATAAAATATCTAGCAAAAACCTCTACCAGCCACCGATGACTTCTACTGAGCCCCTTATGGAAATCGATGCCAGTCAGATATCTCCGAACAAAAATTCGTCATCGATGTCGCGACCTTCTACTTCCGAGACTCACATCGAGCACCTATAGACTTCCCTTCCCACGTCGTGCATTTAAGGTGGACAAGTACCTCTCCCGTAGCCCTCGGTCACCTCTGGCAAAAAAAACGGGAAATCTCCTCGACACAGGCGAACCATCTGCAGCAGTAATCAATATGATTCTTCTGTTGATGAGAAGAACCACGAGAGTTCCAACCTTTCAGAAGGCGAGAAAGATAAAAATACAAAAGGAACAATTCCCAACACGGGCTGAATTTAAACGACTTGTTCGTTCAGAAGAATTGAGATTGATAATTTGTAGTCATAGGCCATCTACAGTCTACCTTCAGGAAACTCATCTTCTTCCCATCATCCCCATGTCTTCGCTGTTTTAGCACCTATCAGTTTGATCAAGATGACGGGCTTCGTGCTCACGGTGGTGTCGCGGTACTTATCCATGACTCCCTGTTCTCTGAAGAAAACGTTCGAACTGACCTTCAAACCTTATGCGCTCGGATACATTTACCACCCTTTTCGCTAACGGTGTGCAATATTGTTAAATTTGAAAAATTTAAGTGCCTACAGTTTACTGTGTTTTGTGATGTGAACCCTCCAGTGAAGCCATCAATCATCTTAGAAGACCGTCTGAGAAGAAAACACATCCATTATTTATAAGGTTTATTCATGTAATTAGGTTTAACATGGTACTATATGAATAACTTTTTTAACCTTAATTTCTCTTAAAAGGTAATACTTTACAGTTAAACTGTGATCTCATGGCCATGAGAAGGTTTTGAAAACCTGAGATTTTGTTAGTAAGAGCTAAGTTTTTGCCTCAGTGTGATCTGAGAAAAAATTTATGTTTTATGCAACAATTTTTTCTCATTTCAAAACAGGTTTTTGTTTATTATAAGAGAACCACTTGTCCTACCGGATTCTTCTATCAAAATCCGGCATCTACATCAAATTTAGGACTTTTTGGACACCTCATTCACCTCTGTAGCTTCAGATTTGACGTTTTTTGGTCAATTTGAAATATTTTCAATCTGTATTCTAAGGAGCAGCTACAGTGCCTGCGGACTCTAACAGGGTTCGCTGGCATCGCACAGGTGTCAAGAGGGTCACATACCCTGCAGGCGTTACCCTTACGTATTCTTTGGCAAAGAGGTTCCAAATTATCGATCCATGCTCCCCACTGCTGTGACCCCCCCTCACGGCCGTTACCCCTTCACCAACCCCTATATAAAGCATGCGCGTCTCGCGCAGCTCGCTCTCTTGTTCTTATTCTTTCTGCTACATCCAGTGATGTAGTTTTGTTGATTCTTTTTCGTAGAGCCCGGCTCCTTCAGAGTCGTTATATGTATCAATTTTGTAAATAGTATGTTTTGTAAATAGGATTTTTAATAGATATAGCACCACTTTTCCTTACCGAAGTATGTTAGTTTACGTTAGTTACAATAGATCAGTTTATGAAGACTAAATTAATATTGTTTCTCATTTTGTCAGTGATGCCTGAGCCATGGTTGTTTTTTATTGTTGGTTCCCTTTGAACCAAACAATATATTAATGAAATTGAGTGATAAATGTATTTAATTTAAAAACTAATTAATGATTTGCTAATGTTTATGTTGTTTGCAGCTCGTTTACTACAAATGTTATGTTGTATGTATGTCGCTGACCTCTGATTGGTGAGGAGGTTCAGCTAATGTTACTGCGCATTACTTATGAATGTTGTTAATGTTGCAGTTCCTGCCATGAGTAAGACGGCACTTGGCCGCATTTGGCACAGGAAGGCCGCTGGTCGGCGTGCTCGAACCGCGGCCCTTGGTTGCAACGTCACGGCCCCGCAGCCGGCAGAGAAGTCGGCTGGGCTACAGCTGTCACCGGCACGCAGCGATAGGGTCACTTGCCGACCTTGTACGTGGCACGTTGATCGGCGCTCGTGTCTAGGAACAGTTTTGTTCAGCGAGAACCGGGCGGGCGCTTATGTACCGCTCACTCTCGCTTACGCGTAAACTTGCTGCATTCCTATGTTGTATGGTTACGAAAGGTATAGTAAGAAATCCATTTCCAAGAATTTTGGTATTATGCACTCCTATGAAAGTTGGTTCCATGGCTCATGCGTAGTTCTGTTTACCACGAATGTTATGTAAGAAAAGAAGGCCTAAATTCGGCTTCTTTAGCAAATTTGTTTATATACGTTTCTATCTACCTCCTCCCAAGTTGGGCATTCAAAGGTAGATTATAAGACAGTATTTCTGTATGTGTTAGCGCGATGTTGTTGATGCGCTACTAAGTTAGTGTTCACCTTTTTGTTATAAGGTTTATGTTTGAATTTTCAGCTTCCTCGCCCTAAAGTGGGTTTTTTCGAGAGGTCGACTGAAATTGTTAACTCTGTATGTCGGCGCATTTTAACGCGCCTTTGTTCATGTGAGACGGCCTCGACCGTCCTTCATTCTTGTTTTTGTAAATTGTAATTCTGCTTCGTTTTTCCCGCAGCTGTTTTGCAACCTGCGCATCAGGAAAAACCAATATATGTAAAATTGTTTATGCAATAAATGTATTGTGTTGAAAGTTATTTGATTGTCATATCTCCTGATTTGAGATCCTATAAAGTTGTGATACCTTTTCATTAAAAACCTGGGGCGTCCATTTGAAAAGTTCAAGTGTGACGACAATCTTTTGAATTTCGATAGCTTAGAAGCTTTTGTGTTAGCTTTGCATAATTATTTCCTTAGGCAAATGCATGGTCAGTTCGCTATATATTACGTAGCGAAAATTTATGTTATTAATGTGCTGTTTTCAACAGCTGGCGACCGTATAAAGTAAAATGTTAGTAATTATGAGGTCAGCCAAGTTTGAGATTTAACAAATATTCCTTCTGGAGAAACCGCGTCACAAGAACTTGATGGTTTTTCAGTTGCCCACCCATATTCTTATTGTGGGGAATTTTAATGCCCTCAATCCTCCCCCGGGTAGCACAATGACCTGCGCGAGAAGTGATATATTTGAAAACTATTTTGACAATCAAAACCTAATTCTTAATACTGACGAAAGGACACATTTTCAGTGTCTTCAAACACTTTCTCGTCCGTAGAGCTGGGTCCCTGCGGTCCATCTCTCTCTACCATCTAACATGCCAGTGACCTGGTCAATTTCACACCACCATCCCATGTTGGTCAATTTCGATATTTCCGACCTAGACGCCGCCAATCCTCCTCGTTGGTTAATCCACCGAGGTGAGTGGGAAACATTCGAGAAACAAATACGGATTCGGTATCGATGCAATGGTTGCCATATTTTCCTGATGCCGTTGTTCATGCGACCTTAACCCGGGAGTGCTCGCAAGAGACCTGCGAGATCTAAGCCAGAGCAATTTGATGATCCTGAATTATTGCGATACATTAGTCGTCTGCTATCTCGTGTATTCCTTCATTGTACTTTTCTGAGATCGCCTGGCCTTTTATGTTTATCCTTTTGCTGAATCATTTTCCGTGAACATGTTCCGGCTGGTTCTCGCTCCGACCGAGTGAGCTTTCTGAACACCACCTCTCCTCCGACGCACGTTCACGTGACCTGCTGTCCCCGTGACGCCACCACCACGTCACGGTGGATGCCCCACCAAATAGACGTGTGGTGGGCCTGTCTGGAACATGCTGACGTCACGGGGACGTCCGCTCCTCGTGACGTGGGCCCGTGACGCCATTGTGGCGTCACCACCCGTGACGTCACGTGACCATGATGTAACCTCGTCGTGACGTCATGGTTCGTCTTGACGTCATGGTGCCGTGGTCAATACATTATGACGCCACAATGACGCTCATTTATTCATTCAACGGCGTGTCGAGGCCGAGTTCGTCGCCCGCGAGGAAGGCGTCGACGAGAGGACGCTCACGCGGAGCGAAGTGTCGAAGAGGTCTCATCGCGAGAGTACATAGCCTCCGACGGGAACGGATCGTTGTTGTTGTTGTTGTTGTTGTTGTTGTTGTTGTTGTTGTTGTTGTTGTTGTTGTTGTTGTTGTTGTTGTTGTTGTTGTTGTTGTTGTTGTTGTTGGCGAGCACGTGTTTGGCGGCGGCGATGGTGTAACGGTTAACGTATCGGGCTGTTATACCCAAATTTGCAGGTTCAAACCCGATCGAAGCCGTGCATTTTTAAGGGCGAAAAAATCCTTCGTACGCCTTCCTTCGGAGGGGAAGTAAAGCCGGCTGTCCTAGGTTAGTAGATTTACTTGCATGTAAAAGATCATCAAGCCTAAATGAAGCCTCTGAGCTAATACAAATTGCCTGTTTTGACGCCCAAGTAATACCTTGTTTCTCCTCTAGTAGGTGAAAGGAGCGTAACGAAATTTGCGTGGTCAGATTGAAGAGCAGGCCTCATGGCATGAGTCTCGCCACGAAAAATAAGGCATTCATTCATTCATGTTTCAGGGGCTCCTTCACGTAGATGTCGAGCAGGCGTTCCCGTTCCGTTTCGCCTCGGCGTAGGGCACTGTTATTATACTATTAAACTATTATTATAATGACGTTACTCTGTCATGACGTTATTTTACTATTATATACGTGTGTATATACAATACAGTAGTATAATAGCACAACGGGCCGTCTGGATTTCGACGCCAAGACGATAGGCCAGGGGAAGCGATGCAGGGGAGTCGCCGAGCGCAGCGGTAGGCGGATGTCGCCGTCGGGCACGGTTCAACACCGTTGCAGCGCGACGCACCTTCTTCCGAATGCCTTCCTGGGTGCGTAGATTGATTGATTTTTTCGCGTTTCTGGACACATCAACTGCTCCGGTCATTAGTCCCGTTAGTGTAGTGCATGTTTTTCTCGGGAGATGGTTGTGATGTTCCCCCGCTGGATGGCGAGATCCGGCACCGACCTACCGTCGGTTACTGGGGTTTCCCTCTAACCAGGGCTCTCCCATCAGGGGGGCATCGCCCCAGCCGGGACAAGCTCTATGCTCCCGACCGGTCTCCCGGAATCTGTGGTAGTGTAGTGCAGATTAGTGTAAGTGTGTGTGTAAGAGGAGAGGACAGATCGCGCGCGGTCCGTGGCCCGTTTGTTAGGGTACTGCTCCGGCATTCGCCTGGTATTGATCAGAGAAACCACGGAAAACTACCGATCAGAGCAGCCGGCCGCTAGAATTCTCCTCCAGGCAGCGACTGAATTCGACCTAGCTGAAAAGCTAGTGTCGAAAATCCTGCCGCCGTGGGGAGTGGGAACGTAGGACCTCCCGGTCAGAGGCGCTGCAGTGACATCAGTTGATGCACTGAGCTACCGCTCCCGGTCTGGGTGCGTAGAGGGGTACGTAGGAGTGCCGGTCAGGCGTGTTGACCACCGATCATACTTATGAGGGACATGACGGTACCCACATCGAGGACCGACGCACGCTCTCCGAAGGAAGCGCCACGCAAACGCACACGGGAAAACGCTTGACCGACAAACGTCCGATCCGACGTGCGGGCGTGTCCTTGTGCCCATGATAGACGACAACGTACTCCCGGCATGCAGCATCTACAGCGTTAACACCCCGGTCCCCGCGCGCCAGACGTAATTGCAAGCGAATGCCCGGCCCTCAAAACTGGTAGCCCGGGATGTGGAGTTCGAACGAAAGAGCATGAATAGGGCCCGATCCAAGAGGTAGTCCACAAGCCCACGAACATGGGGTAGCTTGCATCGCGGTGGCATCGTTGCGGGCCAACTGGCAAGAAGCGCGGACGCGGGGTGTATTTAAGCGTTGCGGGGATGCGACGAAAAACCGATCAAACACGGTGCGGTAGCGTTCCTTGCCGACCGGTCGTGTCTTGTCAATGACGAGGAAGGGAAAAGGTTCCCGCCACACTTCTTCGCGCATGCCTTTAAAGGCGGTGAAAAAGGGCAAATCCGTACCGACGTGTTCCCTATAAATGTGATCCAAATTCGTGTCGTCTTGACGAAAGGCGATAAAATTATTGGCATGTCGCGGAAGAGTTTTTTAGGGACCTTCGTGTATGTCTAACAGGTAGAACTCGTCGTGATGTTTGTGGCGTCCCGCGGCGAAGTAGGCTCTGAGGAGTATGTACTACGTATGAAGATGTGAAGAAGAATGATTATTCATTCTTGCATGCATGCATGAAAACGAACACAGAGACATAGTCATGCAAACCGTTATGACTAGGGAACGGAATTTATTGTAACAAAAAAGGCAAACTATGTACATACATATGTATTTATTTTTTCTAAAATATGTAGGAAAAATATAAAACATGTGAAATAAAAATTGATTATAATGTTTAAAATTTGGTGGGAGTACGTTTGACAATTAATAGCAAAAGTCCAGCGTTAATACAAGTGCATTGATAACTTGTAAATATTTCAGTAATAAAGTTAAGTTTTCAAGTAACAAATTTCGAACTCGCAAGTGAATTGTTTATTTTAGGCTTATAAAAATGTTGTAGCAAAACAAACGAACAAAAGCTACGAAAATGTAGCAAAAGAAAGAATATGTAATTATACCAAAATATGTAGAAATGTGGTAAGTGTAAAAAAATATTAGTGAATGCAGGTATCTTGTCCCTATAAAAATATGTATTTACATGAAAATCCGTACCCTAGTTATGACGTTCGGGCAGGCGGGAGTGTGCCGTCATCCTCGATGGGCAGGGGTGGTCCCTTTCTGTCCGGCGTGCGAAGGGTCACCGGGATGACTCCGAGTGGTTGGGAACGTGCCCGAAATCTGATACACACCCACACGTGTGGCACACTTCTGAGAAAAGCATCTGGGGAAGGTGAGACAAACGACGTGTCCCTCGTTCGCGTTTGCATTCCAGGCAATTGCAGATGAGCGGCGGATACCCCGTGACGCGACAGTAACAGTACGGGAGATGACGCAAAGACCGCCGACATGTCATCACTAAGGGTCTCCTCCAAGTCTACCTCGAACGCAATCACCGTCACTAAAATATGTTTCGGAATGCATGCGAAATTGTCCGCCGTCATGCTAAAAAACGGCGGTGAAAGTTCCACCACCATATCAGAAATCCGTCCTCCGTCCGTGTATTGTAGGCCTACGACATTCAAGCAAGGACATTCAAGCAAGTCACACTTGCGACACTCACACATAAAGCGGGTGAAGGCATACGTCACGAAGGAATACGTGTCGCTCAGGGACGTAGAACTCCCGACAGGGAAACATGCCGGACAATCCCGGAGGAAGGGTGTGGTGTCGTCCGCTTCAGTGTTCCAGCGAGACAGCGCGCCGGGGCAGTTGCGCAGGCAGAACAGGCAAGCCACTGCGACGACACGATGGGGAGAGGGTGCCCCGGGCAGTAAAGACACCCTCTCACAGCGGGAACCTGCCGAAGGAGCGCTGGGAGCCGCGCAAACACCGAGAATACATCCGGTGCGGCCACGCTCATCAGCAGACATTTCGGAAAGAGAAGGAGTTGCTGGGCCGAGAACGTCGTAATCGTGCGGTGGTCGTCCGACCACCACTGCAGAACAAGGTTGTCCACAGCCCTCGCGATGGCGTGTTTAGTCATGATGTTGATTGTGATGGGGAGTCGACACGCTCCTGTTGATGTAACTGGTAGCGTCCGTAGGAAAGCGATGTCAATGTCGTTTGACGTGCACGCAACACAAAGTGAGTTTGTGCGGCTCGTTGGAATACACAACGTGCCCGCGTGAGCGTATAGTGTGTTGTATGGCGGAACAGGGCAGAGCGGACGCGTCTGTGATGAACCGCTTGTAGTCGTCGAGTGTGTACGCACGCACGATATGTCGCTTTGGCTCTGTTTGAATCGCGTTGCGAGAAAACGTGTACATATTGTGAAACGTGTACATTTTGGACGTATTCCACAATGTCATCGATTCACATTTCGTCTTTCATGACACCGGGTGTCAACTTGTTGGCTGGACTAACACCGTGGACGTTGGAGGTGTCAAAGTAATAGGGGTGTTCGCACATTACGTCGTACATGTTGCTGGTCGTGCAGTAGAGGAAGCTATCGGTGCCCGTGTATCAGAGCGCTAAGGTGTTGAAATGCTGACGCGTAGAGTCGTAGTGGAAATGGAACATGGTTTCTTTTGAATGTTCCAAAATGATAAAGCCTAGGTACATGAGTTTGTCCATGCATATCGTCTTTCTCAGTTTGATAATCATCCGTTCTTCCACGATTGGCATACTGTTTACTAAGGCGGGATGCGCAATCCTTTTGCGTGCTCCAGAGCTTTGTTACATAGAATAGACCCGTCCAATGCTCTGTTAAATAGAATCGCCGTTACTGCCGTATATTCTCGAGAGATTTTCCGTCGATGGACACGTTCATGAGTTCATAGAGTGCCCGTTCGAATACCGAAGACGCGCTCTGGCGTAGACGTGTGTTCAGCATATACTCGGCAAACCAGGGCCGTTGCTTAAAAGTCAGAATGTGATATGCACGTCCGAGAACAACCCCGTATTGCATCACTTGTACGAGGTTTCGTAGTTTTATAGGGTGTATGTGAATAACATAACGGTTCTTTGGTAGCAACTTGTTGAGCAGTTTCTTCTGTGTACTGCCCGGAGGGCATGCGGATTCAGGACAGAAGGGTAGATCGGCGAGATCGTCGTGGATGTGTGGCGGGTACTAAATGTCCACTTCGAGAACGTACCCTTGCGACACTGCGACAGCTGCGTGCAGATCAAAGTCTTTCTCTGTCTGATCAAAGCCAACGAAACTCTTCCACCGAAAGTGGTTGCATCATCGAGGGTCCGTACAATTTTTTATCGTAGAGAACGAGGTAGCAGTCATCGCGACCGGGCTGATAGTCCTCCTGGAGCCGTGAATGGTTGGCGCGAGCGTGGTGGCGATTGAGTTGCACAAGCCCCCCACGGCCTCATGCCACGTTCGAAAAACAAAAGCATATCCGGATGTGTGAGGAGTTGCAAGGACTGTTGCGTGTTTTTCAGCATGGCGTCGAAACTCAGTTCAGGAATGGTGAAGTAGTGGAAAGGATCGAGACCGTAGTCGTGCAAGCTGGTGTGGTGGAACTTCTCACCTACATCCGCTAATACGGCGACCTTGAGATAATGCAAAGCGTACTACACAAACTACGTAAATACACACACACGTTGTGCGAATGCGTAGTCCTGGGGAGAAATGTTTGTGTTTGTCAACACATTGACGAATCATTCGTGCGCTGGCAGTGCGGTCTCAGTGCAAACTCTCAGGTCGTCGTCGTTTAAATTGTTACTCATCGTGTCAAGGGAGCACGTGAGAAATTTATACGAATCGAGAAAACGTACCTCTATACCGCGCGTACGATACAAGGAACAGAAGGGTCGATAGTCCTCGCGGAGCCCTGAATGGTCCCGTATTACACAACGTAGTCGTGACACGTTTCATGACACCGGGCGTCAACTTGTTGGCCGGACGAATACCGGGACGTTGTCATCGGGGAAGCTGACACCAGCCACCGTTCAGCGTTCTGCGCGATAATCTCTATATCTCTCTCTCTAGGGAGGTTGGGTTACGAGGGCGATAAAATGCCAATCTATGCTCCGGCATTGTGCATGATAATCGGTACGCGGTACAGCGCACTGCAGAAGAGCAGCGCTCCTAAACCTCCCCGTGAAACAGCAATGATCGCGCACCCTGTCGTCGTGGAGTGCTTTACGCAGATGTGACAGGCGTGTGCAGACCGAAAGCAAAACCCTTCCTCGTCACGCATGTTTACCGCACGGAGGTGCTTGAGGAGTGTCGCGTATTCCGCGACGAGAGAATCGCATTTCTGCAAGAACAGGGCGATCGGAGCATCGCCGCAGTACGACAGATAGCGCAAACGCATCGGATCGAAATCACAGGCGACGTAGAATCCGACGCACAGGGTGCGTGTCGCTGGTAGGCCTCCGTCCACGGGGCGTGCGGAGCGGGCTGCGTAGAGACGATAGGAAGGATAATCGTTTTTCAACTGTTTCAACTGTTGTTTGAAGTAAAATAAATAAATAAATAAATAAATAAATAAATAAATAAATAAATAAATAAATAAATAAATAAATAAATAAATAAATAAATAAATAAATAAATAAATAAATAAATAAATAAATAAATAAATAAATAAATAAATAAATAAATAAATAAATAAATAAATAAATAAATAAATAAATAAATAAATAAATAAATAAATAAATAAATAAATAAATAAATAAATAAATAAATAAATAAATAAATAAATAAATAAATATAAATAAATAAATAAATAAATAAATAAATAAATAAATAAATAAATAAATAAATAAATAAATAAATAAATAAATAAATAAACAAACAAACAAACAATCGATTCGAAGTCTGCGTATACTACAAAGGAGCATTTGCTCTGTTTATGTATGTTTTCGTAACACGTCAAGCGGCGGGGAAGGCATGAGCAGGCGCACGGGCATTGCGCGGTGTCATTGTTCGTCCTATTGCGTCGTGAGACGCTCCGGCGACGGAAAATTGAGCAAACAGCGATCGCAGATGCTTTGGCGCATTTGAGATGACAGCAAACGCCCTAAACTCTTAATCCACACGTAATGCGTCGTCATGTGTGGCTCCTCCTCGTCGAGAGTAAGGAGAAGAAGAAGAAGAAGAAGAAGAAGAAGAAGAAGAAGAAGAAGAAGAACGGGCTCACCACGGGCCATTCCCGGTGGTTGTCCGGCTTGAGTTCTAGAGCGTACTCGTTGACTGACAGCGCAGGATTCTGTCTTTCGAATGCGCGTAGATGGGCGAGCGAGACCAGAAGGGAATGCCGGTCATGTTCAGTGTTCTTCGTCCTCGGAGATGTCGCGGTAGGTCGCCGGGCGATTCGTGGTTTCTCCGATCAACATCAGGCGAATGCCGGAGCAGTAGCCTAACAAACGGACCAAGGGTCCGCGCGCGTTCTTTCCTTCCGTGTCTTCTTCCTTGTCCCCTTCCTCTCCCCTTACACACTAACATGCACTACACTACCACATATTCCGGGAGACTGGTCGAGAGCTTAGAGCTTGTCCTGGCTAGGGCGGTGTTCCGCTGGTGGGAAATACCTGGTTAGGGGAAACACCGCTAGCCGACGGCAGGTCAGCGCAGGATCTCGCCATCCAGCGAGGGAAGAACACTGCAATCTCCCGAGGAAAAACATGCACTACGTTTACGGGACTAATGACCTAAGCTGTTGACGCGTCCAGAATCACCAACCAACCGGGCGATTCTTCGTCGCGCCGAGCGGGAGCCTTTCGTGCCGGGTGAAGTAGAGAGCACTAGCGAAGGACCAGGAAACATAAAAGGAATCGTCATTTTCTATGTTGATCACGGCATGTTTCAACGCAATGGTTTTAGGACACGGCAAACAGGACGAACCGGATGTATTGATGGGATCAAACGAATACAGTGTCGCATGCAGCACGTGAAGTGCATGCAGGGCCTTTCCGGACTCGCGTTCGTGGAATTCGTCAAAGCGGGCGTTCAACCCATCGCAAATGTGTTCGAAATATTCTCCGATGTTAGGGCCTAGTATGTCCGCGCACATGAGAAGTTGAGCATGGGGAAGGGATAAATAAATGGTTTGTATGATTGGCTCTATACTGTTCGTTGCCAGGTTGCGTTTATCCAACAGAAAGTCACATTGTAGGAACACACACACTTTGTAAGCAGCTTGACTCTGCTTGTGAGAGGTTGGCGTGGACGGTTGGTGCGAAAGGTACATAGCATGCGTTTAGAAAGGTGAGCGGTTCCCGAAACACCGCTGTATCACCACCTCCTAGAGTTATAAAGCCTGCTCACTAGTACGTGACGTCACTAAGATGGCGGCGTAGGTAGTCATGAGGCATGGGTGGCCTAGACGCAGGCATGTTGTTTTCAGTTGAATTCGTCTGGTGTTGCCCGTGTGTTCGGTGCAGTTCATACTTGTATTATACTGCCGGTTTGATATGCCGTTTAGATGAGTAGTTCCGAGGTGTCGAGGAAACTGCGATGAAGCCTGGAAAGTACATGTTTTTGGTTTTCCAATAGATCCTGCTTTGCGGAAGAAATGAACGGCTGCTATTCGCAGAGAAGATTTTGTTCCCTCCAAATCCTCGAAGGTAAGGCTGTGGTTCATATGCACATGTAGAACCTACATTTATTATATTTATTATGTATTCAAAGCATAAATTGTATGTAAGTTGCTAAGGGTTTTGACATTATTTAGTAATATTCCTAATGTTCTATCACGAAGCCAAGTTGTTTGCAATTAGATCTTGCAATTCTCTCTTGTAATATGATGCTGAACTTGCAACTATTTTCTGTATACTCTTAAGTGAATAGTGATAGTAAAAACTTAAACTATCAGTTAAATAATCGGTTGATCCCGGGTTTAGGGTGGCACGGTTCCTTTGGTTCCTTTTATGATTCATTATTTCTCGCGATTCCTATGTTTATAGTTGCGCGGTTCACTATAACAACTGAATTGTTTATGTTCAATGTTAAATGAGAAGAATGCACCTGATAATTTGTTGGCGTGGAATTGTGTGTATTTTCGCATTTCAAGTCTTCTTCAAATAGGTTTGTGTGTCTACTCAGATGGAAGGTATGAATTTTCTTAAAAGTGAGTGTTCCCTTTAAAATAAATTCTCTTAAAAGTGAGGGAGGTATATAATACAACGTGAGCGCCGGAGCGACAGCGGAGGCGCGAACAGATCTCGAGAGCGAGGGCCGGAAGGCCCTCGCGAACGTAGCACGTTGGATCCGTCGGGTAGCGACGTGCGGCAGCACGTCGCGGACCACTTGGTGAAAAAATGCGTTGGTTAAAGAATTGTGTAGGTTATAAAATTAAATTTTTAGCGTGAAAAATACGAATAATCAGTTCACTTAATGAGAGTACGTTGCTACGGAGATTTATACCTACAGGGGGGATTTGGAGCAGGGGGTAGCTATTCTCCCAATCTACCTTTATTTTAAATAATTATATTTATTGCTGTAACATCATGAACTACAAGCGACTACTACGTATAAGCAAGGATTCAGTTCATGGAGTCGATTCTCTTCTAATGAACCGAATCAGTGAATCAAAGGAACCGTGCCACCCTAAACTCGGGATTTACCAAATAATCTTAGAATAGTAGCACTTAAGTTATAACATTCAATTGTAAGTAATGCGTAAAAAAATCATAACCTCACAAACAATCTTAGAGGTTTCCTATAACTTGTTAAGTTACTAAAACAAAACAATACTTTATGTCAAAGGAATTACCTTAGGGAAGTATGAAAGCAAAAGTCTCAGTGGTGCATGAATTAATTTCAAATTAACTTTCTTTGTTCTTTGGTAAAATTGGTTTGAAAGTGAAACTTAAATTCTATTCATATTTAATATTGTAGACCAGCCACTGTACAATTTTAGTTTACCCCTCATGCAACCTCATATTATATTATTTTTTCTTGTTTCAGGTATGCTTCCTTCATTTCCATCAAAATGACAGTATTTGGGAGAAGGTGGTGTGTAGTGAACAAGGAGAGAACGAGACTGAATATACCGAAGTTATGAAGTGATACTGTACCATCTGTGTTCCCTAACTGTCCAGCTCACCTTACTAAGACGTTTTCCAGACGGGAAGGCCCTTGTGAAAAGCGAGAAAGACTGAAAATGGAAATTACAGAGAAAACTACATACATTCCAATAAATTCAGTGATGTATTATAAATAGATGTGTATTACATTGTAAATAATTATGTTTAATGTATTGTATTATAAAGAAAAATGTTTAATAAAACATGTGCTCAGAACAAAATTTTAATCATGCATTGATATACAATTGTATTAAAAAAGGGAAGAAAATTTATTTTCCTGGAATATGCACTGAAGAAAATGTAAGATGAGAATGGGTGACTGCTCCCAATGACTCCTTGTAATAAGGAATGCTTCAAAAGTCACCAATGAAAGAAATGTTTGCTGTCCCACTATCTTAAAATATCTGAGAGAGAATTCGTTCATGATGCTTGTGTAAATAGTCCTTCAGTAAATGATTTAGTCAAACATTTACGCTGGAAAGCTGTTTTTTTTTAAAAGAAAATAATAGATTATCAAACAAATTGAGAAGATTGAATATTTTCCAATACATTCATCAGTTGTATTCTCAATAAATAGCTTATAATATACTGTATTGAAAACCAATGTTTATTGAAAAAGATACTTAAAATAACTTTAATCATGAATTGATAATTTTTAATACAAAAAGAGTGAAAACGGGTTTCCTGGCGTTGAAAATGCTCAGGAAATTGTAAGCGAGGACCGATGCTCTCTATGACTACCTACGGTGACGTCACAAAACAGTGAGCAGGCTTTATAACTCTAGGAGGTGGTGGCTGTATTGACAATCACACCGGGCCGTACACAACCGCCGTAATTACGCATCACTTCTGACAATTGCAAGGGCGAGTGGAGAACACCTGTACAACAGAATAACAATACATTGAAAACGTGTGTCACATTCGCTACACACACACCTCGCCACACTACTCACCGGCTATGTGCGTGTGGTGGAGCACTGAGACGACGCCACGATACAGCGTACGCATCCTGTAAAGGCTGAGGGCGCGCTTAAAGACACACACAAACTAGCGAGGCGATGGCGACTCCATCGGTTCCTCCTCCACTAGCCACAGCTCGGTGTATCGACTGAGTGGATTTATTTATTTTACGTCAAAAAACAGTTAAAAACTGCGTATGACGTGCTATGGGGAAAAGTGAATTGTGTGCACATTTTCAAAATTCTGTGATCCCTACACTAAGTCATATACTACTTAAATTTGAATTTTGAAAGGGAGAAAAAAAAAACAAAAACTCCCATGTAGTAAAATCTATTTTCAAGGATAAATAAGCAATAAATTTTGAATTTTTGAAAGGGAGAAAAAAAAAAAACTCCCATGTAATAAAATCTATTTTCAAGGATAAATAAGCAATAAATTTTGAATTTTGAAAGGGAGAAAAAAACAAAAAAACTCCCATGTAATAAAATCTATTTTCAAGGATAAATAAGCAATAAATTTTGGCTCTTATTACTTCCTGCAGCGACAACATGGAAACGATAATTTGAAGAATTGTGTTTCCCGCTGAATTCTAGAAGACGTGCACAGAAAATGAAGTTACATTTATGTCCAGAAGCAAAACAAGCTTTTGCTCAATGGACCAGGGAAACTGGACGAAAAACCTGATCGAGATGGGGGTCATTGACCCGGAAGCTGTAGTACAATAGTTGTTACAGGTTGTTTATACACATATACAGTCCAAATGGTAAATAATGCATTATGTATCATTGGTAAAAATAATGTTACTTTTCTTGTGATGCTCCGTATAGTCTGTAATTGTATAGAAACAGTTATGCAGCAGAAACGATTTCACTTGGGATTTAAACTTTTCTATTGAATTTAATCGTTTAATGTCATCTGGCAAAGTGTTGTAAAATAATGTACATGTATTGTATGTGAATTTTTTGTAATGAGCTGTTGATATTATCACCTGGTGAATATGATTTCTAGGTCGAGTGTTATAGTAATAGACTTCTGCATTTTCTGAAAATATATTCCCGCCCTTGAGCAAGTCATTTTTTACAATAAACACTGATTTGTAAATAAAAAGACACGGTAATGGTAGAATTCCTAGATTAATGAAGAGAGGCTTACATGAATCACGTGTATGAATCACGTGGATGGAGCGGACAGCTACGCGGCGGAGGTCCCGGGTGTAGGGGTAGGCGCTGGGCGCTATGAACATCAAAGCCACGAGATTGTGTCAGTTCTCTGCAGCATGGTGCAGAGGAGTGGTTGCGTCTTACGTTGGGACCGTCACGGCACCTGCCGCAGGCGATGGCGACGGGCAGCACTTCCCCGCGACGTGCGGCATCGTGCAATACTGTCAAGCGCCTCTCGAAGTTGAGCTGGAAGAGACGCACCTGGAAAGGCATAGCAGCGGGTGCTATGCTTTAGAAGGGCTGCAACTCCTCTTCCTTCACCCACCGCTCAAAGTGTCTGTGAAGAAGTATTGAGAAGATCAAGAGGCTTGACGAGATGGTCGTCTCACGTGTAGGGGTGGACGCCGCCCGATATCGTCAGAGCCACGAGAAGGTGACCCTTCTCAGCTGCGTAGTGAAGACGGGTGCACCCACTGTGTCCCTTACATCGAGGCGGTGACGACACATGGCGCATGGAATGGTGATGGGGAGCATTTGACCACGTCGAGCTGCAAGATGTAAGACAGCAGCGCTTGTGTCGTGATGGCGTCGGAAGAGATGATGCAGTTAGAAGGTCATTTCACGGAGGACTCTAGTCCTCTTCCTCCTCCTCTTCTTCTTCCTCCTCACTCGTCCTCTTCCTCCCCCTCCTCCTCTTCCTCTTCCTCCTCCATTTCCTCCTCACTCGTCCTCTTCCTCCCCCTCCTCCTCTCCTCTTCCTCCTCCTCTTCCTCTTCACTCGTTCTCTTCCTCCCCCTCCTCTTCTTCCTCTTCCTCCTCCTCTTCCTCTTCACTCGTCCTCTTCCTCTTCCTCCTCCTCTTCCTCCTCTTCCTCTTCCTCCTCCCTCGTCCTCTTCCTCCTCCCTCGTCCTCTTCCCCCCCCCTCGTCCTCTTCCTCCCCCCCCTCCTCCTCTTCCTCCTCCTCTTCCTCCTCACTCGTCCTCTTCCTCTCCCTCCTCCTCTTCCTCCTCACTCGTCCTCTCTCCAGGGGCGTCTTCGTCCGAGGAAGTAGTTGTCCCCGTCGATGACAACACGTGCTCACTCTGTTCGAGGGAGAACGCTCTGTAAACACGTTCGTACACACGCTCCCGAAACCGTGCGGGAAAGGACACGTAAGATCTGTGCATCAGATTTTCGTTCACGCTTTCACGGTTTGCAACGTCCACCATGAAAAGCAGAAGCGCGCGCTTACCGTAGAACGGGTTTGACGGATGCAGGTGTTCCAACGCTTTGCTCACAAAATGCGAGAATACGTCCGTCTCCAAAGAGGACAGTCCGTACACCCACGGAAAAAAGGAGTTATCTCGTGGAAAGCAATGCGGTATACGGTGCCATATACGGTCGCCTCTCGGTCAGGACAAATAAGAGTTCTTGCAGGACAATGACGGGATCCTGACATGCACGCACACGCTGCGCAAAATGGGAGTAGAGTGTCGTCTTGAAGACGATCGCTGCACATGCACACGCGCTGACGTTTCTCGGTGCTTGAAAAAGTCCACAATGTTCGTCTTTTGGGAACGGGGCGACGCGCACTGGCCTGCCCCCCCCCCCCACCTCGATGACGCAACGTGCACGACCACGCAAATTCGAGTTGGCGTAGCGCAACGTACTTGTGTAACACTAAGGTCTCCTCTCCTTCCATCTAAAACACGCGCACACATACACACACCTACAGGTACTCGTCACCGCTGTATTTGCCCAAAGTCACGAACTCGTTCTCGTCACCTCTCGCCTCACCCGCTCCCACTGCTTTCCCCCATACACTTAAGCGTGTCGTCGTCGTCGTCTCCACGCGTCTGCAAGGTCCCCTCGCTTGTGCTCTCGGCGGACAACGACGGGAACGACACGCTCAGTTCCTCATGTGCAAGAAGCGATTCCTCTTAAGAACCGTGCGAGATGTCCGATGGGGGCGAGGAGTCGGAGCAGGGGTAGTCACTCGGCACCGTGATGTGGAAGGCACGCGCTAGCACGTGACTAACACATACACCGCGAAAGCTCGGCAATGTCCGCCGAACGAAGTGGCTAAACGTGTGAAAGTCCATGCGGAACAGAGCGACAAGTAGTTTCCATCATGTGCCGGCCGGCGATGTAGTGACGCGCGAGATCGATACACGTCCTCATCACAGGGAGATCGTCCGTCACGGACACGGGAACATCGTTTCATCTTCATGCCTCACGCGCCCTCGCCTGTCTGTAAGAATCACTAGGCTAGGCGTAAGGCGGGCGTGAGATCGGCTAGGCTAGGCGTGAGATCGTTGTCGCCCGTATGTGTAGAAATGAGCAAATGCTGAGATGGCCCCTTGTTTTGCTTCTGGACATAAATGTAACTTCATTTTCTGTGCACGTCTTCTAGAATTCAGTGGGAAATACAATTATTCAAATTATCGTTTCCATGTTGTCGCGGCAGGAAGTAATAAGAGCCAAAATTTATTGCTTTTTATCTTTGAATATAGATTTTATTACCTGGGAATTTTTTTGTTTTTTTTCTCCCTTTCAAAATTCAAAAATTATTGCTATTTATCCTTGAAAATAGATTTTATTACATGGGAGTTTTTTTTTTTCCTCCCTTTCAAAATTCAAAATTTATTGCTTATTTTTGAAAATAGATTTTACTACATGGGAGTTTTTGTTTTTTTTTTCTCCCTTTCAAAATTCAAAATTTAAGTAGTAAAATTTAAGTGTAGGGATCACAGAATTTTGAAAATGTGCACACAATTCACTTTTCCCCATAGCACGTCATACGCAGTTTTTAACTGTTTTTTGACGTAAAATAAAATAAATAAATGTCTGCGAAATACGTGCGTGGCGAGGCAACGCCTGGCGAAGCGTGCGTTCGTTGCTCGTTGCGACAGGACACGCACGCACCCTTCCTCGTTGCCGCTGCCGTTGTCGAGGCTCCAACAACTGCCGCGCACCCCACCCTGCGCGTTCTTCCACAGGCGGTAGGAGCGGCCACACAACTCCACTTCACGCAGCGCGAGGAAACGTTGCACGAGGAAACGTCTTGTCCCACAGCGCGGGATGCCTCTGCCTCAGCCCACGAATGGAATGACATGACGTCTCACTGGCATGGCACGTGACGAGTCGACCGTGCACTTCATGTAGAACGACAAACTCCTCCAACCGCGTTGATGTGGGATGTTGTCGTGCCTGAACGTGTAAAAGCGCACTGTCGAGCGAGCGAAACCCGCGACCGAGCGACACCCACCACCGTCGCTCCAGGCACTGCGTGCCTTGCACTTACGCACCTAACACACGCGTAGCTGTGAAAGCAGCCCGGTGACGAACGGTAAATACACAACCTCACCTCACTGTAGCGACGGTGCTCGGCGCTGGCGTTCATGAGGTGGGGTCTCTGCTCGACTTACGTCACCGCCCCGGCGGAAGGCGCCTTTATACAGCCCGAGATCACCTTTCTCCGCACGTCAAGGACGGAGGGAGGGATGGAGCGAGACCGGTCACCGCGAAGGTGACCGCCCGACTGATCTCGATGCGAGACGGAAATGCGCATCAAACAGAATAGTAGAGTATTCTTTATAATTACACAATAGTACAAACGCGATATACGAAGATAGTATAAAAAATATTCCAATAAGACCAAATAATTAATACCAATAATAAAAAATCACACCAAAAAACAACCATTTTTATATTTTTCGTTTGCCGCTATGTTCACTTTTGGGCACATGTCGCCACTGCTCCCTCGTTTTCTCTGCCTCGCCCTAACACCCTCTCTCCACTTGTCGCGCCCTCGCCCGACCGCCTTCCCCCACCGCCTGCCACACTCCATTTGTCTTCCACGCGCTCTCGTTCGACCGCTCTCTTCCCCCTCCGCCTCCCTTGATCTTACACTCTCTACACCTCCTTCCGACCCGTCACCCCCGCCCATTCTATCTTGTCCGCCTCCACCGTCCTCCTCCCAGCAACTACGTGATCCCCCCTCTCCACCTTTCGGCTCCTTCCTTTAATTGGCATTGCCCCCCTCCTTCCCCATCCTACAGCCTCCCCCGCGTTTTACCTCTCTTCGCCCCCGTCTCCTCCTCCACTCCACTCGACTTGACGGCCGTCTGGGCCTAAGCCGACCTACGAGGAGGAGCTTTGCGACGCTTTTGTTGCTGAGCTGAACCGTGCCATTCCTTTCCTCCGTCGACACCGTGCGCGTTGGGCGATCTTGGACGATGCACACCCCGTGGGGCTCTCGTAGCAAAAGCGTCACTGTGCTCCTCACCTGTCCTGCCTGCCTTATTTTGTATGTATTTTTTAAAAATATACTTCTCTATACGCTTTAATCGCCTGTACATGTTTTCATTTCTCTGGCGTCACACACCCGAAGGCGTGCCATCAGTCCTCCCTCTTCTATGCTTCCTTGTCGATAGGACAGCAAAGCCATCCACCGTCGCTCCGCTCCCCCACCTCCTTCCCCTCCACGTTCCCAGGTCGCCCCACCGTCACCCCCGCGCACCTTCACAGCCACGAGCCAGCCTCCTCACCCGCGCCTGCGGCGATGGCCTGCAGCAGCACCTCGCTGGTTCGCGCCCGGTCCGAGCGGGAACACCACCACTCCTCTGACGCACGTCCACATGACCTGTTGACCCCATGACGCCACCATACGTCACGGTGACGTCCCCCCAAACATGTGCGGTGGCCCTTTCTGGAACATTCTGACATCACGGGGACGTCAGCGCCTCGTGACGTGGCCATGACGTCCTCTTCACGTCACCGTGATGTCATGCAGACGTGACCGTGACGTCATGGTGATGTCACGTAGTGACGTCACATCCCCGGTGCCATAGTCGTGACTTCATCATCACGGTGACTTCGCCATGCCACTGTGACTCAGCATGTTCCAAAAATGGCGTACTTCTCTTACTTTAATAACCAACCGTGAGTAATCTAATAAATTATAAAAGATCCCCAGCCAGAGCTAGACTGGCCAGACGGGAAAGTAAGGCTGCGTCCTGGAGAGCCTATATTTCATCATTCTCTTAATGAAAGTAGTATGGCGTAAGGTTCGACAGATCGCAAGAAGACCTCCTTCACCGTCTGTCTCAGGGCTTCTGGTAAATGGAAATCTTCTCACCTCACCAGAAGACATAGTTGAAGAATTGGCCTCTTACTACGAGCAAATCACCAGCTCCGTATGCTACCCTCCTGGCTTTCTAAACTCAAAAATAATGAAAAACTGCAATTAGATTTCTCGAATCGGGTGGAGGAAGATTGCAATGCTCCTTTCCCCATGGATAGATTTTCCTCTGACCTCGCTTGTGTGAAAGAATCTGCTCTAGGACCAGACCCCATACATAATCAAATACTGAAACGCCGCAAAACGCTCGTTCTTTTCTCCTTCGCATTTTAAACCAGCTTTGGGTTGATAACAAGGATTTGGCGTGACGCTATTGTTATTTTAGAAAAATCCCCTCAAGTCACAAACTGTGTGCATGCTTTTAGAGCGAATGGCCTGGAACATCTATTTCAATGTGGTTTTGGGAAGACCAGGTCAACCATAGACCACTTAGTCTCCCTTGCCACACAAATCTTCACTTCTTTCGTGGTACGACATCACCTGATAGCAAGTTTTTTTTTTCGATATAGAGAAAGCGCATGAAGGTACGATGGTACCTGAAGGCACGGCATTCTTCGCACTTTACATTCTTGGGGCTTCCTTCGTATATAGTAGCTTTTCTTTCGTCAAGACCTTTCCTCGTCCTCCTTGGTGACAGGTTATCCTCAAGTCACTAGTCAGAAAACCGTGTTCCTCAGGGATGAATTCTGAGTCACTTTGTTAGCCATTACTATTAATAGCAATGAGAGCGTGTGAAAGCATAGTTCTTCGTTGACGACTTTGCTATTTTTCCTCCTCCAAGAGCATGCGAGTTATTGAGAGGCAGTTAGATCTTTATCCTCGACAAACTGCAATTGCAAAAGCAGTCCGATCTCGCCATCCTGTATAGTATTCAAATCATATATTGAGGTATCCTTTCAATTATTTTACAATCAAAATTATGGGTGCCAGGCGTCTACTATTAGAGCAAACAAATGCTTTTTTCACATTATGTTCACGATTTTTTTCCCCACGAAATAGTGGACTTTTTTTTATTCAAAAGCTTTATGATGAAATGTTGTGCAATGTAAAGCTGTAGAAAATAATGGAAAAAGAGACAAAACTAAGTTAGAATGTGACAAAGATCCATTGAAATTGATTCTTTGAACAAAAATAAATAAATAAGAAATTAATCATACAAATTTGTTTCACAAAGCATTTAATAAAAGTATATAAAATTATTTACATTCAACAAAAACATAACACCATTAGCTGGTATTGTAAAACAAATTGACAATGCACCTACCAAAATGGGAGGTTTTAAAGTCTCTTTTTTATCCTTCATGTGCTTTTTTTTATAAGTTGACATAGATCATCAATTTTCATCCAAACACAATTTTTCAGTGTTGATTTTTTTTCATTTAACCAGTGAGTTTCTCTGACGTGGTGTCTGATGTTCTAAAACTATCTTGTTATTCCGAAAACGCTTCGTTTTTCCTGAGAAAAGTCTCCCTACATTTTTTAGAAACCTGACAAAAGAGCAAGTGGCTGGTCATTTTCAATTTCTTTTTGCCTCCTTTTTTTAAGTGGCTTAACTTCTGCTGTTTTGAAAATACTTGAAAAAACAGGGTCCCGCGGGTCTCCTGCACACAGCAGGAGTGAAGTGATGTTTTAACCAAGAAACGTAATGATGATAAATAATATAATCAACAAACTTTCATCTAAAAACCACACAAAACACATCATATGACATATAAATATCACTTTATTCTGTTATATAATGTAGGTACAGATCTTTCACTATATAAGACAAAATGAGACCACTCAATTCACAATAAACATGTAAAATGTAACAGAGAATACACATTTAACTATTTTTACAAGTACACATCAACTACAGAGTTGTTCACTTGAAGGATAGAACCCCAATGATGTAACGGACAGTTTATTTTACCTCACGCTCCTCTGCAGGCAACCACCAGCAATACAGTTCAAAGGACGTCATAAGACATCCAGATTTAGCACAGAATGCATGGAGACAGAAAATCCACTTCTTCAGCCAAAATAAAATCAATCATTTGATGGATTTGTTGTCAAACATTTAGACAGCAATAATTTCCTTCTAAGGAAGGAAATAGTACATCAATTCTGGCAATGAAAAAGTGGTTTGTCACACAGAATTATATTATTAATTGATTGATCATTTGGCATTAATATTAAAATTACATATAAATCTTCTCAACATCAATTGGACTTGCTGTATCTGTGACATGCATCTGTATTACTAACATAGTTTCAAGGCCCAGCTCAACACTGCCTATTTAACATAGGATTAAATGCTCCGAGAGCAAGTATTCATATCATACTTATTTTGTTTGTTGATGATATTTTTTTAAACAAGATTAGCTAAAATAAGCTCATGATATTAGAAAATATCAAATTAACAATTTTATTGCAGTATGAAAAGAAATTATAAGAAATACTGAGAGAAAATTAAATTTCTCCACCTCCCCTTAGTCATCTTTTTCTAAATATGTGAATTTCCACAATCCATCATTTCAAGGCAGTGCTGATCTGAGAGACAATTGCACAGCTACAACTAAATATAAAAAAATAAGCTGGACAGATTTCCAGTACAAGTTTTAAAAGTCTTTCTTCAAAATTTATTTGTAGTCTACTGCTCTTCAACTTTCGTTAAAACATTGGGGAGTTACCTAACTGCAAACGACAACTCGACTACGAACGACAGCTACGCTCAAGAGGGCAAGCTCTGGCAGAATGGAGGGGCCCTAGGCAGGAGACTAGGAAGGGCCCTAGGATAAAGATGAGAGATGAGACCTTGACCTCATTCACAATGAAACATATTATAGATGCAAAAGCTTGCTGCCACGGTCTTAAATGGGACCATTCACATTCATAAACATTAACACTCCCTTTAGCAATAAACATTTACATAGAAGTTCGTTAACTTTTCTGTCCATGTTAATAGATTTTAATCTTTTCCAATTCATTCTAAAACAATCACACACTTTCAAAAAGTACAAACAAACAAGAACAAATGAAAACAAGACGTTTCAATAAAAAATAAATTATCATGCTTCAAAACAACATTTTAAATAACAAGAAATTCACACATCTCCAAAGCATTTCCAATAAGTATGAGATATAGATTGCATTTGCTAGTGTCATTGTTTTGCCTCAATGTTTAATTCTGAGGTTGTTGTGAATGCAGTCCTGTTAATTTCAACATTTTCATTATGAATCAGGCCTTACAGTTTGTTTTGTATGTTTCTTTCTTGTTTAGGAAAAAAAATGGCAAGAGTTTCACTACAGTCCATAACAGCTATTACTTCCTTCTGAAAAACAATGGCAGTCTGGTACTCAAATATTTGTGGGCACTGGCTCAAAGAGTTCTTTGTTTACTTCCTCAGCAAACAACTTCTTCATTACATTCTAGAAGAGACAGTATTAGCTACACACTTTTTCTTTAAATTTGAACTCCTCAATCTGCAATTAGTATTGCACTGTCTCTGTGAAAATCTTTGGTCCCCTTTAGTATTAGTACAGCTTATCCTCTCCATGAAGTTTAAATTTAGTTGAAATATTCAGAAAATGAATACAACTTTTCAAAATAAAATAATTGAGAGTTCAATGTTATTTAAAATATGAATGAAACATCAAAAGAATTTCTTACTCTTTTAACAACATGTCTGCCAATAAAACTTAGTATTCTTGTTTTGTAACTTCATACCTCTCATTAATATTCGGGCAAACATAATTTGAAAAAAATATTAACAGATTCCTTTAAAAGAATTTCTTTTCTTATGTTCAGACAAATCAGTGCCTAATCTAGAACTCACTATTGATAACCAACAGCACTTTGTGTTTTGCCAGAAAAGTAGCATCATTCCACAACTTATCTATACAAAACCAAAGAAAAAGTGTACAAGCAATATTCTTTACTCCTTGAAATCCAAAACAACTACATATTTCAAATATAACAATAATTAGCAAAAAGCTTCAACTGACAACCACATTTTTATCGGCTGGTTTGTCCTGATAATCTGACCCACTTTAGTAAACACAGAAGATGAAGTCAGCTGTTATCAACTACAGCGATTTAGTATATATGACTCCAGTTCTTCAGCTCTGCTTAAATCTACTCTTCCATAACACTCTTGTAATTTCCATTTACATACTATATCTTTGCAGAGTAGTCTCACAGATGGACATTTCATTCCATAAAGAATGTTAACAAGCCATTTCATTCACACAACCATTAAAATATTACAATGAAATTACTTTCACTGCTTCCACATCTGATACTCACTCCTCTTACTACGTCATCTATACATGATAGAAAAATATTAATCAAGAACTGGAATTAACAAATGTACTTTCCAAAACAAAACCCATCCCATCTCTAAAATTAGTCTAAATTACATGATTGCATTCTGTACAGATCTGCATCCAAAGGAACCAAATTTCCATAAAATAATGTTTTGTACAAGAGAAGCACAGATGTACTGCAGCAAACACACAGCAGATAATATGTACTAGTAGTGGCATTACATTATCTCTCTTTGGCTTCAAATGGCAACTTTTCAGAACTGATCACATCAGTTACACATCTCTCTAATTTAATCTTACCAATATTTAGGCATTACTCAAATAAAATCTGATGACTGCCAGCCAATACAACTGGTTTACTAGAAATGAAACCTGAGGAAGCTTCATAACCTTCAGATTACCAATTTCACCAACATATAACAGTATCATCATCCAACAAATTTCCAATTACACTTTCTTAATGTTTATGTTGCCCATGTTTACCAGTTGAACACGTTTTCAAATTTTGGTTCACAAACATTTCTGGTTCATCAGAAACTAAATTAGATGTAAACTATAACAAATACATTGTAACATGTGTATGCAATGAGTGAAAAAGTTGCTATAAATTCTTTGGTTTCATAACGTCACTGACCTATAAGTTCATTATGAATCTTTCCTCTATACATGCAAGCAGAGGAGTGCTTTAGGCAGCACTTAACAGCATTTTGGAGAATGAATAGACAATATCTGAGATAGTGTATCTTATACAAACCACATAGAGAAATGGAATGTACAAATTATTCCCATCAAATTCATAGTGGAAAGTTGTAATGCCAAACCATATTTCAAATGTGAGAAAATATTCAAACTGCAACTTGCCAGTCTTGACGAAGGTTCTCAAGTCTTGTGAATTACATACTATCCATGCATCGAGTTCATTTGATATCTATTGATGGGCTTCAAATTTAAGATATTGTGTTAACAAAACTACTTGAAGATACGTACATTTATCTGTTGAAAATACTGCATTCTCATATTATCTACTCTTAAATTTTGAGCAATTATTCTTTTTACAAGTGACAACCTTAGACTAAATAAAATTAATTTACAAATTTTGCACAAGAAAAGTTGGGATATTATTTAAAAGAACCTTCAAGATCTAATATGGAATGCAACATTATGATTTGGCATTTTGTCTTAAGCAATGGCCATTGCCAAATTGGAGATTTATAAACATCTCTTTGAACTTGAGCTCCACACCAAGAATTCTGCAATTGCACTCAAAGCAAATTCAGTCATTCAACTCAATTTTGTTTTGTCCATGATAATACAGTTACGAAAGTCATGCCATTTACTTTCATACAATTAGCAAAATAATTGAAATTGCTTATTTTTTAAGCCGGAAGACAAATAATGACTTCAAGTTTGATTACATAATTCAGAATTCTTGGGCAATAGGAGTGGCTACTAAATTTTGAAGATGTCTGCCTTATTAACGAATATTTTTGCATGTAATCGACAAATAACAATACTACTGTTGAGTTCTCCTAATGCAGTTCTACTGCATTTCATATTCCAAAAATGAAGACTGCTGGTCAGAATTTGCTATTTCTATGAAGCCAGCTGTTTATTAGGACTATTTCTTACAAAGTAATGTGAAGGAATCTCAAAATTTAGATTTTCTATTCCTGTTTTTGATACACTTGTATCAACTGAGCTTGCAGTATGAACAGTGCTTAGGGAACCCTTCTTTTCTGACTGTGTGTCCGGCAGCCATCTGTACGTCTTACTGATGCTATCATTTGGTATCGTCCAGCTGAAGATGTGGCGATGTTCCTAAGAACTTTGCACAAGACACCAGTTCAGCACAAGGCAAGAGCCATGAGGCAACAAGCTTACTGCAAGTGAGCGAGCAACTGAGAGACAGCAATGAGAGATTGGCTACTATTGGGGAATGAAGCAACAATGCTCCCATATTTGTTTCAATAATGTAGAATGTATTTAAACAGAGAAAAAGCAAAATAAATATAACGATGAAAATAATTTAAAAGTTTGCTCTTCACTTCTTTGCCATCACTTCCAACAATTTATATTTTTCTACGAACACATGGAGGGTGATGACACATCAATTACCACTCAAAATAACAGCAAATCTACAACTTTAGGAAAAATGTAAACAACCTACAATATTTACATTTAAATCCAGTTTCCAATACTCATATTAATTTACAAAATTTTTCTCTACACTTTTTTAAAAATTTCCTTTCAATCTAGAATTACTACAAATGAGATCATTTGAAGTAAACACCAATCTGGTAACATTAATAGACAATTTCTTTGCATACTAGTATTTCAGTAAAAAAAATAAATATATATTACAAAGATTCCCGGCAGCTCGTAGATCTATGAGAATGTGTTAATTATTAAAAAACTGCTCGAAAAAAACATGCCAAGACATTTCAGCTAAAGAAGTAGACAATCTCTCAATACCCTTACTGATTTACAAGTACAAAACAGAACAGTTAAAGAGTTTGTTATTCAAATTAGGAACACACTTTGGGAGAAAGTGAAAGAATTACATTAAGTATTTTTCATATTAAAGGAAATTTTTCGTACTATAGAATAGGATTATTTAACCAAACTGTTTGATAATTTATCTATAACTAAAAGGAAATTCGATGAATTGTTCTCACTTTCTACAAATTTTCCATTTGACTAAGAATACATGGAGCAGTGGAAACTGAACCAGAGTTTGAACAAGAGTTGCTCTATCACTTGCTCGCTCACAAGCATGTACTTGTTCCCCAAAATAATGAGCATGGTTCTCTGCACAGCACTGCTCTCTCGTCTGCACTTATAATTAGCACCAAACACACTCACGCAAAGAACTCTGTTTTTGGCGCTAACTCGTATTCCAGCTCCTCGTTTTTGTACATTTCAATCAGCTGCAACACAGACGACAAATTTTCAAAATGAGAATAAATATCTTAAAAATATGAAATAAAAAAACTGAAACAAAAGAGTAACTAAGAAGGGAAGGCTCAAAGAACAGAATGAATAAAAAGAACAAAAGAATTGGGAAAAAAGTACAGAAAAAACCTTCAAAATTGAAAAACATGGGGTGAGAAGAGGTCAAAAGAAATGAATGAAAGGAGAGAATTAAAAAGTCTTTTGTATCAAAAGCAGACTTCAAGTAAAAAAAACAACAATTTGGTGCTATGAAAATGTCATAGCTACGGGGAAGTGGGAATAAAAAGTCATTCTCTTAACAGACTGAAAAGGAGACGAGTCTCAATGATGTCCTTCATAACCTTAAAAATAAATATATTTAAACATTTTTACGTTAATATTTTACAATATTACTTAATTGTATTAATATGTTCTGTAGGAATCCACTACAAGGTTACGGTGGGAGAGGAGAGTTGTTTTAGATTTTGCAACACTTACGTTGCCAAAAAATTGCAAAAAATCAGTTGTGTGTTGTTGTTGTTTTTTGTGATTAAGTAGGCAAGTAACATTCTAACATAGTTCAAAACACTAGCTTACCGCTTGTAAGTCTCTCTGGAGTTCCTCCGCTTGCTTGTCGTGCTTCTGTTTCAGCTTTTCGCGTTCCTTGCCCTGCTTCATTTGCGCCATTTTGCGCTCATCCATGAACTTTTTTGTGTTATTTTGCTTCTTTTCACGCAGCCGTCGATCTTTCTCACCCTTTGTCCTCAGCGTCTTATCATTCGCCACCTCTTTCATTGTTTCAACAGAGATCTTGGCTTGCCGTGTGTTCATATCCTTCATTTCTCTGCAAAAGTTCAACGAAAGTGAATACAAGGCAAAGCCAGTGCAGTTAACTCCACACATTCATAGTAGAAAATGTTCATTGGCATTGATATAAAATGAAATGAAAAACAATTGTTTGACTATAATTTCGCTTTCAAATACAGCACACAAAATTCAAGTTTTACCTGCTTTCAGTTAATTAATTTGGTATTTGGTATTGGTCAGCAATTTGCATTTTTGCTTACATTCAGAAAGAAAGTAAGATAAAAATGAATATCAAGAAGGGTAAAACAATAGAAAAAGCTGAAAAAACTGAAGGAGAACACAAGTAAGATGACTGGAAAATTTAAAGGAATGTAATAAGATTTGGGGACCAGAGTAAGGTATATTTACCCAATCATAAGGCTATTGATTGTCCTAAGTTTCTCATTCGAAAAATCCAGTCATCAAAATTTGCAGATTAAACCAAGTCGTATAAGGTCTATATTTTTAGTCTGCCTTTCCATGCCAAGAAGAAACTTGAAACATGATAAATATCACATGTATTTATCATGGATGAATTTTTGGCATTTTTGGCAAATTTATTAGGCTATCCAGGCTAATACTTCTGAATAGGCAGAATACTCCTAATGGCCTGCAATGGCAACAGTGGCAATGGAAGCAAATGAGACGCACCGTTCATGCTTCGCCTCCAGCTGTTTCATCTGCGCTGCTTGTGCCATCTCCATGAGCCTCTTAAGAATCTCTTGCTGCTCTGTGAGCTGCTGCTTCATCGTGGCCCACTCTTCACGCCGGTGGCGCTCTACCAGTTCAGACCACTGAGACGTCTGCTCCGCCACCAGTTTGCGCACACCAGGGTCCCCTGCCAGCTCGGACTTGCTAGAAACACATAAAGCTATGAAAATAAGGCTCTAGAAATTTCTGAGATCCAGAAGGCATCCAATTTTTATCTTCCCAAAAATTCCATTCAATCCAAAAGAATCTCAATAGAAGATTAAAACAATTTTTGTTAAATATCACAAAAATTATGAAATAATAATGAACTTAAAAGTTTTATTGTTTTTATTTTTTTTTGTATCTACTTCATCAAAAGAGAATGCTATGTAAAGCTGCAAGAAAAAGAGCCAACTTTTCAACAGAAAATGTTTTGTTCCTCCATGAAAACAAAATATTAATTTTTGGTACTTGGCTGTCTGGGATGAGCTGAGCTACATAGCTGATAGGAGCTGTATAGCTTAGAAGGTATCAACATGTTGCCCGAAATGTCAACTCCACCAACTGTTCCGAACAGCCAAATGTATCCAGCCACAGATAAATATGAATCCACCACATGAATTTTTGGACCATCATGAGAGTATAATGGATAAGAATGTAGATCATGTCACATATGCGCTCAAGTCTAAATCCCCCTGGACAAAATTTGAGTATAGAAAACTTGCTGAAGCACATACAGGGTCAATGAGAAGTGAAGTGTGATTAATTGAATGACGGATTGATCGATTACTGATTCCGGATGCAACAACTGTAAGGTCTTTAGTCCTGTAAGTGTAATGCACATATTCATCACAGGATGTGGTGGTGAACCCCCCACACACACACCTGGTAAGATCCAGCACTGACCTATTTCAATTAAGTGCAATAGTGAATTGTGTGCGAGTGTATACGTAAGGGATGAAGATATGACAAGGAAGAAGAACGAAAGATCACACACGTAGTCTGTGGCCCATTTGTTACGGTACTGCTCCGGCATTCATTGGCGTTAGTCAGGAAACCACAGAAAACTACCAATCAGAGCAGCCAGCTTCTAGGATTCTCCTCCAGAGAGTGGCTGAATTTGACATAGCTGTCTAGCTAGTGTAAAAAATCTGCCACTGGACCAAACCCTAGGACCTCCTGATCAGAGGCACTGTAGTGACCTCAGTTGATGCCCTGAGTCAACGATAGTTTGTCCATCTAAGTGAAGTAACTCATTGATCATGAATGCGAGTTCAAATGTGGGACATTTCCTCACATTCAGTTCAGCTAATATTGTAAGATTAAGTAACTGTTAAAAATAACAAGAGAAAATAAGTGGAATATTTTTAGACAATCTTCTATATAAAAATTATTTTAAAGATCCCTCTGCCTAATTATTTTTTTAGTTGTCTACTTGGTTGGTAGTCATTTGCTATGACATGGAAGTAATTATCCCAAGGAATTCCTGCACCGTAACAGAAAATAATGAAGTCACTCACTTTTTACCCTTGATGGCCTTCTCAATAGCAGCACACTGTTGTTTCTGTATAGCAAGACGCTCCTTTAGCTGTCGCTTTCGTAGGGCTTCCACTTCCTTCTGCTGCTTGCGTGCCGACTTCTGGAAGCCCTTCTCTGCTCTCAGACTCTCCACTGTGATGGGCTCGAACTTCAAGTCCTCTGCACATAAAAAGGCCAATTTGTTCCACTGCAAACTCTAAAAGTTGTCAGTACTGATGTTGATATGAATGAAGATATGTTTACTCCAAGGAACTCATCCGTTATTCACAAAGTTTAAGAACATAGATTTTTCATTTTACTTTTGACCACGGACATCGATAAGTTTATATTTTCTTGGTGAAAAAATTGTCTGGAGGAAATTTCCTCGTATGCTGTGAACCTCAACTACAAGGTTCAGAAAGACCTCTCTTTTTGGCATTTGATCAGAGACAAGTTGTAAAAAATCATAAGTCCCTTTTCCTGGAAGAAGTTACATACAATGGTACTGACCTAATAATGAGCAGTCTTATAAGAACTTCAAGCCTCCAACTCCATTCAATTAGAACCGTGTTTTGCATTCCCAACCGTTTTTTTCAAATACCCAATAAAAGACATTTGAAATTTTCAGGTCTTTGAAAATTGTGCTAACAAGTGTAGATATCTGGAAATAATGAAATTTGTCTGGTGCCTCAAACCCACTTTATTTCTCAAGACACATTTACACTTCAATTGGTAATGACATAGAGATTTCAACTCCTTTTATAACATGTCAAAATGTAAAGGTGGTTTCAGAACATTATTTGATTATCTGTAATTCAGAAAATGATCTAATGTGATATGTATCAATGGAATTGCTAAATTGCAAGAATACTTTCCGCTCACACTTCAACAAAACCACTTTATTCTTTTACTGTGAGAGCGAAGATAACCTAACAACATTGCAGAGCGGCTTCATTTTAAAATACAACATGTGATATCCTAAGCAAAGCTTTGATGCGAAGTTGCAATAACATCGGGAACATTAAAAAACAATTACGCATCTCCATTCATATTTCTCAGTCTCCAGCACTATTTAGACTCTCAAACACTTTATTGGAGTTGCATTAATCTTTACAATAACATACCTCTTTTTTCTTTTCTTTTTTTCTTAAGGGAAAAATTAAGAAAAAAGAAATGAATCTAGACGAGGCATTTGTTAGTGAAATGTAAGTGATGCACATATGCTTAAAAGCATTCAAGTACCTTTCTTTTCCTCTGGTCCGCCTGCCCCAGCAGCAGCTCCTGGCTTGGCTGTTTTGCTGCCCTTTTTCGCATCTGCGCCAGACCCTCCACCACCCACCAGGTCCTTGGTGGAGATATCCGTTTCCTCAATGCCCATTGCCTTCATCTGCTGAGCACGCTTCTCTTGTGCAGACAAGAAGGCTCGTGGATCCGATAATGCATCCATAAAATCTGTAATATGCATCAGTGTAAAATACAAAAGTAGACATAAAAACATCTCAGGAAGAAGTAAAATCTCCATATTGGAATTACTCTCAAAATTGGAATACGTGTTTGGTTTTAATGGTACCACTAATAACAACAAAAATTGACACTGAAATAGAAATAAATGAGAAATGAGATTAACGAGGATTTTGGCAAGTTGTTATTGCCCAAGCGATGATTGCGCATTCATTGGCATGCCAGTACATAATAACACCCAGCAAGTTGTATAATAGTGATAGGATAACGAAAAACAAACTTTTCTTCCTAAAGCTTGAGTAAGCACTAAGTTTGGGGTCATTTCTACTTAAAATATCTTAAATACTTAAAATATCTTAAATCTTTATGCATACTTAAAATGCATAATATAATATGTAATATACATAATATATATAATATATATACATAGTATATACATAATATAATGCGTAATATAATATTAACAAATTATACACAGATTCCTTGAGAAAAATATACTAAAACCTGACAATCTTATTAAGTTACCCTCCAGTCATATATCAGAAATGGCTAGCCACCACATGCAGTTTCAGATACAAATCTCAGTAGTAAGCTTTTTGCTTAAAACACGTATTTTTTATTTTTTTCTATTTTTTGGGGGGTGGGGGGGAGTGACAAACCTGACATTCATGTTCAGTGATCTCAAAATATAGGAACCAAACATCAAAACTACACTAAAACTTTCCCTACATCCCCAACATTTGACTGGACTACAAGATGATGCACAAAACCTGAGTAACCCAACAAGCATCCAATTGTAAACATACCTTCAAAGCCATCAGGTACATAAATCTTTAAATCTATATTGCAAAACAACATAGGCAGTGACATTGGGAAGTTGGCTTCTGTGCGGAGAGAGATATGCCGATAGCCTGCTTGCAAACCATCCAGGGGTAAGATGCGCTGCCCCAGAAGACGTCCATTCTCATCATACACCCCAAACCGCAACACAGCCAGATCTGGGAGCACTACCTGCACATGTAATCCAAATAGGTAAATTCTCCTCTTTTGCCTTTGAAAAGATCATGTTAAAACAAATAAAATAAAATAAAATAAAAATAAAAATAAAAAAAAAAATAAAAAAACACGCACAAAAATGCAATATAACACTATTCTTTTCTTGGTAATGCTGTTCGTCAAGAGATGAAGAGATATTTCTTTGTAAATGAGAAAGGTTTTAATTATTTTTTAACTTAGCAACAATAAAGGGAAATTAATCAAGTCAATAAAATCACATAGTGAACATTGTTTTCCTTTTGTCACTCAGGGAGTGTGTTATATTTTTCTAGACAAAAAAGGGCTTTGCTAAGTATCTAAATTACATTCTTTTCTCACAAATCTCATAAATTCTGAAAGCTAAAAAGGCATGTTAAGTAGATAATAAGTTTATGGATACACTGGAGGAGAAAGATTTGGTTTCTTTCCTGCTAATAGCTTTATACACACATACTAATTCTAAGAATTCAAAACAAGTTTCTGAAATGTTTTGACCAACTTTGAGCAACGCTCTCATAAAGTTTTAACATAGCTTGTAGAAGAAAACGTGTGCCAACTTCAACTCATTTCCATTCCTGGTAGTGGTTGTCTGAACTACAGGTGTTGTGATCACATTGTGATAATCAAATGAGACAACTGCTTTTTTTAATAAAAATTTATGTTGATTGATTTTGTTCATCTCCTGACATGAAATGCAAGTAAATATTGATATTGATATAAATGAAGAGAAATATGGACTAGTTTACTATGCATTGAAGTTTTGATTAATAATCCCACATGCCAACATACGTGTAATGTATTATTTCCAATACAATTTCAATATAAGATATACTAACATGTATTAAATCACAATTCCCATTAACTTAAGTGTAAGTCTATCACGACCATTAAGTATAAACTTAATGACTGAAAATAAAATAAAAAACTCAAAATAGCATAATAATAGTATTGATACATTATAATCTTAAAAAGATAAAATCTTTAAACATTTTAGTTTAATGAATGATAAGTACAGTAAAACTTCACTTAAACGTTTTTCAGGGGACTGAAGGGATAAAAATGTATAAGTGAAAAAACACATAACTGAAATTGATTATTATGAGCAAAATAAAAACTCAATATTTTTGCACAATCGTTTTACCAGTTTTCCCAGTTCTTTAGCAATATGTGCTCCTTTTTTATTGACATTCTCCCTAACAACTTTTAAAATTTTTCTTTTATCAGATATTGAAAGGGGTTCGCCTTTTCCTAACACTCTTTTACGTTAGAACGGACACGCAATGGGAACCTTATTGATAACATGGTCTTACTGATTACTTGAGAAACATAAGTTCCGGGCTCGCGGCGCAGGTCGCTGTGCCTCACCAAGATCATTTGAAAGCTATATGGTCTTAAAAGGACTTTTATTATGAACGTATAAGTGTGAAAAAAGTATAAATGAAAAACGCATAACTGAAATAATTTATCATTGGAATTATAGGAATTTATCCAGGACGTACAAATAAAAATGAATAAATGTGAAAAACTTATAAGTGAGAAGCGTATAAACGGAGTTTCACTGTATATGTAAACAGGAGTAACAATCATAAATTTAATGTTGCCCAATGTTGGAGTTTCATGGGGAAGATACATCAGGGACAAAGGGTGAGTGCTCGAAGTGCATTAGTTCTGCCTTTGTTTTGATGTAGTGGCAGTTTTAATTTTTCTAGTTTTAGCCTGGTGACCTTAGCATTTATTTGTAATTACAGCTCCAATTTCTCCCTGGACAACATTTATATTGAGAAAAATATGCATTCATTTACATATGCAAAGGTATTCATTTATGTTGGAAAAATTTACATTCCACATGAGTCAAGAGTTTACTTCCAAGAGTTTACAATAATAGAACGATAAATGCCCCAAAATCAATAAACTTAAATGCCCATCAATATACAATCACCTTGCTGTGGCAGTCCCATGCATAACACTGAAGGTAGTACACATTCTCTTCTATATGCTAGATCAAATGTCAGTACCTTACGGAAAAGGAAGGCCTCCTCGTTGTACACTGGGTTCAGCCCATTGCCTGGAACCATGCGTGTCTTGAACTCTTTGCGAATAGTATCAGTTGGAAGCCCATACATATCCACTTCAACATATGTTCCAACCTTCTTGTCACTCAAGAACTGACCAGCTATTACCTGCACACAACCCAAATGTCACATGTGTAAATTGGTTCTTGATGTGAGAAACTGTTTAACTGTTATTATTGTTTAATCAAACTACAGATTTTATCAAATAATTTAAACAACTTGCCTGCACTGAGCACTGTGCTGCAATCACTCCATCTACAGGTGCATCAGCAAAAGGGTCAAAAGACCGATCAACCCGCCGCATGAAATCGGGTTTCAACAAGTAACCACAATTACCATTGTACTCAAATTTTCCCTGATTTAGCTGCATAGGTAGATCAGGTGTTTGGAAGTTAAGGGACACCATTTGGCAGCCTGCATTCCAAAACACCTAAGACAGTTTAGTAAGTAATTATATGCAATGTTTTTTCTAAAGCAGAGACAATCAAAAAGTAATTATGAGTTTACATCTATAATACTAGTGAGTTATTGACATAAATATTCCATATAAATACAAATAAATTAATATAATATTGCCTCAAATTTTAAAGAGGAGGAAAAAGATGTTTATTAACACTGAAACACTGCTTGATTTATGTAGTACAGTAAAACAAAATAACTATTTTCCAATGAATATCAGACTTTGAATTGAAAGGGAGCAGCTAATATAAATGATCATCGCTTTCTATGTCCTCCAATCTCAGGTTTTTTCAGGTACAGTGTATATTGAAGACTTGTCTACTCAGAAAAGAACTCTAACCATGACATGAATCCTGATGCTGGCTTGCTAATTGCCATTGTGTTTGACAGCAGTTCCTCAGGGAAGCCTGAAAAACTTCACTATCATTAGTCTGGTTTGTTTGCATGTCCATGCTTCACAAAAATTCCAATTTACCACAATTCCCTCAAACCCCACAATCTCATTCACTCTGAATGGTAACAAAGGATGATCATATCATCACAGAAGCTGCTGCTCGTAGCTAGGACATATCTGGTGAGTTTGACCACATGACTCCCAAAAGTCAAACAAAGAAAATTGGTATGCTGTATAAACAGATTACCTGTGGCATGTAGTTGGAAGAATCTGCTCGTGTTCCTCTGGGGTAGATACGACTCATTTGTCGTTTATTGTAGTTGACAAACTCTATGGCCTGTGACTTCAGATAACCCAAGCCTGTTGTTTCAGCAAAGGATGACATGTTGTGGTGGATGTTTTTCTCTGAAACAAAAATTGCAATTTTAATTTTATCAATACACAATGAAAAAAACAGAAATTGCTCCCACAATTTTTGAAACACATTTTTTTGGTTCATTGAAGTTAGCATAGACTGTTTAAAGAGACCGAGGGATGGATGAATGGTGTTGCATAATTGTGCAAATGTAACTAATGTTCCCACAACGGCATACTGGAACATTCTTTGGGGGGGGGTCTCTCTCTCTCATGTATTACCCGTGCAACTTTTCTTGTAACAATGACCTGACTTCTTCCTCCCTGGAGCAATGAACAGTCGAAGACCAAAGCTCGCAACGATGACAACATTCCAAACACATCTTCATTGGCGTGTAAAAAAATATAATTACTGTTGAAACCGAGAACTACTGGTCGTATTTTTCTCAACAATATCTAAAGAAATGGCCAAAACAGATCAAGATCCATCACAGGAAGTATCTCAAACTCCTAGGTAAATTAGTATGCAAATTATTGAGAAAGTTGCGAAGGCATGACTGATATTCCAGAGATTGACATTGCTTCATAAAATCTAGAGGCCAATGTCTTAACTAATACTCCCACTCTACTCACATTTCTCTAAGACATCGTTCAAGAAAAGTTGCGCGATTAATAATGAATGAAATTGCCACAACCACTATGCAATATTGCCAATTTAATATTTATCTTCCCTTTTACTCTCACAACATCTTGGGGCCAAGTGCCTTTGTCATGAAATGTTCTTGTGATCAAGTGATTCCTTTGCTAGGTAAGTGCTTGTATTACCTTTGGCCCAAATCTTTTCTATTCTATTTTTTAACAAACTCAGTTTAGTGGTGTTAACCGAATAGCAATGTGTCTAAAGGGAAAGACCATCTACTGCTGTGGCACCGACTATAGGTCACTATTACAAAATAATCCACCAGTAGATTGAAGGCCGAATTAATGAGCGCTGGGTGAACATCACTTACGTTCAGCTACATCAAAACCCTGGAACTTGATGGGCTGGGCATAGTTCACCATGGACGACAGCCAAGGATGCACATTTGTGGTCGAACCAGTGTACTGAATTTGGGGAACTGGGACATCTCCTTCTGCCAAAGCTACAGGGTCAACTTCTGGAGGTACTTCCTGTGAGCAAACATGATGAAAATAATAAAAAAATTTAAAAAAAAAAGACTAAGGAGGAACTTAGATAAGGCAGAAACCTGCCTTCGCTACAAACAAAATTTCAGAACGGACTATTTTCCAATGCAAAGTACACTGGATAAGCCAGAAATCTGCCTAATGTGTAAAAAGAAAGGAATTTTTAGTATGATAGTATTAAACATTTTGGATAAAATAGAAACAAATTTTGTTTTAAAATTAAATATGGACTGTCAGTGTGGTGACATTGTACCAAGAGACACTCAGAGCTGTGCTCGTCCATTTGCTTTCTCAGCTTCCCTTGTCCTTAAATATTTTCCATGCTATTTGTGCAAAAGCCACTGTTTATTTGCAATAGCACTGACCTTCACACAATCTATAAAGAAAGGAGTGACATAAAGAGCAATCCTTCCACAGTTCTTGTATGCATGCTTTGAGCTCAGCGGTTCTAAATGTTTACTGTTGTTCAGTTCGACATGTTGCAGGTATAGTGTTAATCAAGTGTTTATGATGTCAGGCGGCAAATTAAAAACATTAACTCTTGCTGAGAAAATGAGACTAATTAAAGAACATGAACAAAGCAACACTTCTGTCAAGGATTTGATAAAGAAATTTCCAGGAAAACTCAAGTGTATAACATCTTAAAAACAATGACTAAATCAAGAATGAGTGGTTGAAATAAATTATTTAAAGGGGTTATTACAATCTTTATAATGACCTAGGCAAATATCCGAAATCTTAATCATCAGATGAATTCATCTGTTACTACAAATATTGAAGAAAATAATATTTTTTTTACTTATGGAGTTCATGTTGCACTTCTGTATGTCATTTTCTTTGTCTCTCCCGAAACATCTTTGTTTCTTTGAAATGTCGTTTTCAGGTGATATCAACTACATTTCAACTATTAAACAGCTACATTACAACTTATTCCATCTTTAAATGATTGTGTTAACTGAATTGACAGTTTTTATTGCAAACCTGAATAACTGGAAAACCTGTACAAAACAGAAGAAAATGTTGGACCCAAACAATTCCGATGAATGATGGTAATGATTATAACAGTGATGACTGGAATGATGATAATACTCTTTATATTTAAAACACTAAGAGTTTTCTTTAAATGAAAGGGAGTGGGTCCCAGAGGCATTTTTGCTAGCTATTATGAACTGGTTTACAGTAAATTCACTAAATTTAAATAAATTAACAAAATAAATGCTTTATTTGCCATCATTTGTTCGTTATGTCATTTAGATGTGTCAAAGCCTTCATGAAGATTGTGGCCTAGCATGACAAAGCAAACATGAAAATGAGGTTCCAATTAGCAAAGCAAAATTAGCGACTTTTCTAAGTTCAAAGATAATCTTGCTCAGGTCAGGCAGTGCATTAAATGCCGAGTCCAGAAACCAATTGAAACCTATCCCTTTACAAAAAAAAGGTCAGTGATCATAATTATAAGTGATGCATTGTTTCCATATTAAATTGGATAACAGGAGTTTCTCCTATAAATCACTACAACATATACGTCCAGATCTTGGTAAACATAAAACATTTTCAATTACATATTCAGAATCATGTTTAAAACGGTGTTCACTGTGAATAGTGATTGTATTGGTCCAGAACATGTTACCCTCCTTTGTTTCATTGGTCTTAGAGAATAAGTATTGAATGACTAAGCATATTTTGAAGGAGTTTTGACTTGCCGCATAGTGGATATGTTATATTTTTCTATTAACTTTTCTTCAGTTCTTCCTTTAGTTCAGCAAGTAATCATAATCAGATCAAACATAAATGATGATAATGGTAATGACGACAATAACAACAATAACATAATAATAATAATAATAACAACAATAATAATAATAAAGATGATGATAATCATAAACCTAATAAAAAGCTTGTTAACCTCTTTCTTCTCAGGAATTGCAGGAGCCAGAGCATCTTCTTTCTCCTCATCCTCAATGACGAACTGACCCTGCCGGAATAGCTCCAGCTCCTGCTTTTCCACTTCTGGCTTCAAGCGCTTGTTCTTGATGAGGATCTTGCGTTTCAGTTGGTTGGGCGATGGAAGAGGCACTCCTGGATCCAGCTGCAACCGCACACCAACACAAATGTACACTTGACTAGGACAGTTGACAAAATGAAGCTAAAAATTGTAATCAAATTCATGGTAAATGAGTAAACTAAATAAAATGGAATTAATAAACAACCTGAAAACCAGTTTTCTGTAAAGCGCCTTTAAAAAATAAATTTTAAAATTAAACTTTTGGTTTTCTGTAGCACAAATCAGGAAATTAAATATCTAAGTTCTGATGTCACATTTGCCATCTGTACAAATAAAATTTATTTGCAATGATACAATATTTACTTACTTATATATTTATTTATTACAAGTATAGTTAATTTTTTTGCTGCATATAGAATATTATTTTTACTTATAAAATTTGAATTATTTACTTATAAAATATTTGATTTATTGGCAAACTTTTGACTTTATAATAAACAGAACCTCTCAAAAGAAACCCTGACCTCACCAGAATGAAACAAAAGCTTTTCCAGTATAAACTGCTGCAACCACAACCTCCCTAAATAAATGACCATTATCAAAATCAATAAATAAAGATTAACATACTGGACTGTCAGGTAGAGGTTCCCTTATCAGCAGGTCTCCTAGAACCTCATCACAATATTTTGCCAGTTTGTACTGCTGTGCTTTGCAACAATGGTTCTCAAATGACAGAATCACTGGATAATCTGATGTCACGAAGGCTGTGTCCCGCAGGGCATAGATCACATCCTGCAATACAATCCATGAGGTTAATGATACACACATGTATTAACTATTCTACTGAAAAAATTAATAACTGTAAAAAAAAAGATAAAACATTTGAATGCAGAAACAAAAATCCGACTACACAACATAACAGAAAATCCAACAAAATTACAATTAAAAGACAATTGAACCATGCAGACCACTGTTTGTGCCAATTAAAATACAATTCATAGTAACATTCATATAGGTACTTTCAGAGCAGACAATGAATAGACATTCAACACTGAGCAAAAACTGAAATTGTTTTTCCCAGATGAAGATTTCCATTATAGCAAAAAACTTGCTTATATAATGATCATTTGTACGGTAAGTTCCCCTGAACAGCCCATAGTACTCCAAAGAATAAATTTTTTAAAAATGTTTACATGTGGCTATCAAAAAATCACTATTCTATAAACTTCTACTTCTTACTCGACCCTGTGGACATGTACTTAGATTGACTACCCTCACCAAGTCATAATGTGTATTTCTTTCTTTTCTCCATGTCTCAGATAATCCTGTTATGCCAGCTCTGGCACGCACACTTAATGGTTGTGAAAAAAAACTTTTACCATACCCTGAATAGGATGTCTGTACACATGGCTTTTCCATGAGTGATGATTGGTTCCTCGTCTTCACCTTTCCCATCCCAGCAGTCAAGCTCCACGCAGCGACAGCCAGCTAGCAGCACCTGCCCAAAGCAAAGGGTAAGCTTGATCACCTGGCTGACACAGACACGTGTTCAGAAAACAGGATCCATTTCATTCTTTGCAGGGAAGTATATTTTAGGGTAGTTGGTGTTTTTTCTTTAATTTTTTAAAATTTTATTTATTTATTTTTCAAAAATACTATTTTATTTTGTTTTGTCAGAATTTTGTTTTTATTACACTTCAAAATCTAAATTAAAATGCTACAAAGACAAGCACATCATCACTACAATGACAGCTGGATGAAAGGAAATGAATTTGGAAAATAATAGCCCATACAAGTAAAAGGTTGAGAACATCTAATGGAAATTATATGAGGTTTCTGGATGTGTGAAGATATTTGAGTAAAAAACTAAATTTCCATAATTTTAACTTTAAAAAAAGTAGGACATATATGTTTGAGGGAATATTAAATATTAACTCACAAAAAACCTTTGACAGATAACAGCTGTCATTATATATCTGTCAAATTACTATACTCCACATGGCCATCTGCTGCATGGCACAAAAACATGGACGCCTACTGGGCCGCCAGTGCAAGTGAGCTGGTTGGGGGGGGTTATGACACTTTCACACATAAAAATGCAAAATGCGCTACCTGGTACACTGACATTTAATCCATATTTAGATATAACTAACACATAAAGAGTACCAATTTCGATGTCACAATTATAAATTATATTTATATCATAAAAAAGGAAGTTTTATGTTAAGTTCTCCATACTTGCAAAAGTTTCATAATTGGCAATTAAAAATTCAAACTCTTTGTGAGACAGTTTACTATTTTCCAAATTCTTTTTTTTTTAAATTTATTTATTTAATTTACTGTTTATTGTTGAATCATTTTTTTAAAGTTTAGGAGGGAAGTAAAAAAAGATGTTAATGACCACCCTGGTATGTAAAGTGTAGTAGCATCTTGTGTGTATGTAGCCATGCATGTGTCCAAGTATGTGTATAGAGTGTGGTGCACATGCATACATGCATGTGTGCTCCCAGAAGAGTACATTGGATCAAGGAATAATGCTTCCTGATCTCCTTCACTCAATAATCTGGTTTCATACAAAGGGTATATTCAGATTTGCATGGTGAACAGGAATAGCAATCATTTGCTTCCTCAATTTTTGCAACTGAAATGCATTCTTGACAATATTTTGATACATGCAAATTCACAAAATTTCAATACCAGGAAGAGATTCTTGTTTGCCCACTTTTGTAGAATCCAGTCTCTGTCACTCAGTATTTGCATGGGAAATACACAACAGAGTAGGATACTCTGTATAAGGGCAGTCCAACTTGCAGCCCATGGTCCGCATCCAGCCCGGGGTGCCATTTATTGTGGCCCACGAATGGTTATTAGTCAAAAGTGAAAGTCCATCTCCTCCATTTTTGACGAAAACATTGGGCACCTAACCTGCCGGAGTCAACCCTCCCTTTAAGGAAAAAATAGGATAAGATTAGATTTAAGGAATTTTTTTTTTAGTAAATTCAGAAATTCAAAATCACCTCAATGTGTTTCACTGCATTATGCATGGAACGGTCTGATATATCATGTGGTTTTATCCCTCCTGTTTCAGAGCAGCTGGGCAAAGTGCCGAGATGAACAAAACTGGGAATTCAGATGTGGATCACCTGAGTAATGAAAATATGGCCCGCAAGCATATGAAAAGTTTCAGTTGTGGCCCGTGAGGTCTTGTAAATTGGACATCCCTGCTCTTTAACACCTATTATTTTAACATCATATAAATAATGAAACAAATATTTACTTTCAATTAGTAACTTATTAATATTATTGATGATTTTTAATATATAAGTTATACATCAGGGGTGTTCAACATGCAAGGCCTCAAGAGCCACAACTTTTACCTTTAATCTAGTTGCAGGCCATATTTTCATTATTCACGTGTGACTCTATATTGTTGATCTCAGCATTTTGCCTGGCCTGAACCTGGGGCGGGGGGGGACCATGTGTGTTATCAGGCCACACCATAATGCAGTGAAACACAATGGGATGCTTTTGAGCTTCTGAATTTGCTGTAAAAAAATCTTTAAATCTTAAAGTTTAACTATTTTTACATTAATGGGATGTTGACTTCAACAGGGACATGCTCTAGGCACACAATGTTCTTGCCTAACATAAATGCAAGGGACTTTCACGTTTGACTAATAATACTTCATGGGCGACAATCAATGGCACCGCAGGTCGCCTGTTGGACAACCTTTTGGATAAATCTTTTAACATATTGGTTTCACTAAGTTTTCACCTACTATAAAGTGGGCACATTCCTGTATGATCCCAAATTTAGCTTTGAAATCTAGCAAATAAAGTAACATTTAATTTAACATGTCTCATCATCAAAAAGTTTCACTGTTTATTTGAGGCTTTGAAAAATAGTCATCATACTTCCGTTTTTGCTAACTAAATACATTGCACAACACTTCTTCATTAAATAGTCTGAGGCAAGAATTGCAACAGTGAACATGGTGGAATTATATTTCACTTTGTTACAGCTGTAAGTACCCTTCAACCCATTAAGTACATTGATCCTCAATCTGGGATCATAAACATTATTTATTACAATGTTGCAGTCATTAAGAATGTTTCATCACTGTCATACTACTTCTATTTCTGAACCCTTGAAAATCTAGTTATGACAAAAGGTTTTTCTTAGAAAGTGAAAAATGTTACCAAAAGAAGCTCAAGTAGTAAACAAAATGTGTATATGTCCCAGGTTGTTGGTTTTTTCTTTTTCTTTTCTCCCTCCTTTTTTTTTTCCTCTCTGAAGAACTATGATTCTCATTTGGGAATAAAATTAACTTAAATTGATGAAAAAACTGCATGTCTTTTTATCCAAAAATAATGTACCTGATGCATTTCTAAAATAGATAACTTGACATTGAAACAATCTGTTCATTTTAAAAATCTGGTACTTAATGGGTTAAGTTTAGCCAGTGAATAGTAAACTGTTTGCAAACAGTGACATTATTAAAGTGTGTTGCATTGTATCCTCTAATAACTTTTAAAACTCACTACACAATAACACCCAACAACAATTTCAGACATTACTGTTGATCACTAATAGTATTCATAAAATTTTCATCATAACGCACCTGCCGATACATCTCCACTGAAGACTTTCCACCAAATTGTCGACCAGTGAGATAGGTGTTATGGGAGGAGTTGATGTAGTAATGCGCAAGTGGCTGATCCATATCCATGTAAATATCCAGTCTATCCAAAAATACAGGGGCATTCTCATCGCTCATTAGATAGCGGATCAAACCATCTTTCGTTAAACGTTCTGCAACATAAAATTGATCCATGCTAGTTGGTCTGTATCACCCTCTTCCCAAAGTAAATTTTGGATGTGATATAATGGTACGTCAAAATCAAGTGATCATAGAATTTCTAAACTATCTTGTCTGACTCTCCTAAGTCAAATCAAAACTGATGCGTCATATCATAAATTCAATTTTCATAACTCCCCAAACAGTAGGCATAAGCAATTGAATATAATATTTAAATATTTACACATAGAAAAGGATATTTTTAAGAGAAAATTTCTTTGTAAATTTCTACAAGTTTTTGTTCAGATGACAAGTATTAAATCAATTTAAGTGACAATGCAATAACAGTTAATAATTTGACTAAAAATTAGGTATATTAGGAAGTGCCTATGATGTGGGTTTACATGATCTTTTCTTCAATGACATGAACCCACACTCATTAACAAACATACAATTACACTCAGTTTACTCATATAAACTTTATTTTCACCAGTAAGTGAAAACAACTAGCACAACACTGCAATTATTAATTTTACATAAAAGGTGGCGATACATCTAAATTTTCTTGAATCCAAAATAGAATTCAGGAAGGATGAGAAATCCTTCAAATATCAATTTTTAAAATTCTTTATTCATAATACTATTAAATAATAGATAATATTGTACAAGAACAGGAGATAACACAAGAAGAAGGAAATTAATGGACAGAATAATTGTCTAATTCGATGTTAAATTTGTATCATTAAGAAAATATCTTCATTATCTTAAAATATATATAAATTAAGTTATATTATGTTATGGTCAAAGCTACAAACAAATCCAAACCCATAAAAAAATATTCAATTATTAGAGCAAACTTATTCATTTTTTTATTCTATATATAAATTCAGAAATAAATATTGTCTAAAGTTGTACCGATTTTATTCTTATAACATCTTATAACTTGTATGTTTGTGTGAAATGAAGAACATAATATCCCCTTCTTTTACAATATCCTTCGGGTAAAAGAATATCATATAATCTACTTATCTCTTTACAGAAAATAATTTGAGGTTGAAAGTTATAATTAAGTAACTGAATTTTTTCAATAAATGTCCTTCCAAAGTATTTTCTCTTTCAGTGTACCTGGTGGGTCGCAAATGCCTTTTTCCTGTAAAGCACAACAATTTTATAAAAACATTTACATTTTTCTAAAATAATTAGATATTGTCTTGAAAAAGTTGTAGAATATTAGAGAACAAAGAGATAGAAGAATTCTACAATGACCTTCTCTCAAAATATAATAATTCTCGTGAATTGTTAAAGAAAAAGTGTGACTTGCAGGGATATTTTCAGTACATTGCAGTGTCACGTTGTCTGACTTGGAATTGCTGCAATAAGCTGACAGATGACTCACAAAAACAACTCCTACAACTATCACTGTCAGTTCCGTAGTTGGTTGTGTGACCTTGGGGTCATGTCCATTATATTTGCATGTGTGCATCAGATATCTGCTAATGTGGATAGTTTGAAGATGGCTATCCGAGTATCTCACAGTAAGATTTAAAAACAGTACATTTGTTCAGAAGATTCATTTTCGAAAAATCAGGATTTTCAACCAATATGAGACATGTGCCATTCTCTTAATGTCCTTCATACTATCCAACAATAAAATTTAATCAAAATCGATGGTGCCATTTCTTTGAAAATTGGAAAATGTCCCAGATACTTCATATAAAGTACCCCTCAAAATTAAAAGATCTGTTTCAAATTCAAGGGACCCCAATATCAGCCAGATCATTTGAGGAATATCAATTTTGGAGAAAATCAGCTGAACGGTTTAGCCGCTAGTGTTGTTCATAGATGGATGAACAAACAGACAGACACAGATAAGACATTTTGCCGTCAATTGATTTTTCAAAATCAAGGACCCACAAAACAGGGATTCTGATTACACCACGTGTTAAAGGATTTTTTTTTCTAAATTTAGCAACTGAATTTATCCACATTTTTGTTGTCAGGTCCGTGTAAAAGGATTTCTTCACGCAGTATTACATATTGTAGTATTACAATTCGCTGTTTTGCCGCACAGTATTACCTCTTTTTAATAAGTTCCGTCTTAATTGCGAGAAAGTAAAACTATGTCAGTTTGACACATCCCAACTCTATTGGAAGAGAGAACATTTTAGAACCACAAGACGAAGCCACACAATAAGAGGCATACAATCAACTGCATAGGCACTCACTTTCTGCTCTGACTGCCTCATCCTGCTCGTAGGTGCAGATAATTTCTGCTGCTCGCTTTTCATCATACAGAGGATACAAGATTTCATTCAACCGTGGATCACGTTGTTTCTCATTCAGGAAGGTGATGAACTGCTCTAGAGTGATCGAATCTGCCTTCCCCTGCGTGCTGTAACATCACCGGAACATACTACTCAAGGGCACATATATATTGTTAATTATCCACACAAATTTAAATGGTACTTTGACATAAAACAATGAGCCATAATTATATGGAAAAAAATTTCTAACACATTACAGAATTTAAATTGTGTAAATAGACCTCTGTTCAAAACAATGATACTGTAATTCTAACAAGCACCAAATAAACCATTATCATCCAGCATCCTCATTGGAGGACACATTTTTGGTTAACTCAAATTTGTGATGAAGCAATAATGCAATAATGATTTGCAATCATTTGCCAATTTAATTTCTTCAATAGATAAAGACATCCTAAACAAAACACACAAAAAGTTTTGGTGTTCCTGGATGCTAGATGTCGATTTAGCAGAGATTGTTAAATGCTGAGATGCAGCTCAGGTCTAAAGATTGGCCACGTTTTTAGAAAAAAATGCTCTTATAACCAGCTGTTCGTACTTTGGAGTGCTCTGGTAGGATAATTTAGCAACATAACGATGGATTAGCACTATAAGTTGCAAATACTTGCTACCAGAGAGCTTCAACAATGACTATGCAGTTACAAAATGCAACAATGGGCAAGGGCTATGCACCCAAAATGAATTTGGGCATTAATGGGTTAATGAAATAATGGTAAGATTGAAAGGCATGGACAAACAATAATTTATTGTCATATTTCTGTGTTCTAAATAGAAATTGACAAACGACAAATGTGGTAATCAAATCTATCAATGAATTTTGTTTTTTCCCATTTGAAATCAGATAAATTAAAATTAGAAACTCAAGTTGCTATAAGATACATTCTTCCTTCCCCCATAAAACAGTATTTGGAAATACGATACATCTGATTCACAGGCCAGTCTATATCTCAAAGTGGAATATGAAAATCAACTAGCATTTTATTGGAGTAAAAATTCATCTTAAGGATAGGAGATTTTTCTTCATTTCATTTGGTCTTCAGATCCACAATGATTGCAATATACAGCAAAACCCCGATATAAGAGAATCCCACACATAGGAGACAAAATTCACAGTCCCGAGGTCAGTTGTATATAAACAATGTATTTATTTCCCACATATAAGAGACCCCGTTATAAGAGATTCCTGCCTATTGTAGACATGATTTTATGCCCCGCCATGCATTCCTTCCCGCTTGTAAGAGACAAAGCGTGAAATTTTCCTCCAAGCGACTCAGGAATTTCGTCAGCTTGATTAGGGTTTGGGCACGTGCTTTAAATAGACTGGAGTAGGATTTTGCACACCAGCGTCCCCTGGAGGGTGGTAAGGGGGCTGCAAATTTCTCTTGAGGAAAATTCATTGTGTAAGCTTCGTGTCTCTTGGCAACAAGGAAGACGCTGCAGTGCGTACATTTCTATTATTTTTGGTGCAGTGGAGCTATTTTCTGCCACGTGAAAATTTGTGGAGGTGGGCAACAGAAAATTGAGATATTTTATACAGAAAGAATAATAACATCAGGTATTATCTCTTCTATCGTACAACAAGATTTTGTTGTACATTGAAACTCAAAAGATCTGGCTAAATGGGTTCTGGTTTCCAGATATTAATGTTTCCTCAAGTTTAAAATAACATACAAATCTTACTAATCCATAAAAAATATGGTAACATTTCATTAAACGTGTCAAAAACCCATTTCCCACTTATAAGAGTTCCCGCTTATAAGAGACAAAATTCCATACCCCCAGGTGTCTCTTATAAAGGGGTTTTGCTGTATATTGCATGTAGCGCACTCTGAGGGTTGGCTCATAGTAGTAATTTTTCAAAATTAGTTTAAGGTTCAGATGTTTACTATACCTTACAAATATTCATATACAACAAGTGGAGGCTACAGTTTGGGTAGAATGGTTGTTTGTGATAGGATTTTGGATAAAAGTAAGGTCATATGGGAAACAATATGTCAAAATTCTGGCATTAGCCATTCTGGTCATAGCTTACCATTCTGACATTAAGTTTTCAAGCACCAAGCCAGTGGAATGGCAGTAACAGCATAAGGTTCTTTGTTTCTTTTTTAATTTATTATTAATTTAACCAAATATATTTTTGCAACAATTATTCACTAAAGCTTCTGTTTTTGCATATTTTTAAACAATATTATTTTATAATCCTTTTCATTAAAGCTTTACTTTTTTGACATTTTGCGAGTTCGTTTAGAAAAAGGGTTTTACTCAACATTAAATTTTAAAAAAATTAAATAGATGGATTCGAATGTGAGACTGTCTGTTCACAAGTGAAGCGCTCCAGTACTGGAGCACATTTAAAAGATCAGGTCAAGAGTTCTTGTAGATTAACCCATTAAAACTCTCATTAAGAATTTTAAATTGATTCAACAATTTGGATAATTCTTACTGGTATTGAAACAGGTTCTTTATGAAACAGATAAATATATTTTGAAGGTTTTGAGATCAGTAAATAGGAACAACTAATTATTGAGATAATCATTACTCACATTAGCTGGAAGAGCTCCTCAATGTCATTGCGAGGACAGATCTTGTGGTAGAGTTCATAGAACTTCTCAAAAGTGAAGTCTGCAGGCTCAATAGAATCATTCTGTAAAACAGGCAGCAAGCTATACAATTACATACCATTGAAGTGGCTTATACTTAAAGCTTATTACTTTATATAGATTCAAAATTATAAAATTGAAACTATTTGTCCTTTGCCTAAAAGATTCTAATCATAAAACCATTATTTACTCAAATCATCCTTATAGCGAAAAGGAACACTCATTCAAAGGTTTAACAAAACATAATTAATATTTATAGAAAGTAACAACTTGGTAAAGGCTTGGTTAAGTCCTTTACATGAAAATTATCCCAAACAACACGAGACAACTATAAAATAAATAAATTATTATACACTATCTTTAAGTGTTTCATGCTTCACTCTGGTGCACATTTACTTCATTGCAATATATCACTAAAAAAAATGCATGTGACAGACATACTGCAACTTGTTTATTGACCTGGAGATAGCTCATCTTAGTTTTCTTCTTCAAGCAAAAACAAAATTGCTTCAGTTTCTGTATAAAATACTACAAGATTTATATACAGTTTGCATGCACTCTTCACTCTTAAAGCTGAAATATGACTTTTCATTCAGTATATAACACATATCTTCAAACAGATTTATGTAAAGGATGTCTATTTAAATCATTCTGCTATCAATGAAGGGAAATAGTTGATAAAAGGTGACTGCTGTGTCAATTTCATCAGTTATCTTGTGAAGGTTAAAAATAATTATATATCTTAAATTTTTTACACATAAAATTTTACACAGCTTAAAAAGTATGAAGAAAGAAAAATATTGAAAAGGAAAGAAAGAACAGAAAGAGAAAGAAAAGAAAAGATGAAAAGTGACAAGTAAAAAGTTGAGTACCTTCTCACTGGGCAAGCCAAGATCTGCCAAACACTGATACACCATCTTCTCTGCTCGGCCTGATGCAAAAGTCTTGGCAACAACCTTCACTGGAACTTTGCCTTTGGGGTTCACTAGGAAGCTTAACCGCATCCAGCTATAAGAGATACATACAATGCATTCTTCAGCAAGCACTTGAGTAATTGTATTATCTCAATTTTAGCTTTGATGTACTGAATAAAATTGTTTTTGCATTCTTGAAGCATATATTTTTTTTTTTATTTGAAAAATCTTTTTTTGATGAAAAAGTAATTTGAATAAAGCAAACGAGTTTTTTTATTTTATTTTAGTGGTTGTTAGATCATGTGACATTAAGCAAAAAAATTACACATCTTAATTTTTTTTAAAATATTAACATTACTCATTAGCAAAAATGTTATTGCATTGAACACACTAATTTTAGGTGGCGAAATATTGTACATTTGCAGCTATTTGATAAAAAAAATATCCAAGAACGGTAATAACTTTTCCTCCGTTTGAAAAACGAAAATTCACTAGGATCATTCATGTACTCCGAAAAAATGCTTCGCGAATATTTTGCTGAGAAATATTTCACATTATAATTTTTTCCTATCTAACTGTTAAATGAGACCAGGAAAATACTCTATGTCAAAAAGACATCCAGGTTTTGATGACTCGCTGGCCTTACGAAGCGCCCCTGAACAGACGTGCTAGGCAACCCGCCGCACATGCAAGTATTAAGCACGCGTGGCAGCCTATGTTGTTCCTGCGGTCGTTTAATATCGCAAGAATTTTAACACCGAAATATTTCTTGAACGTTACTCGGACAAGTACACCAGATTTCCATGACGATGCCACATCGAACGCATACCCAAACTTGAGGGAGAACGTTTGAACAATAGGATACTTGGGAAATTTTACCGACACTTGACAACTTGATATGTCCAAATCAGAACAAACACGTACTCGCAAGAATGTGTCCCGTCTATATCAGAATTTTTGAAAAGCGCAGTGTAAATAGGGATTAGCAATCACGTGAACAGTGTGTGTGTGTGTGTGCGCGCGCGCGTGATGTGTAAAGAGATTTTCCACGTTTATTTCAAATGAAAGTAGTTCCGAACTGTGGCGGTGGAATGCGCGCTGAATTCTCATAATTCTACATCCTCCTCATTCACATTTGTTCGTCTAGATTTGCCTACCAACAAGTAATCCGCATAATTACATAATTATACGGAATATAAAAACAGTATTGTGTAAAATAAAAGTTGTATATTATAATTATATAATTAAACTAGCGGTGCTAAAACAACACGTTCTCTCTCGCCCGTATTTTCACGCAAAATTACGTGAAAAGTACTTAAATTTTCGAAAACTTCTAAATAACCTTATTTCAAAATCTGTCTTTGAGGAATAGATTTCATTAAGGAAAAATCTCTATCTTTAATATTTTAGTTGTAGGAAGATTTGAACTTGAAAAAAAATTGAACTTTTGCAATTTTCGAAAAGTCAGGGTTTTCCACGAATGCGCCATTCTCTCGAACGTCCTTCTAACTAAAAATGTACTCGCTACTCAGTAGCGAGAAAGTAAAAATATAGCTACTAGCATGATGATAGTATATACAAGTTGAAGCTTAAGAAACCATCCACAACCACAAAACCCCCAAACTACTGCACAGGGAATTACCCCCCGCTCCTGCACCGAACAAATTTAAAACGAAACACGCAACTGGGCAGATTACGACGTACAGTCGACTCCGGTTATAGTGAACTTCTGGGGACTAACATTTTTTGTTCATTATATCCGAGGTTCACTATATCCGATGATGTCAACATTAAATAGAATTTTCTCCTAAATGATTGATTTTATTAATATAGAGGTACAGCAAAATTCATTAACAGCACTTACTGAAATTTTCAATATCAGTATTTGTCCTTAAAAATCGATTATTTCCAATTGTTTTCTTCGTACGTTTTTCATTGGTAATTTCTCTAGATCCTTCTCCAGAGACCGTGCTCTCTCCAGGCTTGATTCTGAATTGTCATCTGTGTCTAAGTGTCGTAATGCAGCCTTGACATCTTCCACTGCCTCTTGCACTGTTGGTCCCACTCTCCGAAGGCCCTTCAACTCGCCTAATAACATACGAGATCCAATTACTTTTCAGAACTTATTTCCTACGTTCACTATAGCCGAATCTTCTTATCCTTCTTTGCAATGTACATGACACGGAACCAGTGACTTAAGTTCACTATAATCGAGGGTTCACTATATCCGCGTTCACTATAAGTGGAGTCGACTGTATTTAGGAAATCAGGCGCACTTGCAACTCGCAACACACTTTACCATCGTCTATTTCTACGAAACGATGCGTCCCAGGGCCCTAAAACCAGGTTTTCGAATCCCGTAAGGCAGAGTTGTTCAAGAGGGCGGCCCACCTACCGCGCTCCGGACAACCCGTGTAGCCCGCTGCTTGTCGAGTCAGCCCGAGGGCTGAGAGAGTTGGCGCTGCTCGCATCGCTGATGGAAAAGGAGGGGGTGAAGGAGTGGAGTAGAGTGAAAGGGGAGTGGCACGTGGGCCACGGCATAGGGCAGATTGGCCCGAAATGTTATTGAGCGATATTACATTAAGAGACACGAGTTCCGTACTTTTTGCTAAAATCTACAAAATGAGACCTATCTGGACGATCTACAGTCGACTCAGGTTATAGTGAACTTGTCACTGGTCCTGTTTCACTTCCATTACAATTAAGCATAACAAGATTAGGTTATAGTGAACCTGAACTTCGGCTATAGTCAACTTAGTCCTGGATGTTCATTTGATCTCGTATGTAATTAGTCGAGTAGAAGGGCCTTCGGGGAGTGGGACTGTGTTCCAACAGTGGAAGAGGCATTGAAAGGTGCCAAGACTGCATTACGATACTTAGAGACAGCGCACAACGCAGAATCAAGTATTTAGAGAGAACGAACTCAAGCTAGGGAAGGATCTAGAGAAATTACTAGTGAAACATGTACGAAGCAAACAATTGCAAATAATTGATTTTTTAAGGGCAAATGAATATATTGAAAATTTCAGTAAGTGCTGTTAATTAATTTTGCTATATTAATCAAATCAATCATTGTGGAGAAATTCTATTTAATTTGGCACCATCGGATATAGTGAACCAAACATGTGACTCCCCAGACGTTCTCTATAACCGGAGTCGACTGTATTACGTTTTTGGACGGTTCCTTCACTTCGTAGCATTGGATGTCAGAAACGCTGGAAGTTTGAAGCTATTTTGACTTTTCACAAAATGATTTTTAAAAAGTTCCGTTTTTGGAGATTGCCATTTTTTGCGAAAGCTATTTGAGAACCTTCTGATAAAAGTTTTGGTGTTTCTGCCCTGGTTACTCTAGCTATATAGAACTTACCATTTCATCTACCAAGGGGACCAATCCCTTATCCGCTGTCGCAACGTTTATAAAAATATTTAGTAATAAACGTAAACTGGAAATTCCTAAGTTTAATTTAATTTCCAGGTTAACAGCTGAGGGAACATGCGAAGAACATGTGGAGGAACACGCAGGAGAATGTGCAGTGGGTCATAGGCGATCATGTGAGAAAACATTGGAGGCGGGGAACATGGGAAAGTGCGGGAAAGGTGAGGGAAGAATTCGAGGGAACATGTCAGGAACTTGCGAGGAACATGTTGAGAACGTGTGGAGATCGAGTGGAGAATATGTGGAGGAACATGTAGGGAGCAAGTGGAGTCCAAGTGATGTTTTTTAGCAGTAAAAGAACGAGACCCTTCTGAACCTTCTTTTACATTTCAGGAGATTTAGTTCTTCAGAGTAGGCCTATCCCCAATTCGTATCTTGGGGCATGGGTGGTCCGAGTCGAGTAAAACCTCGATGTAAAACCAACTTGTCGCAACAATGACGGGCCCATGAAGCTTTCACGTACAGATCAGTGGTTGACCGTCCGAATATGGACATAAATCTGGACATAAATGTAACTTCATTTTCTGTGCACGTCTTCTAGAATTCAGTGGGAAATACAATTATTCAAATTATCGTTTCCATGTTGTCGCGGCAGGAAGTAATAAGAGCCAAAATTTATTGCTTATTTATCTTTGAAAATAGATTTTATTACATGGAAGTTTTTTTGTTTTTTTTCTCCCTTTCAAAATTTATTGCTTATTTATCCTTGAAAATAGATTTTATTACATGGGCGTTTTTTGGTTTCTTTTCTCCCTTTCAAAATTCAAAACTTATTGCTTGTTTATCCTTGAAAATAGATTTTATTACATGGGAGTTTTTGTTTTTTCTCCCTTTCAAAAATTCAAAATTTAAGTAGTATTAGACTTAGTGTAGGGATCACAGAATTTTGAAAATGTGCACACAATTCACTTTTCCCCATAGCACGTCATACGCAGTTTTTAACTGCTTTTTTGACGTAAAATAAATAAATAAATAAAAGAATATGAAATCCAATAAGAAGCTATTTTCGCTTTTAAAACGATTCATACAAGTGCGAAATATTCACACGGGGCCACCTAGTACCGAATGACCGATTTAGTGTTGCATCATGGGAACACAGAATTAGCAGCACATAATATCGCCACAGTTGGGAATAAATTCCATAGCGCGATCACATGACTGGTTAAACGTGCGACGTACGTCACGTGATTCTATTCGCTAATTCTTGTTGAATAGCATTTTCCTCTGACACTTCAGCATAATGTTGGAGATCGCGCAACTGCCGAGGCTCAAAAGTGTGTTAATAGCATATATCTCTTCTCCGATTTAATTATAGTGACTTCTGACCTTTGATCAGATGGGACGCGGTTATTCAATCGGGAGTTTCAATATCCCAAATTAAAAAGTAACGAAGCTTCCGATTGGATAACCGCTTACAGCTGACCAAACGTCATAAGTCACTACAATTAAATCTGAGTATAAGGTGGGCCGGGCAAAAACTATTAAGAGCAATTCGTCATGGTACAATAGTTACGCCAAAATCTCCAAATGGCGGTTACAGCGTTGGCTAGATTTGTTATTTATTTCCTTATTTATATGCATATGTCCACTTCTGTCAGAGCTAAAAAATAATCGGCTATGGAAAATGATGCCTATCACTTCTGTATGGATGGGAGCTCCCCTTCTAGGCTATTTTATTATGAAAACCTTTCTGAGCAATCCTCTTAAGTGTCGAAAAGGGTCGCCTTGGCATTTGAAATTGTTGCCAAGAGCGTGCATATTTAACTGGAGTTGCTTGCCCTTGGGAAGCAATAGCTCCAGGACATTGCAAGGCATTACTATCGCGTAAATAAGACTACATACTATTCGTTACACGGGCGTGCCACACATTTTATCATATAAGTGTCACACAAGTTTATACACAGACACTAGGAATCATATCTATGATATAAAGCGAGTAACACCAATAAAAAAAAAACAGTTCATACACAGAGAAACTTTTGGTTTAAACACCAAACGTGCACATTTAAACACCCAACAACACAGAGGACGTCACAAAATAAACTGACGTACACATTTAACAATTTAAGTAGTACTATTTTGGATCGAGGAGAGGGACACAGGCATTTTCATGACAAAATCTCACCTGATTTTCTTATCCGGTTGCGTAATATTCGATCTCATTAAAAATGCACTTACACATAATGAGCATTACTCTCACCAATTACAAAGCGACTGGCTTTTGTAAGTCTTTGAACATTTCCATAAAAATCGCCAGTCATTTAGGAATTATTGATCGGCGCGGATATAAAATAGTTGTTCAATTCCTTCATGGCATAATCCTTGAAGTAATGAAAGCTATTCACTAGCACATTAAAAATCAGGTAAGTATTAATATAAATATATATATATATATATATATATATATATAAATTAATTTTCTGCAATTACAAAACTTCTGAGAGAAATAAGCAAATTAAGAAAAGAGACAAATAAAAAGATAGTTCCACGAACAGGTGATAGGTTATAATATCCGTAGTTTTAATAAATAATATTGAAATGCAATTCACTACATTTTTTGTTGCAAGAAATTGCATTCTGCATTATTTGCAATTAAGAAATTGCGCATGGCGTCTTATGGCACAGATTACGGCGTATTAGCTATTTATGGAACGAACAAGTGCGTCATCGCACAATCAGCCAATCGCAGCGTCCGAATCGTGCGGTGGTGGCGGTAATCCGAACAACAGACCACTGGCATTTCGCACAGATGTCACATACCCGTGACGTCATAATGAAGTCATTTCCAAAAATTAACTTTGATTCTCTCGTAAACTTAGAATACTGTTATCCAAAAAAGAACGTAAGCAACTGGTTTATAATGTTGCTTTATAGCATTCGCACAAATTTAAAAACGTGTGACATTACAAGCGCATTTTAAAAATATGTACTTATGCAATGAAACTTAACATTATAAACTAGTTGCATAATACACTATTAATAGTGAAACCGACACACAAACCGTCAGCTTTTCCAGTAAACATATTGGTGGTACCTTAATGAAACTGTTTGGATTTTAAGATCTTTACAATTTCGTGCAACTTGTGTTACATTGGGTTCATGTTTCGTGAAGTGAGTCGTAGTGTAAGCCGATGTCTGGGAGATTTTCAGGTACCTTCTTCCGAAAGAGGGCTTCTCGCTTCTCAAATTTAAGGAACCGCGACATCAGCCAGATCGATTGGGGAATATCAGTTTTGGAGAAAATCGGCTGAACGGTTTAGCCGCTAGCGTTGCTCACAGACGGACGAACAGACGTTTTGACGTCTTCGATTTTTCGGTATCAAGGACCCACAAAACATGGGTACTGGCTAATCCACGTGTTAGAGGATGCTTTTTCTAAATTTAGCAACTGTATTTATCCAGTTTTTCGTTACCAGGGGCCTGTAATAAGAGTTTTTCTGCCAAAAATTAGCCGTTTTTTCGCGAAGCATTACATAACGTTCTCTCTACTCCGTAGCGAGAAATTAAATTGACTATGGGTGGACATACAATATTTCTGAATCAGCCCATTAATATGCCCTCCACTTTGGGTACTGGCCCTAGGGACATTGTTCTTGGCAGACCCGTTTAAAAACGAGACATCGATGCATCAACCTCAAATGCGAACAGCAGGGTATCTTGCAGAGGTGAATTAATTCATAGGTAATGTACGCAAGTGCTTTGGATCTCCGCCCGATAGAAGTGGGGAGGACAATATTTTTTGTAACAAATACTTATTCGTTTATAAATACATGAAAATAATTAATTTATTAACAAAACACAAAAATGACGAATTTAATTCATTTTAAAAAGATAATTTTTTTAAACCGTCGCGCCGTACAAAAATTTGGACGAAAGTATTTTTTTTAAATACGGGTACACATACATTTTATTTATTACTTGCACGTTCGTTTTGTACACTGAATTTGTTCTGGTTGGATTTTCACATTGATTTTGGTTATATATGGGGCATGGTTTACTATTAATGGGAGGGGCCAATGGTTTGCTTATGATATTAATCGTCTGCCTGACAATAATGACGAATTAATGCCTGACGATATTAATCTTCTCCCGCATACCTTCAGTGTAATCTTAACTTCTAAGACGTTCGATTAAAAAAGAGCTTCATGTAAAGTACCCACGAAAATTAAAATATCGATTTCGAATTCAAGAGGCCGCGACATCAGAGAGATCGATGACGTAATATCAGTTTTGGAGAAAATCGGCTGAACGGTTTAGGCGCCAGCGTTGATCACAAACGGGGCAGACACGTTTTGTCGTCTATCGATTTTTCGGCATCAACGACCCACAAAACATGGATTCTGACTACACAACGTGCTTAAGGAAGTAATTTATTATATGTACGGACAAGATTTATCCACTTTCTCGGTACCAGGGTTTAAGGCAATAAGGGTTTGTCGACAATTCGCCGTTTTCCGGTGCACGATTACAATACTTTCTCTTCTTACGAAGTAAGCGCGAGAAAGAAAAGACAAAAGAAGAAAATACCAGACCTTCCACGCCACGCATCATCTCCTCCTCCTCCGCTGGATACTCACTGTTTCATGAGCGTAGTGCGCACGCACACGTTGGTGATCTTGTTGTTGTGGGTGATGGCCCGCAGCCCTGCTTGCCACTCCTACGCGCGGCCAGCCCGCTCCGCCACGCGGCAACAGGCACATGCAACAGGCAACAAGGGGGCGGCGGCCGCATGCATCAGGCGCGCTTCGTGGCCATGCAAACAACTACTATGTACCACACTACTGCTACAACTACTCAGTGGCGTAGCGTGACAACTAGGGAACGGAATTTCACGTAATTGCATGTTCTTTTACAGGAACAAGATACCTGCTTTCAATAATTTTTTTTAGAGTTTAAAAGACGTTTTGTATAAATTAGAACCATTTTTTTATTTTACATATTTTTGTATAATTACATATTTTTACATATTTATTCTATTACTACAAATTTCTTACACATTTCGTTACATTTTAATAAATTTACACGATGAAATTGAACATTTACGACTCGTGTTTCCAATATAGAGGGCGTCCCACCAATTATGGGCTACCCCACAACTTCTAAACGGTTCACGATATCGAAGTGCAGTTTTCGCTGAACAATGCGGAATCATGGGGCAAGTAATATGCTGTAAAAATATTGTTCGTAATATTTTTCTTTTCGAGAAATTTAATCTTCGATTTTTTCACGGAACTACAGTTTATATTTTCAGCAATAGAAACATCATAAAAAGAGGAATACAATGATGTATTTTGTATATGTACACAATGTGTTAGTATTTTGATAGTTATTTCAATATAAAATTCGACTTTCTGACATATGATTTTAAATTAAACGTTACAGTCTCCCCTTAACCGTCTCGGCACCGCGAAGGTCAGCTTTCCCGAACGCTAAAGTTGCGAGGGCTGCTTCAGGAAATATTATTTATTTAAAAACCCAAACTATGAAAAACAATTTTTTTAAATAAAAGATGATTAAATTTCACAGAAACGAAAAATACTACAATTATAGCTCAACAGCATATTACTTGCCCCATGATTCCGCATTGCTAAGAGGAAACAGAACGTCGATATCGTGAACCATTTAGAAGTGATGAGGTGGCCCATAGTTGGTGGGATACGTGTATATCACGGAATAATCCTTCTAACAAAGCAACGTAATGCCCGTGTGCTTCTATGACCACCGTATCTTCGCTATGAATTGTCGAACTTATCCCCATCCCCCGCTTCTTGGAAGCTGCGTACTCTGAGTCAAGGATAAGCGGATGTTTGTGAAGCAGAAGTCATTTCAACCACGAGCTTCTTCACTTTTCACAAAGCCCGTGCGTAACTCGATCAAAAACTAACAAATATTTTTACAGATCATTGTCTTATCGCTTTGTTGGATGGAGAGGGGAGAGGGTGTTCCCTTTAACCTCGCCCCACCTCCTCCACCGAAATCCATCGCTGGTTACACGGTACAACTAGAGCACCGGCTCCTCGTAAACAAACTACATAGCATATAGTACGTGTTTTATATTTCAAATAAAACTCTTTATGTGTGGTACAGACTTCTGTAGAGGTAGAACTTTCTTACTTTCACCGAATCCATATTAACATATGATCGGCAAAGTTCTTTGCTTGGAAAATGATTGTATAGAGAATTTTAAACACTATAATGAATTTTTATTTCAGAATTTTTCTTACATATTTTGGAAAAAATACTCATATGTACATACTTTGATTTTTTTTATTACAACAAATTCCGTTCCCTAGTGACAACAAAAGGGTAAGCAACAGCTCCAAGGCAGGATATTTTCCGAGTGGCGTTACTCAAATAGTTTTCCTCTAGTTGAGGCTAGAATAAACATAAAAATATCTGTTAATTACTAATTTAAAACATGCATAATTTAAAAAATGGATTTCACGTCTCTCAGAATATTAAAATAGGGGCCAGCGCGTGCGAGGAATCTGTGCACTCGACTGACGTCACAGAGAGAGAGACGGCTATTCTCCATGACGTCTCAAAAACATGGACTTCCTGGCTTTTCGTAGGCAACCTCCATTAAGAAATATTACATTCAATGTAATTTCTTAAGAAAGTCTACAAGAAAACCATTGTAACAAATTACTAAGGCAGGTACAACAAATTTCTGAGCGATTATAATCCCTAGCTCGCACTAAGCAACCCAATGTTTTTTGAACAGCGATAGTAGTCCTACAGAGATAGTTCTACTGTGCATGCGCAGTGTTGCTATTCTTGTGTGTCTCGTCTCGCTCGCGCTCTAACGGTTGTCGAGTGCATAGATAGCTCGCGCGAACTCTAATGTGTACCAAGAAAATACTCGCTGGGAGGCCTCTGGTCAAGATCTTCGTATCGACTTCGCGCTGAAAAGGCAAACGACGTTTTTTGACGTTTCTATCGCGGTCCTTTACCAGCTTCCGAAAGCTTTCTTTTGTTCATTGAATCATCCTGCATCGTATAGGTTAGACGCTAATAACATTTTTCTTGTATTTTTCGTCAATGAGTAACCCTTCTTCACACTACACCACTGCTATTGCGGCACTCGTGAATAGGAATGCGACATCGATGTTTTTATAGGAACATCGATATATTAAAGACGACGTTTTTCTAACATCGATGTTTAATGCTCAATATTGTCCCGTTTTCAGTTTTTTACCTGTGAATGAAAAATTCCCATGATCATAATTTTGTTCAAGTTAAAATATGATCACACATTATCAAATTAAAGTTTGTTGTGAACAAATTTAATGTTAGATGTTACTAAACCACATTTAAAACATCGATATTTATTCTGGGCGATGTATCGATATTTTGTTATCGATGTCGCATCACTATTCGCGAAACGCGCAGCTCATGCATAACAGCCGCGCAACCAACAGGCTTCCCGGCTCCCTTCAACCTCGCCGCCAGCCAACTACTGGGATGTCCACAGTTCTATACTTGGGTTTTCGTAACGTGGCGGATGACATTAGGTCATTTCTACACCTCCCGCCTTATAAAATGCATATATTTAATTAATTCGCGGACGTCCTCTACGGGGCTCATGGCCTCAAACATGTGCTTATCACTGTTATAAAGATTCATTTTATATGACAGAATGTGTAAAAATGACCTAATGTCATCCGTCACGTTGAGAAAACCCAAGTACAGGTGTCAGTCAAATGAAGCTTTTTCGAGCTCCGTAAGGGTGCGTTCAAAGAGGATCCGTGCTCGGCCAAAGAATAGTTGGGGCTGATTCTGTCGAACGGTAGAGGTCGACTGGAACGCACCAGACATTCGGGAAACGCCAGACTTTTGCTGTACTAACTAAATGTATTCAGTATCTCAACTGTTTACGTTATAAATAACGACAAGACTAATAAAAATAAAGTTTGTATTCAGCCATCAGATTAAAGCTACACGCTGAAATTTATATTTAAAATGAGTTAAGTTTGGTATGATTTGACAGATACGCTTGTAAAAGTAACTTCAATTTCCTATTGCAATATTGAGGCCAACGTTTAAATTTGACAGAAACTATCAACAGCCCATCTCATTGATTTTCTTTTCTACTTTCCTGCCCTGTTCCCACTTTCCATTATTTCAGAGAATCGAACAGGCCTTCCGGACGGTTTTTGTTCACAAAATTAATAAAAACAAGTTTGTGTATGTTCATGTTGAATGGCTTAGTTCGGCCCAATAAATTCAAAATCAGGGTGGCCTCTTATTTCCTGGGACAAATTTTTCACTGTTCCCAGTTTTCTAGCGCATTAAAAAAAATTCTAGTAAGATCTTTAATTTCACGACATTTAAAGGAAATATTAAAGCCAACCCCATACTAGCTGGCCAGCTCTCTGATTTCACTGCGCCAAGGAACAAATTAACATTATTTTCTCAACAAATAAAAAATGAACAAAAAATCAAATTGTAGTGTTTTCAAGAAATGATGTCCAGTTTTATAACTTTCTGAAAATTTTCCGACTTTTAATAATTTTTCTACAAATTCTCTGGAAGCACTGAAATTTCCTGATTTTTTTTTTTTCTTTTTTTTTTTTTTTTTCTTTGGGTTTTCAAGAAAGTGGCCACCTTGACCTTTGTTTGATCCCGATCTGGCGACCGCGAAGTTGGTCGTTTTCGCCAGAACACGTCGGGCGCTGTGGGATCGTGACTGCACTCTAGTGTGTCTATTATTTATGTTTTATATTTGGTCGTTTACGGCCGAATTTGTCCGAACGCGAATTAGGCCGAACTCAGATCCAGTCTGACCGCACTAGTTATTCGCCGGTCGCGATGGCGTTTGGAGCTACGTTCAAGCACACAAAGCCGAAAGTCACGAGCTCCAGCCCCGCGCGCGGTATGGGGAATTTACACCAAGTGGTAGTGGGGTGGTTAATCTCTCCTTACACTACGTATCATATCTGAACATGTGATCATTTGAGTAATTTATCCGTTTATCGCATGAAAATCTTTTTTTATCCTTTGACACAATTCTGAGATGGCCCCTTGTTTTGCTTCTGGTCATAAATGTAGCTTCACTATTGTCCGATTAAAATAACTTTGCATCTGACAGCAGTCACCGTTTGTTCGAACGGAACCTGTAATCTGTGAGTAGATTAACATGATTATTTCTATCACCTTTTAGCCGATCCGGATAGCCGAGAGCGCTAAGACAGTAGTGCCGTGGCGATCTCGGACCCAAGGATCATGGGTTCGAATCCCGCCTCGGACATGGTTGTATGTTGTCTATGTGTAATGTGCTTGTGTGTCCCCTGTGGTTGGCGTTATGAAGGGCATCTGGCCGTAAAACCATCGCCAAAAGAGTATAAATATGGAGTGTGCGTAAAATTCATAAAAATGAACCTGCCCCCATAAGTGCCCACCCCGCAGAAACGGGAAAAGGCAAGGATAAAAAAAAAGTAACACCTTTTACGCTCGCAAGTTATTTCACAGCAGTCGCCAAGATGCCACGAGTTTCTCAGTATCGACGCGGCAACTCTGTCCATCATACTCGGCTGTCGGCCAGAAAATTAATTTAATCGGACAATGCCGGTACACGTTTTCGTGAGCTGAGCGGGGAATATAGTTATTCAAATAATCGTTCACTATGTTCTCGCGGCAGAAAGTCGATTCCTTACCAAAAGCATGATGAGGGATAACCATAGACATCTAGTACTAGACTGGCAATGAACGATTCATTTTGAATCCAACCATAGACATATAGTACTATGGTATTAATCTATGGTGGTAATATTAAGGCTCTATAAGGGGTCTTTTTAGAACTCTAGTAATATGTCTATGGGGATAACACTCAAAACCTGTGGCTCATTTGTCTTTGCAAATAAGTTTTCATTGCACAGGCAATATTTCTCTGATCAATTCTTGCCAAAAACGCTAGTTTCGAAACTGTAATCATAATTCAACCTCAATATGAGTTCGGGTAGGGATTCCAGAACTCAGGAAAACGTGCACAGAAAACTCTTCTGCCCATAATATGTCACATATATATTTTAAATGAGTTTTGACGTTAAATAAAAAATAAAAAGCCTCTGCCCGTCTATGAGTGTACTTGGGTTTTCATAACGTGGCGAGTGAGGGGCTTGTCTTCACGATAGAATACGACACGGCTTTTTGCGGATTTCTTGGTCGTGCCGCCAGAGTCGCATGATCGCGAACGCATCAAGCAGTGCTGCAGATCAAGTGACATCTAGCGGCGCGACCAAGAAAGACACGAAAAGCCATGCCATATTCCACCGTGAAGACAAGCCCCTCACTCGCCACGTTATGGAAACTCAAGTATACACTGAATCGTCTCTCATCATTTACTTCTCATGATCAAGAGATCTACCATCCTCACAGTGGGAAGCAAACACAAACAACCACTGCTAATACTTGCCTAGGAAGGGAATAGCTATTAACAATTAGAAATGCGTGTTACTACTGTCGAGGCCAAAAGCAAAAAATCGAGGCGGAGAGCATCGATTTTTAATTTGGACGAGGCAGTAATAACACTAACATTTCGTGGTATGTTCAGCATTTTATCGGTCACCATACAATCTCACGAACTATGCGAAAATTTACATTACTGCGATAGTAAACACATGAACCCTGTTGCTGCGGCACGTTAGTACGATATTGAGGGGTATTGCTTGCAATATACTCGTATCTACATAAACTAATTCGTATACCGTGGTTCGAGAAAGGGATGCAAATAATTCTCCAGAAACTAAAGAAATGACGTTCGGTTAGGAAATTTGTGCGTTGACTACCAGTGGCGACACCTTCACATCGTCAGAAAAATACGATTACCGGAGTTGTTTCATTTGGTGGAATGTGAGGAAAATAAGGTTAATTTACCCAATATACATTTTTATAATTGTACTATTAATAATATTAAAATTAAGAATAATTATTCCCCAAACCAATGTGAATTACTTCTGAATTGTTTGAATCTAATTTGTTTTTTATATCACCATATTTTTTCCTTATCAAGCATTAGCCATGCATCTATGATTGTTTACGTTGCTAATATTGTTAAATTTTTTAACATAGAGGTAGGTACTTAACAAACCTACAGGGTTGCATGTTAACAGGGGTTAAAGACGCATGTGACCGATAAAAGCATAAAGGTGATAGCCGTCTCCCTCACATACGCTCAGAAATCAGTATGACACATATGATCAATAAAAATGTACACAAGGTAAATAAAGATTTTTACGCTCCATTAACTTACTCTCTCGAGTGGTTTATCTCTGGTAGTATACTTTTTTGTTGTTTTTTTCACTCCGTTTTCATACATTTAGAAACAAAATGGGTAGTAATAGTAATTTTATTAATCATCACTGTATGTTTCTGGAATTAATTTTCGTGCAAAAATTCAATCGCGAAATTTTACGTTTACGAAGTACACATAGTTGACGAAGCACACGGACTTTCCTTTCCTTCCGACCCCTTTTTGTTTCACTTTTCTCATCACCATAAGCAGAGCCCCGGAAACTATATACAATTGACACAATCCACCAAGGAGAGTAATAGCATCTACCATACACACTAACGTCCCCTACGCTTTCTCCCGGGAAATTTTTAAACGTTCTCAATCTTTCTTAATTCATCATTATATCAAAATACAGTAGAATGATGTAACAAATTGGATCTGTATTTCCATTTCTTTGAAAAAGTCACTAAAATCACCATTTACAATATTGATTTGTGCTAAAAACACATTATGCAAACATTCTAATGGTGGAATTATTATTTAATTCACTAAATATTTATATTTTGATGGCAATAGCTTTTTGGAATGATTATAAAGTTGTTCAATTATTAGCAGATGATGTTGAAACTTAAGTGTTTTAATTTTAGGTCTCATCAATCAAGACCTTCTCTCAAGGCTGAAAATTATTTTCCACAACCAGCGAGATGGCAGGAAAACATTTGAATTTGCAGAAGGAAAACTGATTCAAAATTAACATTTACCCTCTTCTCAAGTTCATGATGAATTCACATCATACTGTGATTGTTTTTTAAAAAATAATTTTAAATAAATTTTTAATGAGACACATTAAAATGGAACACATTTTTACTAAGTATTGAATAACCAATGATATTGCTGCTTTCAAAAGTTGTCTGTATTCTTCCTAAGCTTTCTTGTAATACAAGGACTTACAATGGAGAAACATAATAAAACATAAGGGAACAATTAATGGAGGTACTTCACATTGGATTTAACCAAGGATTTTGCACTTTATCCTAATGGAGGAAATTCAGAAATTAAGATTATCAAAAAAGAAACAAAACAAAATAAACAATTAAGAATGTTTATGTTATGGTAATGGTCTATTATGGATAAACCAAGTTTAGCACCCATAATAGATAAACATGCTTATCAATTATTGGCTTTATTTTAGGAAGTGTTTTTATAATAAGAAAGAAATGCAATATTGAAACAATGCACACTTATTACTATTCTTGTTAGTGTCTGTGATATTGATTTTTAAGAAACTTCATCCACTTCATTCTCTCCCATGTTGAAAATACATTGGTAAGTTCTTGGTTCCCCAATACAATTAAGTTCAAGCTGTTAAACCCAGACATCCATTTTATAAGTTATACACATTATGTTTTTGGAACAAACATGAAGTATTGTCACCAATACCAACTCTCACAATATTAGTAATTACCAAAGCTTAAGACACAATATACATTTTTGAAAGTTAATGGAAGTATCTATGGTATGAAATATCGCAACGGAATCCACTAAAATTCCAACAAAACCATTTACTTGCCCACCAAAATCTCAATATTACAAAAACTTGGCCTCCACCTTCAAAAGTCATGGAAGTACCAGACACACAATAACAAAAAAAAATGAAGTTTGTAACAACTTGCAAGAAAACCCTATGACATTATTCCTAAAAGAAAGAAATCTGCCTTCCCAAACAAATAAACTCAGAACAGAACCATGTTGAATGCCAAAGCAATGTCTCTACAACCTGCTATGACTGAACAAGAATGTTTTTTAGAGAACAAAAGGTGATTATAATCTGGGTAAGAAGAAAATCACTTTTTAAATTTCCAGCATCATATATAAATAAAAACTGTTCTCACCATCCTACAATGGACTGAAACATCTAATTTATATCCCTACTTGCTATTGGACATTACCCAACAATGCAATCCTTTAATATCTATTTCAAACATTTGTCCTGGTCCAATTTGACTAGCAAAATAAATGTAATGCATTTTAAGTGAAGTCGTAGGCTTCCGTGGCCGGAGTCATGTGAATGATCTTGCCTGCCCAGGTGATGCCACGTCGAAGGCTGTGTTGCCAACGTTTCGACCATCTTTTCGTTCAGACCAGCCCTGAAGAAGACCACGAAAAGATGGTTGAATCGTAGGCAACACAGGCTTCGACGCGGCATCACCTGGACAGTCAAGATCATTCGTAATGCATTTTAATTCCTCTGTACATATTGAAAAGCACCCTATTCTTCCCTACATTGTTCGTTTTCATTCCCAGCATTCTTCCTTGCATAAATGATGCTCCGTTTTCATTATTTTGTTTCACTGTCAAACTTACATTCAAAATTATTATTTAAGCTACATAGTTAAATGAAGACCTAGTGTACTTATTTAATTGTTGATGGAACATTTTCAAAGGATCTAACATGTTCCACATTACACATATCTTCACAGACATATTTTATTGACAGTTTTACCTATAAAGGAATGTCTAGATTTCCTCCTTTGATAGTTCCAGATCTCTTATCAATTATCATAACCCTATTTACGTAAACCCTATTTATGCAACATTTATTTTATACATTCTCTGCAATAATTTTGTAGTTTTTGAATCTTTGAATCACAATAAGCTTCTTCATCATGCTTCTATCCCGAAAATCAGAAAATTCCCTGGCAGACTTCAAAAAGTTCTGAAAGGACATTGCTGAACAAAGAACCTAATAATACTGCACATCTTCATTGACAAAAGCATTTGTCAAGATATTATGAAAAACAACACAGATTCTCTTCTCAAAACCCAATTCTTTCCTCTGTAATTCAGGTTTCCATGCGACAACTATAGATTATAACAAGTCAGACAGTGCCACCAAACAAAGCATTCTTTTATTAGATTTGATTTTCCCCCTCAATTATATCTCATAATAATCTTCTCTCCAAATTAAAAAAAATCACTTTCCAAACCACTTTCTTCAACAACAAGTGAAGATCAAATACCTTTCTTTCAAATGCATCTGGAGAGGGCAAAATAATAAAATCCACAGGACAGATACAAGTTACATTACTAGTGGAAAGGGAAAAGGCATGTCTAACATTTGATCATGCAACACATCTACGTTCTTTTGACCGTTCCAAGAAAATTCAACGAATAAAATACACAATAACCATGCAACATCTCCACAGTTGTGCTCTGGTCCACAGAGAAAGTATCAACAAGACATCAAATAATAAGCCACAGGACATGCAAATGCCAGCAGAGTAGCCTATTTCTACTAGACATTTATATATTTATGCAAGGGGCAATGCAAATGGATGTTACAGCACTTTGTATTGTAATCCATCATTCACTGTTTAAAACAATATTTGACATTACCTACATTTACAGTTAATAATGATTAGCCCAAAGATTTAAATTACTATTATAACCTGTAACACAACATAACATAATGTTGTTTGCAACTTTTTAGCTAACTCTTAAGTGAGTTAATGTTGTTTTTGAATCAAAACAAGTATCTACTCGATAAAATTGAAATCTAAAGCAATGTTTCAAATAGATGATGTCCTGCAATATGCTGTTTCATCAAAGCTTTGCCTAAAAAAAAACAACACTAACTAGTACATGAAAATAAGAAAAGAAGACCAAGACGCGAAGATAAAGGAAATAGACAAAACTTGACAAAATTTGAGGCCTCACTTACTGAAAACCAGTTCCTCAATTAAAAGAAACTGAAAAGTGCAACAATTCTGAATAAATAGGATCAGAGATACAACACTTGAAAAATTGAACTGAAGAAAGTTAAGGAATAAAAAAAAAATTAAAAAAATTCCCAAAGAGAAACAAATAAAGGTGTGAAAGAACATGAACCAAATTTTAAAGGTTAGAATTGATACCTGAAGATAAAATAAAGAAAAGAAAAGAAAGACAAACAGTTCTGTGAAATGCCTGAAGAAACAAAGGACATGTAAATGGAAGACACAAAGAAGAGAGACAAGGGGAGGAGGACAATAAAACAATAAATAAATAAATAAAAGCAAAAACAATAATAGGTATAGAAATCAAAATAAGAAATTGACTACATGGAAAATTTAAAAGTACTTCCAAAAAAAATAACTCTTTAAACTTCTTAAAATGAAAATTGGCAATAATTAGTTTCAAAATAAAAGGGTTAATTAGGGAACAAAATGTTGAAGGAAATAAAAAAATTAATGAAACACATGCCAAATAAAATGAAGAAAGATAGGAAGCTGAAACAAGAGAAAAAAATCAAAATAAGGAAATTGGAAAAAAAAAAAAAAATAAAAAAGTGAAAGAAACATGAACAATAAGAAAGGAAGAATCAATGAAAGAAAGAAACAAAAACAACGAGAAGAAAAAAGAACAGAGTGCATCCAATCACGAGTCACATGCTGCCATTCCTGATGCTGTGGGCGAAGTGCACAGACTTACTGCTTCTTGAGGCAGGTCATAGGGCAGAAGTTGTTGGCCTTCACGTTGTGTGTGATTTTGCGGATCCCATCCAGCCAGGCCTGGAAGCATCACGCACATCACATCCACAGCCACACTCACTGCCTCCCAAAAGCCAACAGTGCGAAGCACATAACACAGAAACTAAATAGAGAATTTTCAAAAGACAAAAATTCTCACCTAACCTCTATTTCCCAAACTCTGGAGGAGTCGCAACTACTTGTGAAATAGCAGAAAACATGAGATAGAGACAAATTGAAATAGCAAACACAGCTCTACTGAAAAGACATGTCTCATAATGAAGCTTGTAGGTAAATCTCATAACACTTTTTAAACAGAAATTACTTGAATAGTTGACGTATCGTAGGCATCTGTATAGTTCAGCAAACAATCCAAAAACAGAATCAAAATGCAATGTCAGTTAAACTTACTTATTAATTAAAACTTCTAATGAATCTATACATTAAAATTATCATATTTAATTGGGCAAAATGGAAATATCAGATTTAAGGCACATCTGTCTTTTGTGCAAGGTATTCTAAGATTGATAAGTATGTGTATATGTGTATACAATGTGGGACAAAATAAAGGAGATTTAGAAAAATCATGAAACCTATATTTACGATACTTTTCAGTAAGTGTTTAAAAAACAAAGAATTGGCTTTCTGAGCAAATCCCACAATGGTACAGCATTGGTTAAAGGACATAAAGGTTATCAGAACTCTGGGGACCATTAGTTATCACTTAAGTTCTATTACTTAATTCTTCTCTACAAGAGTTTAAAAAACAACAACAACAACAAAAAAAATTTGTTCATTATTATGAATACTTAAAATTGATTTATCTCAGTTTTCAAGAAACAAATCAATTTCCTTTCCTAAGAACACATCAAACAAACCCAAAAAGTAAAATAAGAATGAAGATACAAAGAGAAATGTGACTAGTGAAGATGAATAATTTACCAAATTATGCTAAGCCATCAGCTTCACCCCACTGGTCTTCCTATTTTGGTGTTAACAGCTTAACCCCCTCTCCTAACAGACCTTAACTGCAGTGATCTAAATGCAAATGCATTAATATTAAAAATGTCAGTATCCTTCTAAATCAGCATTTTTACCACATATTATTTTTAAAATGAACAATGGAAAAGTTGTGAAATTTTCAGTGAAATACAATCTTAACTGTAAGCACAATATTTAGAGCTTACAATGTAAAAGTAAGTATAAATTACATTTTAGAGATTAATAATTAAAGAGATCTTGTGAAGAATAGTGAACGAACACTGAAAGAATGAAGTGTTTAGTTACACTCTATCCATACAAAACTTCTACATTTGCTCTTCTACGGCAGTTTCTACAGCACCTCTTTGAGGAACAGAATAAAGCAACTGCTATTAATTCTTGTAATTAATTACAAATACATACTCCTTTAGAAATTATGTTAGTGAATCATGTAAATTAAGAAAATGTTAAAAAAATCAATCTCTTCAAAATTTAATGTCCCTTGCTACACTTTGATTCAATAAGGAATTTAATAGTTTCGTTTATGAAAAACACAAGCATGGATTTATCTGTACATGAAAGTACTATTTAATGTCCATATTAACCTATTAATAACCAAATGAAAATTGCTAATACCTTCACATATCGTCCCCTGTACGCCGAAACCACAAATGTGCATTTTTGAAGAAAAGAAAAAAAGAAGAAAAGGCAATTGAAACCTTGAAGTCCCGGTAAAATTACACATTAAAAAAGTATCTAAAGTAAAAGAGATGAAGATATTCATAGTCAAAAATCTTCAATTACATCAATAAACTTTGTATAATTAAAATAACCCTATAAATGACCCTGTTCCATTGGCTTTATACATGTACTTCTGTGTATGCAAATAAAAGTAAAGACCAGACTTAAATTACTCTGGTTAAGTTACTGCCTAATAATAAGACCTAATCTGAAACTTTTTAATTTGTAGACACAAACTTATCACACATGAAAACTGGAAATGTTCTCAATGTCAGTTGACATTTACATCTGTCAGATAAGCACAATAACAAGGACAGGGACCAAATGCAGGGACACACAATTTAAATAAATAGGTGTTGCTTTCCGAATCTAATACTGTTGTACACCCTGGTCAACTGACCTGAGAGAAACACTTCAATACAATTCATAAACTGGAAACAGAATTCACAGATTATTACGTGTTAATTTCTCTGGATATTAATTACAAATAGTGGTCATGACATTTGATCAGATGATCAGATCATTTGATCATCTCATTTGATCAGATGAATTTGATCAGATTGATCAGCTTATTGTTTCTCTAATGGTGTGGGCATTTACACTAATGAACACTTTTGCAAACCCTTTTGCAACATACCAATTGATTGAGAATCAGATCTGAATGCAGAGAAATAAATAAGTCACAAAGTCAGCAAGTCAAATTTGGAAATTAATGATTTTTCCAACAAAATTTTCATGAAACTGATTGCACATTACTCTAAAATAATGAATAAGTAGCAATCACCTAAGTACTATAAACACAGGTGTATTTTCAAGCAGACAACCTTTTAAATATAAAATTAGACATTGAAAAGCCAAAGGGCAAAATTATTCAAGAACCACAATGCTCAACCAACAACATGCAATTCCATTAATCCTTATTAATTAATGAAGAACAATCTTTTTCATAGTTGTACTATATTTATCGGGCATTAGAAATAATTTATGCAGACCAGCAGAAAAAACATTCTACATGTCCCTTCCTTTCAAAGTTACCAACCAGCAAATGTAAATACCCAATTACTCCAACCAGATGAACATAAAGGCCCCGAAAAGAGAATTGCTTTTCAAAAATATATTTTCTCCCTAAAACAACCAAATTTAGAATTACAACTCCATAACCCTGCATGTATAATTCAATCAGAAAAGAACATACATTTGTGATGTACTTCTCACACTTCCCCATGTTTCTATGTCGATGGTGAGCAAATGTACATCTAAGAGCCACACACAGTATTTCATTTAGTTATGTGGAGCTCTCATTAAAAATGTATTATTTTATTATTTAAAATTTCGAAATCATTACTTTGGATTTTCTTTATCTTCATTAGATTTTACTATATAAGTACACGTTATATAGCACTGACCTTGTGTAGAAATTCTAATCACTTCAATATCATCTTTATTTTTAAAACACTCAAGTTTAGAAAGAAATCTGAGCTTTCTACTCGACCAAATTTCATGCTTTAAATGAAAGGTAGTAGGTCCTAGAAGATTAACAAATCTTTTGAATGAGAAGAGTTGTTGCTGAAATTAATAACTGATTTTAGAGTGTAAACACTCAATTTTAATAAAATGGTAAAAGTAACTGAATAAATGATTATCTGCTGTAATTTGTTATCACTGTTATTATTTAGTTGTGTCAAGTCCTTCATGGAGGTCTTGGTCTAGCAGAAGCAAGTGAGGTTATGATATGCAAAGCAAAGATAACAAAATCGAAAAGTTTGAAGATTAAGTGTTTCAATTGCAAAGATCAGTGAATACATATAAAATCAATGTTCAGTAATCATTTAAAATATGTGACCCTTAGCAAAAAAACTTCCAGGATTATAATTACATATATGTGATGCATTACTTTTTTAAATTATTAAGGTGGATAGAAGTATTTCTTGCTAATGTACATTACAACTTACATACAACAACATGTATGTTGTAATGTACATTAGAGATTTTGGTCAACATAAAACATTTCCATTATATTTTCAAAATGTAAGTAAAATATAAAACCGTAGTACTGCTCCAGAATTTGTAAACCATCCCTTATTTCATTAGTATTCAAGAATAAGTACTAAACAACATTGGGGGGGGGGAGGTTGATTTCAGTGCACGCATTGTACTTGACATGTAATTTTCCTATGGTTCTTCCTTCGTGTGTTGTAATCATAAACATTCGGCTGGTTAAATTCACTCTGCCTCTCCCCCCTCTTTTATTTGTACAATCATTATTTTAAAAGCAAGTCATGAACAATATCCACAAGACAAGCTGTCTTTTACAAAATTGCACTCATCCATTCTGGTAACATCGGGGCAAATTTTTTGGGAACTGACCACATTCAACAGATTGGCACTGTCAACTCTGAAAAACTAAGTAATATAAGCAACAAGCATCAGAAGGCTAAATATTTCTGATTAGATATTGTCAGGAATGACCAACATCACAATTGATTTTTACATTATGATTTTTTACAAGATTGCATAAGGATTAAATATTTTGAATATTCAACAATTAGTATCCATTAGCTTTATGCAATTGGGCCAAAGGAACAAGTATCAGATCTATTTGACAAGATATTAATTGTAAGGTAACATACAGATAGACATTTACCACAAGACAGCAAATACTGGACATCCATATCACAGCATTTTTGCCAGAAATGAAATGCAAGACATATTCTTTCATTACCATGGATAGATTACGAAGGTTAAATGCCACTCATTGGTCTCGGCAACTGTACCCTGAGTTTTGGCTCACCTTGGCTGTTGCAGCATCAGGGCAAACTACATGCTGATAGTTGATGTTGATGTAGTCTGTTCCACTGCAGATGGTCAGAGACTTTTCTTCCAGATTCTCTCCATGTGTCTTCACAAGCTGGGCCAACAATTTGGGATTCTGCTCCTGCACTCCAAAAAAATAAAAATCAATTAATTAATTTTTTTAATGAAACGGGAAGATAATCCATCTTCTGATAAAAAATAAAGTCAGTAGAGTCCTATCGAGGCCAGAGGTAAAAGAAAGGGATGCAGGACTATGAATACGAAGCACTTGGCTTACTTTTCTCTGAATTCTTTAGAATCATATTTCTTAATCATTCAATAAATACTTTCTACTTTCATAATTTCTCTTTCGCACACGCACATGCATGCACACTGTTTGATATTAACAGAATAAATATTGTAAATATGATTATATTTCATCTTTTTTCACCTAAATACACAAAAAGAGTTTACGTCAGAGAGAAGCATTCTTAAGTAAAACCTGGGTAACACCATTTACACTAGCACTCTAATACAAGATTGTCTTTAGTAAATGCTTGAGCAATGCCAGATTTCTTAAGCAAGTATGTGATATTTTTGAAGTGTATTTCAACACACACATGAGCACAGATACACAGACATACATTGTATAGATGTCATCTTTCCCAAATCAAGCATACAGCGTTCTCAGGACTCACCTTTGGTAATCCGCCCGCTCGAATGTCACTGACTTGGCACAGCTCAATGACATCTCCATCCTGTAACAGGTATAGTCTCATTTGGCAAATCTACCTTTTAGGCCTGTTTGTGTAGGTTTCACATGAGGAATAAATCCTCTTGAGTTGAATTTTAGAGGAGACTTTCGTTTTGATGTTTCATAAAAGGAGTAACAAGTTGGAATTGATATCGCTACTGTGTTCCAAAATTGGAGGTCAAAAGTCACAAAAAACCTAAGCTGAGCCTTACTATTAGATTTTCAAAAATCTTGCTTATATATATTTAATCTGCAGTGAAGGCTTTAAGGAGTCTAAATTGACTGGACCAAGTCACAAGCCTTCCCCAAAAATTCCCACATTGCATCGTGCCCATCTCCCCTGACAAAAGATGCACTTTACTTATAGGACTAATTACGACTGCAGTTGATGCGCCCGAATACACGAAATAACCAATCAATCCTTTCAGAAAGTTTCCAAAATTCCTTCCGAATTAAAAACAATTTATTTAAGAAAATAACTAACAATCGAAGACGCATGTATCAATCAATCAATCAAATAGTTAAGAATCTTTTTGCAATTTCTAGATGTGTTTACGCCACAAAATTCTAGGCCCATTGCGAAAACAATCTCGCACATTTGAACTTCGAAACAAAATGCCCTCATTCCAGCGTGCTCCCGTCTACCGTCCTTCGCTTTCATTTCGTCAACACCTCGAGAGTGTCGAGGTGTTGGCAGTCAATTCGTGAACGGGGCAACGATAAGAGATACGACTCTAATCAAGAAATTAGTCAACACACTTTAATATGTGTAATACAAAATAAAGTCTTTAGCAACACACATTTCACATTAAGTACTTTCTTCACAGGGGAGTGCTGAGAATATTTTATTCCTTTTCTATAGCCCACATACTGCAGAAATTACAACACAGCAACGTGCATTCGGATAGTGGCCAACAACATAACATACACATCCAGTTAACAACAAAAAATTTATCACACTGATTTCTTTGAAAGAGATTGACAAATTTACTCTCCCAATGTTTGATTGACATTTCAACTCCCAAATGGCTAAATGTGAAAAGTTTTTATTGTACATCTATACGTATTTCCTTCAGAAAACTTTCACAATGTGCCAAATATTAATTGTATTGCGATCGCGCACCAAGTGCACGTGAAAGTGCTTCCTAAGATTCATATATCGCGCCTTGTGATTGGCCTTGCGATTTGGCCTTGTGATTGGCCAGCAGGGAGGAGCCGATTTTTTGCGGGGAGGGGGGACTTGTCTTCATTGGTGCATACAAAAAACGTTGTTCGACTGCACGAGTGGAATAGTCGCGGAGAGAAATCGTTGCCGTGATCTGCGCAGTAACCCTCATAAAAAAAATCCTATGCATGCGTAAGTCCGTAGAAATTATCACAACGCAACGTGCGTTCGGACAGTGAGTACACAAAACAAACGTGCGTAAAACAAGCGTTATCAACTGTCATCATCAAAATGAGTCAACTACACGCTACACGATGTAAACTCGACAACAAAACTCAACGGAAAGAAAGTCTTTATTTCTGGAAAGTTTTTGTCATTAGGGCAAAGTAAAGCAATGCATGGATTATAACTGATTATTTCGTGTTTAGAGTGGGCGTCAACTGCTATGGTCATTATTCCTGTAAGTGTAGTGTCTGTTTTTATAATGGAAGGTGGTGGTGGTCTTTCCATGCTGGATGGCGTGGTCCAGCGCCAACCTACACGTTGGCATGCGGAAGGTTTCCCTCATCAAAGTATCTCTTATCAACAGAGCACCGTCCCAACCAGGAAAAGATCTAAGCTCCCGATGCTCTTACGGCATGTGTGGTAGTGTAGTGCATGTAAGTGTGTCTAAGGAATGAGTGAGGATAGAGCAAGGAAGAGGAAGCGCGGTCCGTGGAGTTTGTTGGGAACTACCCCGGCATTCGCCTGGTGTTGATCAGAGAAACCACGGAAAACTAACGACCAGAGCAGCCGGCCGCTAGAATTCTCCTCCAGCCAGCGACCGAATTCGACCTAGTTATCTAGCTGGTGTCGAAAATCCTGCCACCGTCGGGACTCGAACCCTAGGACCTCCCTGTGAGAGATTCTGCAGTGACATCAATTGACATTTGATCCACCTGAGCCGGTGCATGGTTTACAATGTAAATCAACAAAACTGAAGTAACGACTTCGTCGAAGGGAGTTTTTCGTCATAAAGGAGTTCGTCGTAGAGAGTTTACATACATTACATTTTAATGGCAGCATAGAAATCCGCTTTCGCCGGGCGGCCAAGTTTCATACGTACGTTGCCCTCGCTCTTCCAGTAGACGAAGAAGCCGTACTCGTCGACGCGGAAGAGGCACTTGGGCTCGAGCTGGAACGAGTCCTTGTCCTCGCTCCAGCGGTCGAACACGCACCCCTTGAGCAGGGGCTCGGGCACCGGCACCTGCCAGTTGAACTCGAACTTCTTCGTCATTGCCGCCGACGCCGCCGGCCGGGCCCCTGCGACACACCGCGCTCGCTTAGTAAGCACAGCGCACAAACCACAGCACACGACACACAATGCCCAATACAACATCGTACGACACATCAGAGCACGCGGCATGTCAACCGGAGCCCGTAGAACTGAGCACATGGCGTACAAAACACACAAGACCCAACAGCTCGCGCTACAGAAAAACCAAACAGATAGCACTGGACTCTGAGCACGCAGCACCCAAACTGAGCAAACAGCACTTAAACCAGAGCACACAGCACCCAAACAAAAGCACACAGCACTTAAATAAGAGCACACAGCACCCAAACACAGTACAAGGTAAACAAGAGTACACCGCACATTTTCTTATTCCACAATATTTCTGTACAGTTACTTCATTTTGAGAAATTGTCCATTACTGATTGCGACGTTGATAGATTCTACAATAGAAGTAACAAAAATCCATAAATTCTAAAATGATTCAAAGGACATTAAAGATAGCGTATGCATTAAGTATAGCGTATGCAGGTAAGGCCAAGCTGTTCAACCTCGTGAGACACGGGCTTGGGGCAGGCGAGTCGAAGTACGTAAACACCAAGGCTGTGTGCTTCGAAACCCGTCTCACATAAGGCAAACACGTTTTAATTAGTGATCGTGGCGTATGGGGCATTCTCACCCCTCGTCCATTTACGCCCTCATTTTTTCATAGTCTCTTGGCCTGAAAGGCAACTCTGTGGGATATGTGTGTATAATATTGAGAAACCGGCCTCCGGTCTCCTCTATCCACACACACTTAATAAAGGTGTGTGTGGGTAGTGCCATGATGGCCAAGGGACGTGCTCTGGTTTGGTTTGGTTTTTTCGTGTTTCCGGGCGCGTCAACTGCGTTGGTTATTAGTCCCGTTAGTGTAGAGCATGTTTTTTTTTTTCTGGCGGTGGAGATGGCGGTGGTCTTCCCCCGCTGGATGGCGAGATCCTGCGCCGACCTTCCGTTGGCTAGTGGGGTTTCCCCCAAACCAGGACTCTCCCACCAGCCGGGCACCGCCCCAGTCGGGACAACCTCTAAGCTCCCGACCGGTCTCCCGAAATATGTGGTAGTGTAGTGCATGTTTGTGTGTGTGTGTGTGTGTGTGTGTGTAAGGAGAGAGGATAGGACAAGGAAGAGGAAGGACAGATCGCGCGCGGTCCGTGGCCCGTTTGGTAGGGTACTACTCCGGCATTCGCCTTGTGTTGATCGGAGAAACCACGGAAAACTACCGATCAGAGCAGCCGGCCGCCAGATTTCTTCTCCAGGCAGCGACTGAATTCAACCTAGCTGAAAAGCTAGGTGTCGAAAATCCTGCCACCGTCAGGACTCGAACCTAGGACATCCCGGTCAGAGGCGCTGCAGTGACATCAGTTGATGCACTGATCTACCGCTCCCGGTACCTGCTCTGGAGTGAGTAAAATCCCTCCCGGTATGAAACTAAAGCGTACTTGGGAAGCTTTGCTCCTCTAGAGCGCAAAAGTTGCAATAATCTTAGGCGGCCCGGTGCGGCTTGCCATTGGCAGAGGAAGGGGTCAGAGTTGGGAAATCTCGGCAACCCTCCCACACTCACAACCAATCGGGAGACTGAACACCCGACTGTCATTTTCCGCCACTAACGTCGAGAGCACGTGGAGTGAGTAAGAAGACGGGGTAAAAGGCCCACCAAGGGACTACTTTCTTCTGTTCCGATTGGCCCCTCAAGGATTGGACACGTCTTGACAGCTTGACCGTTGATTTACGGGAGTCTAATGAGTACGACACAGTCCCAGATCTGGGGCAGTAGGTAATAGGGTTTTAGCGCTAGGCCTAAGGATGCATCCTTAAACTGCATTGATCACGTGACAAATGACGTCATACGATCGCAAGGTACAACGTCCAGAAAAGCTTTAGCAGTTACGACATTGCGTTTTGCCTTGAAACAAAAGAAGCATTTCAAGTGTCGATCAAAGAAGCTGCGTATCAATGAGTATAAGTTTTTTTGAGGATGAAGGGCATGTCTAATAACCGCGATTGTTGTGAGCGTAAGACATTACCTAACACAAAAATATTTCAACTTCTTTTTCGCGAATTTCTTACCTTTCATCTTTTCACCATTTTCCGTTAATGCTTGTCAAAGTTGTGGAGTTTGTAAGGAATAAATGTACTTGCCGTGACATTTGAGAATCAGATTATTAGAGTTGGAAACTGCAGCCTTTCCTGTTTATACGCGGCCGTTTGTAAGGGGACCGTAGATATTCTCACAAGCGCGCAGTATTTATTAATGTCGAGTCATAGGCCTAAGGTAAGATGTTTTGTCTTCGAGGGCAGTTACGTGACTTAGTGCGTAACGTCGCTACTTTACGCGTGGTGCTAAAACTCCCTAATATCCTCCTGTTACTCGACCAGCCACAGCGCTGGGAGCCTTCGCTAGGGGGGGGGGGCATCACCCAGGCTGTCACGGCGATTGGGCAGGCCGCAAGGTCAGATTTCTGGGTATCTACTGATTGATGATTGTTAGTGATTCCGGGCGCGTCAACTACTATGGTCATTAGTTCCGTACGTGTAGTGCGTGTTTTTCCTCGGGAGGTGGCGGTGGTCTTCCTCCGCTGGATGGCCAGATCCGGCGCCGACCTACCGTCGGCTAGCGGTGTTTCCCCCTAACCAGGACTCTCCCACTAGCGGGGCACCGCCCCAGCCGGGACAAGCTTTAAGACCCCGACCGGTCTCCCGGCATGAGGTAGTGTAATGCATGTTAGTGTAGGTGTGCGTGTAAGGGGTGAGGATAGGACATGGAAAAGGAAGGAAAGATAATAAATAAATAAATAAATAAATAAATAAATTAGGATTTAAATACAGCAGAACAATTTATCTCTTCTGACAATTCGAATTTGTTACTCAGAGAATTTACAATCATGGGGGCCAATACAAAATTTCCACGAGTTAAAATTACATAAGAGCATTTAATTAATAGAAATTACACAGAAGTAATGCAATAACGACTAGCAGCTGAACTCATAGCGAGCTAAGTCTCTCAGCTTGGGGCACGTACACGCCTCTTTCCACATTCCTCGCAACGCATTTCTCAATGAAATCTGTTTCGGGTCTTACACGAAGGTAAGTCTCGAGCCTTCCGATAGATGGAAGCAGAAACGTTGTAAAACTCGAGTACAAAGAAATAGGGAAATACCCTCACTATCTTGGCCTACTTCTGGAGAGCTGGCGATACTCCGGAGTCCGAGGTTACCACTTCCACCGCGAGAAAACCCGCCACTTAAGGGTCAAATTTCCGTCCAATGCTCAAGTAAATGACTGATTAGTGATTCCGGTTGCGTCAACTACTAAAGTCATTAGTCTCGTAAATGTAGTGTATGGTTTTAGCGCCGAAAGTGGGGGTTATCGTCCCCCGCTCGATGGCGAGATTCGGCGCCAAGTTACACGTTGGCTTGTGGGTTTTCCCCAACCAGGTAACTCCCACTAGTGGGGAACCGCCCGCTCTGAGTTCCCGACTACTCTTCCTAACTCCTTGTTACTAGAATGCATGCAAGTGTGAGTAAGAATGGTGAGGATAGGACAAGGAAAGCTCGCGCGCGCTCCCGGGGGGGGCGTTTCTTAGGGTAGGTAAAGCTTTGCCACTCGAGACTGATCAGAGAAACCACGGAAAACCTCTTGTTCAGAGCAGCCTGCTTGTAGAATTCTCCACACAGCTGCTGAATTCGACCTAGCTATTTAGCTAGCTTCGAAAATCCTGCTCGAACCCTAGGACCTCCCAGTCAAAGGCACTGCAGTGACATTAATTGATGCCCTGATCCACCTAGGCCGATCCAAGTTAATAAGGAAAAAGTAAAATAAAGAGGCGGGGAGGGGGGGGTTCTACTGGCAGGAAAGGAATCTTTGCTGTTAACGTTAGCCGCTGCGGATCGACCACAACATCGGTCAGCGCGCCATCAACAAAGAGATAAACAGCTCTTCCGACCACAGAGGGAACTAATCCACCACTTCCTTTCTTTGCCTGCTCATCGCGCGGATGTTACACAGGAAACCTCAAATCAGTACCGGGAGCGGTAGCTCAGTGCATCAACTGATGTCACTGCAGCGCCTCTGAGCGAGAGGTCCTAAGTTCGACTCCTCACGGCGGTAGGATTTTCCACACTAACTTTTCAGGTGTTTCGAATTCAGTCGCTGTCTCGAGAAGAATTCCAGCAGCCGGCTGCTCTGAACGGTAGTTTTCTGTGGTTTCTCCGATCAACACCAGGCGAATGCCGGAGCAGTACACTAGCAAACGACCACGCGCAATCTTTCCTTCCACCTCCTTGTCCTATGAGCTTGTCCCGGCTAAGGCGATGCCCCCGCTGGTGGGAGAGTCCTGGTTAGGGGGAAACACCGCTAGCAGACGGTAGGTCGGCGCCGGATCTCGCCATCCAGCGGGGACAGATCACCACCATCTCCCGAGGAAAAAAACACACACTGCACTTACGGGACTAATAACCCAAGCTGGTGACGCGCCCGGAATCACCAACCAACCAACCAACCAAATCAAATCAAATCAGTGGTACGCTTAAATTCTGCCACATGAACCGCAGGCGACACGAATGGCAGGCACCACCGCCGCCAGAGGGCTAACAACTCCCTTTCCGAGCAACGTGAGCAGGAAACCTAGTGGTGCTAACAGCACATGGCTTCTCAAATCATTAACGGTTACATAACATGACCATACCACAATGTCTGTCTCAGCCTTCACTTGTAAAATTCATATTCAATTGTAGCGCATGAAGTGCGAAAACTAATTCTTTTAAAGCTAATACATCAACACAAATTCGACAATCCAAAATTACGTTCCCTACAGCGAGAAACATTGCACAACTAAAAGAAAAAATTGTTTACAGGGTCGGCGACGCCACATTGAACTAGCACTGCTACATTACGTCAAGATACATGATGGCTACACGAATCTAAATAAATTTAAAAAGAATATTGTTCATTTGCTGCCAAGGGCCTAACTGGACAAAGGCATGTAAATATTCAATTAAAAAAACGCCGTGTCGCGCGGAGTTGCCATTGTCGTACTGCGACCTGATATATCGTGGAGACTCTTCAGCAAAAGGCGCGGGAAATTCTAAATTGCAAATTTCCAAGAGTTGCAAAAATTACGCAATATAAAAATTACATCAGGTCATATTTTTTAAAAAATGTACATGACCTTATTCATAAATATAATTTTGAATAACAAATTTTATTAATTAAAAAATTGCTTTTATCATAAATATTGTAGTTTCAATGTTATAGTTTTGCCATTTTGTTTTCTTCTGCAATGTTCGAAAACCGCGAAAATGCGCCATCATTGTTTTTCCGTATTTTTCTCTATGCGAGAGCAAAATTTAAAGAAAAAAGTTGGAACTGTTTTTGAGAAAAGATTTTTTAATAGCCTTTCCTTCACGCAAAGATTCATGAAAACTATTAGTTTTTTTTAATTACATTAATTTATTTTAAAATCTAATTTTTTGAATAGATTTTATTAAAGAAAAATATCTATCTCCAACATTGTAGTTGTAGAGTCTCCAAAAACATTGTGACCTATTGCAATTTTCGAAATTTTCTAAAGTTCAACGAAAATATGACATGTGCTATTTTTGAAGCGTGTTTTCCTCCATCCAAGGAGAAAATTTAATCAAAAAATTAGAAGCCATTTTTCAATAAACTTTGAAAATGTTCTTGTTAAGTACTATACCTCTTAAAAAAATCAAAATATCCGTTTCAAATTCAAGCGGCCGGGAAATCAGTCAGATCGATTGGGGAATAACAATTTCGGTGAATATCACAGAGAGGTCGAACAGACAGACGCTTTGCCATCAACCAATTTATCGGTATCACGGACTCACAAAACGTAGATTCAGAGAACAGAACCTGTTAGAGGAAGTAATATGCTGGATACTCGGATCTAAATCCTAAAATCCATAAGTCGGATGTAGCAAAAGGAATCAAAACTCGTAGGGCCAAGTTACTTATCTGTGGATACTCCTTTTTCATCAAGCTCCAGAACTCAATGAGATGATGAATCGAACTTCGAGTCAAAAGAAATATCGACGTGTTTCTCTTCTTCAGTGTTTAAGGTTGATGGGATTTTGGTACTGAAGGGATCTTGATTCGATTATGGTGAACAACCTCTTCCGAAAAGTTCTTTCTACTCTTCTGGAAAGTGCCTATACCGGAAAGTATCTAAAGATCATTTCCAATAAATTACCGCGACCCCCTACCTTATGGCCGCGACGCCCCTGAGAACCGCAACACACAGTTTGGAAAACCCCTGAGGATTTAAAGGTGCTGAACAGGCTGGTAAAATTGCATGTCAATCCGAGTATCCAGCACGGTCGGCGTTGCATGCGAGAACTATTTACCTCCTCCCGGCTGCCGTCTGTGCAGAGGGAAACGGGAGGCGATAACTTGCAAGGAGGGCGGCGGAAACGTCTGGCACCGCGTAACCCACCCGCTCCCCCTCCTCTCAATCCCCGCCCGTGTGCGCTTATCGACACATCCGGCGAGGGGCAGATTGCACGCGGCAGCAGCGATAGAAGGGCGACAAGAGGCCGGAAGGGCAGGAGAGCCGCACTAATCTTGCCTCCGACACCTACAACCGAGTGCCCGGCACAGGATTGGATTGCGTAGGAGGGAAATGAAAAAAGATCACCTAACTCCCAAACCTCATATTAATGGCTGTAGCTCGTTGCACAACGGTAATCATGATCAGGGAAAGGATTTTGATGTAAATACATATTTTTACAGGAACAAGATACCTATTCAAATTTTAAAGTTTACAAGACATTCCGAACGAATCAGATTCATTTGTATTTCACATATTTTTACATATTTCGGTATACTTACATATTATTCCTTTTACTTCGTAATTCTCAAATATTACGTTGCATTTTAACGAGTCTCGTCAAATACAGAATATTTCCGATATGAATTTACTGAATATTTTACTACAACCACTTTTCTTCCAAAGCAATGTGAAACTATTGCCCTCGAACCTTCGCTGTTAATTGTCAAACTCATCCCTTCCCCTGCTTCTTGAAAGCCGCGTTCTCGGAATCAAGGATGATGAGGTGTTTGCGTGGCAGAAGTAGTCCTACCAAACTTGCCTTCCATAAAAAACAGTTATTTTATGTCTTTTTAATTCATTAATACATTTTATTTCCTAAATTTAATTGGGCCTATTTTTATCCTGATGAATGGTAACATTAAAATAAGAGATGATGGTTGTTAACATTAAAATAAGAGGAAAGTCAGAAGCACTGCATTATTAGTTACGAGAAATTACTAAGTGCGAGGAATGTATTTAAATTCACGTTTTTTATTGATTTTTTGTTTGTTTTACTTTGGTAGGAGAATTCGCTTTTAGGATAATAAGAATACATTTCACAGTTGAGTAGAACCAAATAGAATCTATTCGTAATCGGTAAGTTATAATTAGTTAAAAATATGTATATTTAAACAATTCTTAAAATTCTAATTATTTAATCAATCTGTTAAGATCCATCAATTCTACCAAGAAAGTATGGAATTAAGAACTAAACCATGTAAAATGAATCTAGTGAAGTGGGTGACCTTGTCTACAGTTGGAAGGCCGCTGTTCAGAATGCTTTCGTAACCTGTTTATTCCATTACGGGTAGCTTGCAAGATCTATGAAATACGAAGGAGATGAAAACGAGGATAATGATCAAATAACAGGCGACGTTATGAATACTGATCATCGAGATGGTGGATGGTGGAACAGAAGACCGGGATAAGTTACAGTACAACGTCGATAATCCCGATTAAATTGGACCAGACCCCTTCCAGATTTTCAAATCGTTCGGATATTTGAAATGAACCAATAAAAAGGCCAGTAGACGTCTTCGACGTTGAAAAACAGACTTCACGAAACATCACTAAATTTAAATTATATTATTTATTTATTTATTTTCTTTCTATATATATTTTTTTAATTGTTGTTTTGTTAGATGTTTGTTAGATCGTTTTTATAACATTTTGTTGACTCATTTCAGCTTCAGTAACCTCCCATTCTTCGCAGGATGTGTACGTCATTGAAGTATATAACTGGTAATTCGAACGGAACACAAAAAATGAATACGTATTTATTTCAAATGAAGAGATACTTTTGAAAATCGAATCCGTAACGGTTAGCGTATTAGACTGTTACACCCAAGTTTGCGGGTTCAAACCCGATCGAAACCGTGGATTTTTAAGGCACGTAGTTGTTTTGAATCGACGCAACACCGACAAACTTCGTTCATTTTTGAAATTTGATGTTTATGGAATATTTCTCTCACCCCAAATTCCAAGTGGGTATTTCACCCTCTCGGATTTTTTCATTTGCGTATGGCTACCCACAATATCCAGATTATGCGCCGGGCCTGCTGCTACATGTGCTCAAATCTCTCGTCTGTTTTCCTGCTATGAATTCCACCTAGAGCAGTGTTGTCCAACTAGCGGCGCCATTTACTGTGGCTCGCGAAAGGTTACGAGACAAACGAAATGGTCCCTTGCATCCATGTCGGGCATTATTAATTTGCTTTTCACGTATACACGTGATATTAGTAAAACTAATTTTCGCATGTGAGCGATATTAGTATATACAAGAGGTCCTAGTGATGTTAATTTTTCATTTAACACAACATATTGCGCCTAGCGCACGCGTTCTGCCGGGGTTTAACAGCCCCTAATGTAAAAATAGGTGACGTTTAGATTTAAGGAAATTTTTGGTAAATTCAGAAATTGAAAATCATCTCAATGTGTTTCACTGCGTTATGCATTATGTGTTATGAATGGTAGAGCTTGATATCATGCATGGATCCATCCTTCCCTTCTCCCGCCCTTGCTCACAGCCGGGCAAACTGCCGAGATCAACAATATGGGAAAGTCCAGTGTGGATCGCTCGAGTAATGAACATATGACCCGCACCCGTATCAAAGGTTTTAGTTGAGGCCCTTGAGGTCTTGCAAGTTGGCCACCCCTGATCGAGAGCAGCAGTAGTCAAGTGGAGACGAAATGGCATCAGAGAAGATGAAAATGACGAGGATTTACAACATTCCCAAGAACTGTACAAGGAATAATCAAGCATGGGGTCCAAATTCTACCACGTGACCCTTCCCGGGTACCTATTTGTTAGCATTAATTATTGTTTTAGGAAATAAATTCGTTACATTATATCACATTGTATAAAATATTACTGTCCTAAAATGTTACAACTGTCTTTTCCAAAAATGATATGAAATAGAATAATGGAAGTGGAATTACAGAACTGGTTATGTTCAAGAGTCGGATATTGCTTTAAGTTATGTAAAAATGTATGTTCTATTTTTAATTTTTCATATTGTTATTGAATCATAAACATTCTAAATTACATTTATCATTTAAAAACCGTAATTATTGATTTTTAATTGTTATTTTTAATTATTTAGTTGTTCGTATTCTTATTGAATTACAAACATTCTAAAAAATAATTACCATTTAAAAACCGTAATTACTGATTTTCCAAGCGAACCTTTTCCCCCATTTCCGTACCATCATTGCCACTGTGCGTCGGCCGCCACGTCGGGCACTTCCTTTGCCTGCGGCTAGGGAGTTACGCTCCCTAGAAGCACTAGCTACGTTCCCCATAGCTTAGTGTTAGTACTCAACAACTATTCAGATTAGAAAAAAATGGATAATTTATGATTTGTAATTGAATGAAATTGTTCACACAACATCCAAGCCACTTGAATCAATAAATATGAAAAATGGCTTGGAAAGTTGGTATATAACTGATAATTTCGAGGAGCAAGGATACACCCCGAAAATGAGACATGTATAGGATATATATATATATATATATATATATATATATATATATATATATATATAACACACACACACACATATATATATACACACACACACACACACACACAATTCAATTCAAATTAGTTTTCATAACTATGTCTACCATTGGTCATTTTCTACAATTTATGCAAATCAGCACAACGTAAACATCGCTCGGGTGCATTGTGAAAATCGAAGAATGGTGCTCATCTGTCTAGAGAGCGCCATTGTTTATTTTTTACAATTTTGTGGGTTGGTCATGTCGGGACCATTGAATTGAGGGATATATTGCATTTAGAAAGACAAAACATGGCTTTAATATTGGATGTGTAGGACAGATTAGAAAATAAATTTGAACTAGCTCAACCCTTGCGATAAGGTGGAACTGAAAGAACAACTAGAGAAAAGTCCTACATTTTCACGGGAAAAAAAAGTTTCCTGAACGACAGATGATCGATAACGTAAAATAACGGACTACGTTGCTTATAAACCTCTGCTCGTGCGTCTTTACAAACCTACCTAACACATTATTTGCTCTATAACGGCTTCATGACGTTAATAACAATAACAGTTCGTCGACCGTTAGGAGCAGTCGAAACAAATGGGCTGTAGTAAAGGCAGAGTATGAGTACTTCCTATTCAAAGCAAACATATTTCTTATTTATGATAATTTACGTGTAAGGAAGTATTGCGTAATTGTTGTTTACGAAATAAGTATCGTAAGACATTACAATACGAGATTGCAGAATTATCAAATGAGGCGGTTAGGCCGAGTTTGATAACCAATCAAGAACCAAAGTGGATAAACGATGAAGTAATTGGTCAAAATGTTTAAACTCCATAAGAGCTTAGGGTAAGGATGTGTTTACCCTTAATGTTCACTTCACTTACAGTGCCAACGAATTCCGCCAAACGCAATGCCTAACCTGAAGCAAAGATTCATATTCTACGTTAACAGAATTTCGCCCTAAAGTATTAAGGAATTAATGCAATTTGATCACTTTGTTTCTCAAGTATTCTACAACCCACGACCGACATCACAGATAACGGAGTTGGTACAGTGTGAACTGTGCGATCATCTCAGTTTACAAACTTCATTCGCGTCCGTTATTTGCTCTTTTTCGGCCAAAATATGGTAATAACCATTAAAAATCAGTGGATCGCTATTGCAGTGTATTAAATAAATACAATTCAAGTTCAAATCAGTTCATACAATTAAGATTTACTATGTATTAACTACACTGTAATTTTATTAAAGTATTAAATAATTAAGTATATATAAGTTATTATAAATAAGTTATATGGTATATTTAAGTTAAAAGTTATTATATATACTTCAGTTCAGTATGTGTGTGTATGTATGTGTGTGTGTATATATATATATATATATATATATATAATATATATATATAAATTTAGTATATAAAAGTAATAGTAATACTTTAATATTAAAATATTAAAGTATTGACTACACTTTACTATATTACACTAGTTTTAAAAATCAAATATGCGAATTATGTTGTGCACCGCAAGCATTTGGTTCATAATTCCTGATTTCTAGATCGCAACTTCGATGTTATTCAGTATCATGGGTCGAAGCGAGGCGTGTAGTTGACAAAGACATCCATAGATCGCACTTCAAGGCCCTCTGGCGTAGAGCCCACCTCGTCGATTAACTTTGAAAAATCAAGGCCTCCACATGTTCGATTTAATTCAAACCACTCATTAAATTCGCCCGATACTAATAAAAACAAAGTGTGAAAATTTCATCGAAATCGGTCGAATAGTTTTCCCGTCTATATGCGACAGACAAACGCACATTCCTTTTAAATATAATAAATTACTAATTATTATAAATTATTAAATATTATAAACTATCATAAATTACAGTCGACTCCGGTTATAATGAACTCGGTTACAGTGAACTTGTCATTGGTTCCGTTTCACTTACATTACAAATACGCATAAGAAGAGTCGGTTATAGTGAACCTGAACCTCGGCTATAGTGAACGTAGGAAATGCAATGTCCTGGAAATTAATTCCCTTCTGGAAAAAGATATATCACCTCCGTGCCACAATTTCCACCACTAGGAAGCTAAAAAAAAAAATAGTGTCTCCTTGACGCTAAGGTAAGAGGACCCGGAATGGGAGACCTTACTGATGACCTTACACCCACGTCTTCACTGCGGAAACAAAGGCCGTGCCCTGCGTGGGCTACAACTGGCGGCGGCGTCGCGCGATTGCTTGCTTCACTATCAAACTTTTAAACTAGGAAAACTAGGACTACTAGGCAACTACTACTTTAAACTAGGAAAAATATTAAACTAGGAAAAACATCTTCAATTAATTCAAGAATTTAATTTAAATTTTCAAAAGACTTACTACAACCTCCCTAATTTCACCACTATATATATAATTAATACTATACAATTGCCAATATATTATACCTTTGTTTTGTTTTACAAAAATAAAAAATGTATCTAATCAATCAAAACAACATATTAGAGGTCCCCGTAAGGATATCCCTCAGTATTTATGTACACAAGTTAAATTGTATCCTTTAATTAATGTATAAATCAATTGGTTATTATTTGAATTAGTTATATTAATGTATTCAATACCTTGGATGATTCTGTCTGTAATCGAACAAGGATAAAACAATTTTTTTAAAAAACTATCAAACTTGGTATTTCTTGATATTCCGAGGGACAAAGCGCGTTGACTTCTACGTAAGTGACAGGAAGAACGCAACAGGCTGCCCCAGCCTGGCAATTACCCGCCGTGCCGCGCGGAAAAGCGATCAGTTTCAATAGCCGCTTACGCCATCCCACTACCGAAAGCATCTCTTAAGTTATTTGGCGAGTAAAAGAGCCTTACGAGAGTGGGATGGTGTTCCAACAGTACACGAGGTATTGAAGGATGTCAAGTCTGCATTACAATACGTAGACCCAGGGGACTTAAGAATGGAGTGAACATGAACTCTGGAGAAGAATCTGGAGAAATTACTAATGATTTTTTTTTCGAGGCAAACAATTGAAAATAACTGATTTTTGAATGACACATAAAGATATTAAAACTGTCAGTTCACGTTGTTAATGTATTTTGCTGTATCGCTATATTAATAAAATCAATCTTTATGGATAAATTCTATTTAATTTTGACATCATCGGATATAGTGAACCTCGGATATAATGAACCAAACATGTTAGTCCCCAGATGTTCCCTATAACCGGAGTCGACTGTATTATAAATTATCATAAATTATTAAATATTATAAATTATTATAACTTATACAATAAATGAAATTAAATCATTCCCTATATAAATATTGATGAGAAACGTCTACGACGTGTGGGCGACGGCCGAGCCCTATAACGCAGCGTAGCCGCGTGAGGATTCCGTGTTAGCACTTACTCCCTCGGCGCGGCAGATGCCTCATCTCAGCTCACCTTATGCAGCAACCAGGGCCGCGCCTCCTCCGCCGCCGCCGCTGCCGCCTCCTCCTCCTCCACCTCCTCCGCCTCCGCCCTGCGAACACAGCGCCGGGGGCGCGGTTCAGCACGCAACGCACAGCAACTCCTCACGTCGCAGCCGTCACACAATCGAAATGGCATTCCTGTGTGTGCGACGAACGTTCCATTCACACGAAGATTACACTGACAGAAATTTCTGCATTACTTTTAATGTAAAAGTACATGAAAGTAATTTTCATGTACGTAAATTAAATTTTATGTACACATACAGTAACTTTAATGTAGTTACATTAAATTTAATGTGCGTGCGCATTAAATTTAATACAAGTTAAGTTAACAATCGTACATTAAATATACATTGATTTTCATTTAAACATTAAATGTAATGTACAGGTACATTAATCTCCCTTTAATGTGCAAGGTACGTTAAAATTCATGCAGTCGTACATTAAATCTACATTAAATTTAATGTAATATCTGACGGTGTACTTCACTAGTGTGATCTCCCTGGCAGGAATTGCCGCGACGAAGTTTTAACTTTCACAAACTACTACGTGGTGTAGAGAAAGTGTTGAAATACTGCAACGAAAAGTGGTGATTTTGCGATAGAAGTACTAGCAATAAGGGTAGCTGATACCCAAGAAGCGTTTTTTCTTAAATGTTGTAAATTACTTTATTACACTGTGAACTCGAATCTTCGTTCATTTGGTCCTTGATACCGAAAAATTCGTTACCGCAAAACGTCCGCAAACAATGCTAGTGCTTACACCGTACGGAGGATTTTCATCGAATTTGATATTTCACAACTAACCTGGCTAATGCCGCGGCCCCATCAATTTGTCACACATTTTGATTTTTGGTGGTTCTTTGTATGAAGAACCAACACTTTCAAAATCTTCTCAAAAATGGCTGCAATTTCCTTTCTGTTTTGTAGGAATATAGCGACGTACGTTTATAAAAATTCGCAAAACTATTTTCGTTGCAATCCTTTAATCTTCGAAAAATTGTCAACATTGAAAATTTTCCCGGCGTCTTTTTCAAATAAAAAAGTTTCAAAGGTAAAATTTAAATAATCGACCTCCGCAAAAAACTAACAACTTAATCTCGATTAAGTAAAAAACAATAATTTCATGTACTTAATACAAAACCTCAGATTGCTAAAAAGAAATCGTGTCCACATATGCGGCGTAACACCGTGTCCTAAGCACCAAGAACCTCTTGTGGCTGCCTAGCAGAACACTGCAGACGCCCAGAGCTGTGTGTGCTCATGTCAAACGAAAGCCACCGGGATTTCAACGGAATGTAAAACACTCGAGAAGCTCAGAGAAACTTCGCATAACAGCCCGACCTTGCTGTTTCTATCTCGAAATAAAAGCGAACCTTGACGGGTAAAGTGCTTCTATATTAACCATCGGAATATCAAGCTTTGAGATTTGCCAAGCGGTGGGAGACAAAATCCACCAGAGAAAGGTTGTGACCGTTTTATTTATTTTTAAAGTAATAAATCAACACAAAATAAATTAAATGAATAAGGCATTTCTGGGCAACGTGCGCTTAAAATATCTAAGAGTAAGATAATAAAAATAACATCGTAGAAAACAGACTTTACTTTAAAGCAATTAGTACGATTAGACTGATCTAGGTTTCCGGTAACCTCATAGCCTTAATTAACCGACCCTTTCTTACACAACAATTTTTTGCCGGAATTATTAGATACCGCTTAAGATAAATTTCATTCTTTATTATTATCTTACATATTTCTGATTCAATTTTAAAAAAATATTTGCACTCCATTCTCTTATACTAGAAATGTTAACAAATCCAAAAGCACAAGTAAAGATATAACACCTTCAGAAAGATAACCTAATTTTGTATATCAAATTATTTGTGACGACCAACCATAAATATATCCGAACTTCAAAAGCATTTTTAGACACTTAAATAAAAGGTCAGTTAAATGATTTAAAATTCGATTCTATCTAACATATTGTGGTAGCAAAACCGACTCGCTTCAGGACATAATTTTAAATGCAATGACATCAACATTTTAGATCGAGAAGTATATTATCAATTGAGAATGCTATCACATGATATAAATACCGGATTCCAAAATTTTGAAATTTTAAGATATCTTATTGAAATGCCTTTTAAGTTATCCGAAGAAAAAGTGTAATCAGCAAATTTTGAGCAATTTTGTTTTTTAATTGAAAATGTCAATCGCTTTCGAATTCAATCCAACACATCAACCAGATCCATTGAGGAATATCATATTTAATGAATATTCTGCTTTAGTTTTAGCTGCTAGCGCTGTTCACGGACGGAGAGAAAGTTTTGTCGTCAACCAATTTTTCTATATCAAGGGCCTGCAAAACGCGGATTGTAAGAACAGAACGTGTTAGAGGAAGTAATTTTCCACATACAGCAAAAGGGATTCTGTATCTGATTCTGTATGTATATTATCCATTTTCTCGATATCAGGGACCTACAATACGAATTTTTCTGCTGAATAATCGCCGTCTTCGCCGCAGCAATACACAACATTCTCTATACTACTATGTATGCGAGGAAGAAAAAGCAAAGCAATGTTTGATGCCGATTGTGAAGCCCCGAGTTACCTAAAGAGATTGTCTACGGCCCATTTAAAAACTTGGGAGTTAAACTCCACCACCACGACTGGCGGAGAACATTGGAGAGCCCTCCTAATGTTTGGTACCGAATGTGAATGCGGAGGTCGGTAGCGGAACTGCTTCATCACGCTCTGAAGTCACAGAGGTTAAGTGGCTCGAGACACCGAGGGTCCCAGGATGGGTGACCTTCTGGGAACCCCGGATACTAACGGCTCTGAGACCCTGAACGATGTGTCAAAAAGTCAATGACATGACAAAAGTCTACGTTCAAGGAGAATTACTCCATGTTTGATCACTTACAACTACGTTACACGAGAATAAACCAGTGTTCAAAGCCAAATAAAGGCTTGGAACTTTGTTGCCAGAGTAGCAAGCGAAAAGCCCCATGTCAACTAGAAAGGTGGAAAGGAATTTTCGAGACACAAAATACCCAGTAATACAGTCCGTGTAGTTCTTTTGTTTTTTATTGAATAATTGATTAGCGATTCCGGGGGCGTCAACAGCTGAGTTCATTAGTCCCGTAAGTGTATACGTGGGGTTTTTCCAATCTGGCCGATAACAGTTCATCAGCTGTCACGGTGTCATCCAATCGACAGCTAAAATGTCATCACGGTGACGTCACTGTGGTGACTTTTAAGCTCCCGATTGGACGAAACCGTAACAGCTGATGAACTGTCATCCGTCAGGTTGCAGAAAACCAAGAATATTTTTTTTATCGCGCGAGGTGGCGGTGATCTTTCCCCACTGGTTGGCGAGATCCGGAACAGGCTTACGTCGACTTGCGGGGATTTTCGCCAACCAGATATTCTCTACCAGCGTGGCACTGCCCCAGTCAGGACAAGTTAGTTCCTTTGGCAGCCCCTTCTAACAATAAGGGTAAGTGAAGGGCCCCTTCATGCGTAGACACAGCAGCGCGCTTCCGAACACCGCGACTGGTAGCAAAGCATGGGTCTTCCCACGTGTGGCGTGTTCGCGCTGTCGTGTCTTTGCAGTCATGAAGGGCATCCGGACCAATGTTAGCAAAGCATGGGTTCTTCCCACTGAGATACTCGGCGCGGCGTTTTACTTCCTGCGGTCCCTTTGTTCGTCGTCGCTGAAAGACGGCTCCACACATTCGACATTCGCCAAGCAGCGAGCTAGTGCTCGACCAATCCCGAGCAGCTGACGTGTTCGGCGAATGTTCGCTCCCTTTCATGTCTCCAAAAGACCGACACCCGGTGGGTAGGGTGAGCACCGAATGTTAGTCACTCGGCAAATAGCAAGCAACTCAACCACACTTCTCGGGATTCGTCGCGCGGTTGCTCGGTAGTCATTCATCAATGCACATTTTATCGCGGGAGGGAACTCCCGCTGAATGGCGAGATCCAGCGCCGATCTACGTCGGCTTACGGGATCATCCCCAACCAGATGTCTCCCACCAGCCGGCCACCCCAGCCGCGAAAATCTCTAAGCTCCCCACTGGTCTCCCAATATGTGTGGTAGTGTAGTACGTGTGCGTATATGTGAGTAAATAGTGAGCACATGACAAGGAAGAACGAAAGATCGGTCTGTGGCCCGTTTATTAAGAGTATTGCTCCGGCGTTCGCCGGGAAACTGCCAATCAGAGTAGCTGGCCGATGAAATTCTCCTCTGGTCAGAAGCTGAACACAACTGCTACCTAGCGAGAACCGAATATCCTTCCACCCACGGGAATTGAACCCTACGACCCCCGGCCACATACACTTCAATAAATAAACGAATCAAATTCGTCAATTTCCATGTTGAATGAGCCAAATCAACCAAATAATTCAAGTTTATTTGATTCCGTTCTGCCGACATCGAAGGTCAGCTGTGTTATCCAGATCTGCTGAGTGCACCTTGATGAGCGTTCGAAATAGTCGGTCGTAAAAAGCAACATTCTCCAAAATTCGGCCAAACACCGATCCACTCTGAACGTGCCTTGAAACTGTTCCAAAGGGCCCGCTGGTTACAAGTCATCCTCCAGCATGAACTCGCGAATGGGCAAACACAAGAGAGCCGGTGTGCTGAGATCAACCATCTGCAAATACGTGCTGCATTTGCTTTCTACCAGAGTACTTGATAATAACCTTAAACAGCAGTAGGCACACGTGTACCTAGCTCGTACCCGCATGCCTTCAATGAACGCGAATCGTAACATCTACATAAAGTAGCACAATTCGTTTACAGTTATTTATGGTATAATTGTTGTAAAGCAACTGATTACAATACGAGATTGGAAAATTGCCAAACGAGGCATTTAGACCGAGTTTGGTAACCAATTGAGTATTGTAATCAGATGTTACGACACGAATATCGTACAACGTTTTATCCACTTTGTAAAACTTTGTTAGATTTCATGCGAAATTTCGTCCTACGCCTTCATTTAGTATTCAATTTTTTTTTCTTTTTTAAGTGGCAACACTGTTCTCAACAAGGTGAACAATTAAAAAACACTGGGTGTATACTTTTCGACAGGAGTGAATACGCATGAAGGGGCCCTTGACTTACCCTTATTGTTAGAAGGGGCTGCCAAAGGAACTAACTTGTCCTGACTGGGGCGGTGCCACGCTGGTAGGGAATATCTGGTTGGTTCTGATTCAGAAATAGAAATAGCAAAAAATGCTGCTATAGAAACATTGTTACCCCAAAAAATCAAGAAAGAAATATGTGCCAGAGTTATTAATTTTCAAACATTGGTGTCAAAAAAGGTTCATTCCACATCGGAAAAAGTTTTGATTGCTTACTTTTCCGGCAAGTCAGAGAACGAGATACCATGTAGCCTTTGGACCCACAACTCTATGTTAAAGAGTAATTTCAAAATTCAAAATTTATTGCTTATTTATCCTTGAAAATAGATTTTACTACATGGGAGTTTTTTTTTCTCCCTTTCAAAATTCAAAATTTAAGTAGTATATGACTTAGTGTAGGGATCACAGAATTTTGAAAATGTGTACACAATTCACTTTTCCCCTAGCACGTCATACGCAGTTTTTAACTGTTTTTTGACGTTAAATAAATAAATAAATAAATAAAGAGTACAATATCACTTAATGTCATTATTGATATAAGGAAGTGTACTCTGTTATAAGCGTTTTTAAAGAGGAATAGTGGAATTTCAAAAGAAGAGTGGCATCGTACGCCATTACTTTAACGCCCTAGTGTCGTAATGAAGTATATTACCACACTAGGACGGTAAAGTACTTCATTACGAACCTGATTATCATGGCATAAGGTTTAACTTTACCAAACCAAAGTGGATAAAAAATATTTTTATTCTGAGTCATGTGTTCGTCAACTAATCATCGATTTACCACAGCTATTCATTAGAACATGTTTAAAACGTTCTGGAAACTAAAACGTAAGTAAAGAAGTATTACTTGAATCAGGATTTTTCTATTTGGGCGAGCGGAGGCTATTGATGTTGTGTCCAGCTAACGTGATGTTTTTTAAAAAGAATTTTTCCTTAAGAATGCTTTTAATTTTATTTTTATTTTTTGACTTAGATATAATTAAGCATTCAATTGAAATATTGAATGACGTTACTATAGAAGATAAGTGAAAAGTATGTATTTGATGCTATTAAGAATTAAGAAATAAGTCACTTTTATTTCATATTTTTCTTATATTTCCTTTTGTCCTTCCGTACTTTAATGATATTTCTTACATTTTTCTTTTCCACGTCTGAAAATGGGAAAAATGCTCCCGAAAGTCGACTTTGAGATGTAATAATAAATATTAAAACTTTTATTGTTGTGGTTTGTTTATTTCTTAATTCATATTATGGAGTACTACAAGAAATCTGCTATCACCACTGAATGTCTTCGATGTGTTACTGACAAATAATATTTTACGAATATGTATCTTCGGCTTCTGACGAGGGCTGAAATAACATAAGCCCTCTCAGTCTTTGGCTTCAGTGACGTATATGTTTATTAAATGTTTATTAACTGAACATAATAAATGACCTCAACAGCTCTGTCTTTTCTCCAGCAGATTTTGTTTTTCGTTGGTGGATCATTCAAAAATATGAGGAATGTTAAAGGTGTAATGGATATTTCTCCACCAAGATTTTTTAAAATTAATTAAATACAACTGTTAAGTTTCGTCCGAGCAACGACTCACAAACGGCAGTACAATCGTTTTATAAATCCCACAAGCTGGTACGCAACTTGTGTTTGTAAGTGCCTTACAGCATTGAACATTTTCAATGTAATTATGCCTTATTTTCCTTGGCGATGCCCAGACCACGAGGCGTGCTCCGCCTAACCACGCAAATTCCGCTCTCACCGTTTAGCAGAGAAAAGAGGTATCTTATCAGTCGAGCGACGAAACTGGCGATTTTGTATTTTGCTCAGAGGCTTCTTTTACGTTTGAGGATCTTTTACGTACAGAAAACCTACAACATGGGACAACCGGCTTTACTTCCCATCCGAAGGATTTTTTAAGGAGTACTTAAAAATCCACGACTTCGTTCGGATTTCAAACGCAATTTTCTGATCATTTGACGGAATTGTTAGTTGTTCGGTAAGATCGCAAGTAGCGGAGGTCAACCTAAGTTAAAGTACTATTGCCAACTTATGAAAAATCATACGATACTAAATTTCATATTAATTATTGTTTTTCTAGAGCAACAATTAAATACTTCTCTTTTAACTATTAATACAGAAAAGTCTGAAGTGTGTGTGAGATTTTCGAATTTTAAGCTTCTAAATGCTTTTCCACTTAGTCAAACGGATTTATTAAGACTGGATTTATTTGAGAATTTCCAAAGCACGACTGGTATTTACTAGGACTATTTCAGGAATGAAATTGCGTCCTACAAAGTTCCAAAATGCGCCATATAGTGAAAATAACTGAAAGCATGTTAAATATGTTTATAATCGTTTATGTCATAGTGCATACGCGTTTTATTGCAAGCAACACAGCTATCGATACATACCACCTCCTAAAACACATGAGTCGCAGCTTATTATTGCCCAGCAGAGAGAAAATCTTACGTCAATTCAATTGTTGTCTGTCTGTACTAACCGAATTAACTCAACATATACCGAATCTATCAACATGAAATTTAAACACATTATAGATATCTACTACTCATGGGACCCAACTTAATCTTTGTTTCACCTTCCCAAACGGATGCTGTATGTTGATCGCCCCACATCATCTTGCTCTTCTGTGCAATAACAATAGTTACAATAGTAATAACAATATGTGGTGAATCGTGGGTGTAGGTCAATAAAAAGTTTGTCTCTTTTACATAGCCAGCGAATCTCCGCATATATTTTTAATTCGAGGTCAAGATCAATATTAGTGATAACAGCGACAATAGTAACAATAACAATAATATTAATAATATTTAATGCGAAAAAGAGTAAAAAATTGTGAGTGATTTACTACGTCTACTATGTATTCTGTGCTTGTTTTCATAAGTCTGGGATCCCTACCAATCCATATACAAGTTGAGTTCTGAATACATATGCAAATAAGCGTTTATTCAAGAATTGATAAGGCAAATCAGCTACAGATTTTGAGTCTTATCCCTCATCGTGTCCTTCGTGAAGGAATCGACGTACTTCCGCGAGAACATGGAGAACGATAATTTGAATAACTATATTTCGCACTGAATTCTTGAAAACGGGTCTAGAGTGAAGTCACATTTAATGCAATTGATTTACAATAATAATGTTAATGATCTCGAAGTCAGCAGAACCAGTCGGGGTTGAAGAGTGGACCAAAAGGGCTCTATCGTGAGTGACCGGGCGGGCGGACGGACACACGCAGATTACTCTGATTATTATGTTATCAACCTTTCATTTCAAAATGAAATTCGTAGAGCATTCGTAAATAATTCTGCTTTACTGATACCTTTTTTTGACTCCAGATAAATACATAAGTCTACGTCATCATTTAAAATCGAGGGCCACATTTATCATCAAATATGCCCATTATTTCCATATATGGAGATCATAATGAACTCATTATTATCGACGTGTCTTTTTAATAGTGGATTAACAATGTGTCAAAGGAGATATTGTACTAAAAAGACATGATAGTACATTAGAGCGAATTGCTGAAACCCTGAAAGCTATAGAATGATTTTCCTAAGGATGAGCCAAAGTGACAGTTCGCGAAAACAACTGAACATCACATGTATTTCAGAGACGTATCCCTCCGCCACGACAGCCGTTCAGCCCCTTCGTAAAGTGTTTGGTTATGGCTTCTGAGAAGACATCACAATCCAAAAGTAAGAATTTCGCTGATGTATATGCACGTACGCGAGTCCGGGAAATAAATTTAATTACATATGTGGAAAATCTCTTAACATGCTCTCACAACGTGCCCTGTGTGGCGTTATACACACGTGCCCTGTGTGGCGTTTAATAACAAAACTGCGAGCGTGAAGGTTTCAAGCCAAAACGTTTCCCAAACAATTTATTGTAGAACCCTATGGGAGGAAACAGCAACCATCTTTACAGGTGGTGATCCTCGAAGATGAAAGGAAAAGATTTACTTGGGAAGCACCGTATGTCTGTAGAAATTGACAGTCGATTGATACCCTCACTCGCCTGCGTCGACACGAAAGTTTCAGGATCACATTTATGTCTAACTATGCAGTAGCGGGAAATTAAATACATATTCAAACATGTTAACAAAGGTTCCTATCTTGCTGTGACTGGTTTTCAAAATCAGAATGATAAGATTACTACTTATCAAAGTGACAGATACATAAATACACCAGAAACAGTTTTGAGAATTCTATATTCAATAGCAATATCCATATTCACGAGCGATTTCCAACACTAAACCATTTGGATGTGCACCTACGAATGGACAAAGAATGTATTTCATTTTGGAGGAAGAAGTAGAAAATAAACTCGAAAATCCTAGAAATAAACTCTGACAGCATTCATTTTCTTTGTCTCAAACTGATTTGTTCGCAAGAACCTTAATTGACAAACATATTCTTGCTTACTACACTTGTAACAAGCAAAAATGTTTACGTAAACGAAGACGTATTTCTGATGCTAGATATCCCAGCGTTGTCAGAGACCACGTCCTCGGAAAGGTATATAAATATTATTTACCACAACAATGAGAAGTGCTCGCGTCTTCGCTTTTAGTGAAGGGGTAGGAAAACTTATTTTACCGCATACTTAGTCCTGGGTTTATTGGAAAAAGACGATCACCGATACAAAACATTGACAGAAGCTAATGAGTTCTAATGCTTGTATACTAAGAGAGGTTTTCGCAATTGTGTTGATTTTCTGCAATGTTTGTTGGCAGTTCCCGCAGAATCTTTACCGCTCTATTGCGCGTGCTATTTTTTTTATCAAGTTTACTTTACGAAACAAGTGTGAACATATCTGATTCTGTATACCTTTTTCTTAGCTAAAATTTTTAATTATATTGGGATATTCAAATACCCCGCGCGAGTAAACTCGTCCCAATTGAGATCGCGAGTGCAGCAATGCAATATCCGCATTCCTGAAGCATTTCGGGTTGTCTAGCAGTGGTGCCAACTGGACGGAGAGTGACGGTGGTGAGGTTATGCGGAGAAACCTGTATTAAGCGACCGCTGTTTGTTCCGTGAAAAAGTTCTTTCAGAAGCATTGTCGCTTCAGAGAGGGGAACCTTTTTTTAACAAAAGAATGGTATATTCTTTCTAGACATGAACGTTTGGGAAAGAGCCAATTATGTCTCGTGTTTAAGAAGTGTTTTTAGTATACGAGCATCAATTATGAAAAAAATGAAACATTTCGATGAAGATTTAATTTGCCGTTTTTGCTCTTTGTCGTAAATTACTTTTCAGAAATATTAAGTTAATTTTAAATATATTTACCCCAAGGGGGAAAAAATAAACGTGTGAATATTTCCAGTTTTAGAACTCCCCAATAATTTTCGATCGGTAACGAACCTCCATTTTCCTCTGTAGACTCAATACGAGACTCAATATTCTATTTAGCTTATTTAGTTCACATGACACTTGCGTGTCTTGGAAACGCAAAACCTCACTTTTATCGCACTTCTTCGCAATACAAAACAAAATTAAAAACTTCACGCGATGTGCCCCACGCCCGGTGAGCTATGGCCATGCCGGACATAGTAGATATTCTACCGCAGAAGATCTTCTTTCAGGAAGGAAGTCAGGTAAAGGTTCTGGTAATTCAAAGAATTAAATATTCTGCCTCTTTTATATCCGCCGTCTCATTACAAGAAATGGAACTGAAATGGGGAGAGCAGCTGTGATAACGCATAAGTGGCCACGGTTTATTGTTACTTGATTCCCGGATACCCCAGTCCTATGTCGTGGAAAATGAAGCTGGGGCACAGGAATGAAGTGCTAATGCTGTTTGCAACGTTGCTGACTATCATTTTAACTACCGAAAAATCCGGTCAGGGCCTGGGTGGTTGGGAAGAAAGTGGTCTGTTAACAGGGGTATAATTTGCAAGCAATACATGGGTTTCCCCAATTCATGGTTCCCCATTCAAAAATCTGGTCAGGGCCTGGATGGTTGGGGAGAAAGTGGTTGTTAAGGGGTATAATTTGCAAGCAATACATGGGTTTCCCCAATTCATGGTTCCCCATTCAAAAATCTGGTCAGGGCCTGGATGGTTGGGGAGAAAGTGGTCTGTTAACAGGGGTATAATTTGCAAGCAATACATGGGTTTCCCCAATTCATGGTTCCCCATTCAAAAATCTGGTCAGGGCATGGATGGTTGGGGAGAAAGTGGTCTGTTAACAGGGGTATAATTTGCAAGCAATACATGGGTTTCCCCAATTCATGGTTCGTTTCCAATAAAAATCGGTCTTTGAGAGAGATGGTCGTTTAATTGTGGTGACCTTACAGAGAGGTTTCGCTGTGGTTATTTATAAGTCCTGTGTTAGTCTATAAGAACTAGGTCGAAACGAATTGTCACGATAGCGAAACTATGACTCGCCGAGGACGCGTGAGATTCATCGCTGTGAAATATGAAAATTATCATAGGCAATATCACGAGTGTTTTGGAAATTGTCGATAAATCCCCGACTCGCGAAGCGAGGAGGGGACTTATCTGAGTATTTCCAAAGCCCGATTGGTATTTACTAGGACTATTCCACGAATGAAATTACGTCCTACAAAGTTCCAAAGTGCGCCATGTATTGAAAATAACTGAAAGCATGATAAAAAATGTTTAAAATAGGTTATGTTACAGTGCATACGCGGTTTATTGCTAGCAACCCAGCACAATACATACCACCACCTAAAATAGATAAGTCGCAGCTTATTATTGCCCAGTAGGGAGAAGAGAAAAGAAAATAATCAGATAGAAAAGGCGAAATTTTTTTAAAGAGACACCGCATTTTGGGGCATTTTGTATGTATAGTTAAACACTATTAGTTTTAATTTCACGAGTGGAATAGTCATGTTAAAATAACAAACTTAGAAAATAAACATTTTGCAAAAATCGCTTTGAAGAAATAAGTTTTTATGACCCTTAGTTATGTATGAACAAATTGGTAAATGCGTTGCTAGTTGATTGTTTACTGTTCGGGAATTTCAGATGCTAGCTTTTATATTTATTTTCTTCGAACGATATAATTTAAAACTGTACTCTGTACTGATAGCGGAAGGGGAGGGGAGTACTGCCTTGACGCTTCCGCCGTCCTTGGAATAATCGCCTCCGCTTCCCACTGCACACAAGGCACGAGGTGGTAAATAGGTCCCAGCGGAGTATCGCCAGTTCTTGCAGTAGGCTTAGCTGCCTCATAGCTAACGAAATCCAATCTCAATTAAATAAAATAGAAATCTGGGCAACGAAATGGAAGATTAAAATCAACCCCGCGAAATCTACAGCTAAAGTCTTCACTTTCAGACCATATTCCTTCCCCATGCCAATTAAATTGAACGACAATACAATCCCTTGGACTCCTCATAACAATGCCGTTAAATACCTGGGTCTTCACATGGATACTACACTCAACTGGAAAATACACATTGATACAAAAGTCCAACAAGCCAAAGCCAAAATAATACAGCTAAAATCACTTATAAATAACAGTAAACTATCACTAAATAACGGTATCACCTTGTACAAAACCATCATTAGACCTGTTCTCCTGTACGCTTGTCCAATTTGGACAAAGTATAATATCAACAAAATTCAGGTTATTCAGAATAAATACCTAAGAAATTATCACCCACGCCCCCTGGTTCATTTCCAATACGCAATTACACCACGCACTTAACCTAAAACCCATCGCACATCACATAGCCTTTCTTGCCAATGACTTTTATTCCAATCTAACCCTCATCACTCATGATAGACATATAAATTTAGGAAAATATAATGAAAATCCAACTAGAATAAAAAACAGATATCCAGTTCATTCTTTTCTCAATATTTTTTCAAACCTCAGTAATTTTTAGAGGTGCTCGGTGAGTCCCCTCGTCAATTGTAGTTTCGAGTTAGTATATAAGAATTAGATATAAGTCAACTATACAAATGAAGAGTTTCATGTAAACTAAAGTTTGTAAGTCAATCCTATGCAGAATAAAAAAAAGGCCTAGCTGTGTCGAAGTCAACCAATGGAGAGGGAATTCTATTGACCAGTTGGTCTGATTGGCAGTTTTCCGTGGTTCCTCCGACTAATACCGCTCACGAATGCCGAGCAGTACCCAAACAAATTGGCCTCGAACCGCGCGCGATCTTTTGTTTATCATCCTTGTCCCTCATCTCCCCTTAAACACTCAGTTACTTTCGTTATACACATATATCATTAACACACGTATGTCGGTAGCTTAGAGCTTGACTCACTCGCCGGAAAAATATTCGCCCACATTCCTGCACCGGAGCTCCTGTCGCGGTGTCTCTGTAAATAGAGGGACTGACACGGCCGATGAATTTATAACCTGACGTCATGGCGTTTCCCACCAAACGGCGGATATCACGGAAATATCAAGGCTGGCACACAAATATTGGACCGGCGACAAGAATCAGTTCTGGCAGATGCACAGCATTTCCGCATTTTATTCATTTCGGCACTTTGTCAAATTCATAATCCACACGAACCAAAACGGATCTTTGAAAAAATCCCCTTTTTTACGTAATATTACAAAACCTTTTCTAATACATTTAATACATAAAAGTTTAGTACATCAGTAGTACACAAAATGTTCTTTAATACACCAGTAGCACATAAAATGTTCATTTTTTGTAGACACAAACAACTGTTTTTCATAATGATACGAAGACCTTGGAGCAATAACATGCTATGCTATGCCACATTTCTGATGAAATTGAGATATTGGTGTATTTCGACGGCCCATTGTTGTATCTAAAGTTGGGTTTTTATTTTAAAGACTTGCGGCAAGATGGCAGTGTAATTAATAAATTAATAGGAAGTTTGTGCACCCTCGAACGTCAAAGCACTATCAATCTTCTGTGCTCGCACAGTTCAAGTTTCGCATCACTTTAGTTCATCTGCGCATGCGCAGAAGATCGATAGTGCTGCCCGATATGGCGTGCACAAACTCTCTTAATGTTCTTTATCCAAATGTGTAGAATGGAAAGTCTAAACCTCTACTTTCCTTTTTCTCAAAACTTATATATAGTGGCATACCATGTCATTCTCCCAATTATTGTAAGTGATTCCGGGCGCGCCAACTACCGAGGTCGTTATTCCCGTAAGTGTAGTGCATGCTTTTTTCATCAAGAGGTGGCGGTGATCTACCCCCGCTGGATGGCGAGATCCGGCAGCGGCCTACTGTAGCGGGTTTTTTCCCCTCCACCAGGTGCCTCTCACCAGAGGGGCACCGCCCCAACCTGGACAAGCTCTAGGTTCCCGACCAATATATTTTTGCGGAAATAATAATTGACGTCAATAACTAGGGTTGCCAACAATGTTCAAGTAAAAGGGAGGACACTCGGCAAACAAAAAAATGCATCAACACATTTCTTTTTATATTTACTTATTTAATTTAGACTAACATCGGCTCTATTTCTTTCTTCTCTCCGTTTACGATTCAAGTGAAAAGATTCGTTCACAAAATGCAGATGAAGAGGATCTTAGCGTTATTTTAGTCGCTACACACAGACTCTTTCAGACATGCGTGTGTCAGCATTTAGAAAAAGGGTATTCAAGTTTTCTATTTTAAATTAAACACTAAACGATAAAACGCAGCAGATGTTAGTCATGTGCCAAAATAAATGACAACAAATGTTAAAAATTTACTAAATAGAGGATATTTATAATACAAAGGAGGACGAGAGGACAATTGAGGTCAGTGGAGGACTGTCAATAGAGGACGGTTCACAACCTTATCAATAACAGAAGTTAGTTCCGCAATTAATTTGCTAAAATAATTAGTTTATTCGTTATTTCTAAACATATTTTTCTGACTTGTAGACCCACGAGAAGGGGAAGACCTGCATGAACAGTTTTCCATCACCGGGAAGTGTGTTATAAGTTTTCATAAAGTAATGAATGCTTCCACGGCATTTAGAATAATATTATAAAACAGGTACTTAACTAATCATAGCAAAGTGCGCATTGAGGCTTAATTAATCACTGATCATCGTTCAACTGTGGATACTACTGAAATTGTACTGCCGACCCTTAAGGTGGTGACAGTAACCCTGGCAGACCTTCCCGTGTCCAAAAATCAGATTAATATTCCAAAGCTTCTGATGGGGACTGAATCAGGTATTAAGCTGATGAAGAACAGTTTCCACCCTTTGATAAGTTAATTTTTAAATAAATTTGGTCCTCACTCAATTGACATTGTTAAATCATACATGCCTCGCGTGGGAGAAGTCACCGTGACCTCAAGTACAGTGAATGCAGGGTTATTTGTGTTTCAAGTTGTTCTCTGGATCAGTTCTGGATACTGAAAACAGTAACGAAAGCATAATACAGTAACGAAAGCATGTTGCACGGGCATGAACCAACAATGAAACTGACAAATGAAAGTTTACATCTAGGCAAAAGTGAATAAAACTCTTGTTTGTTCTAAAACAGCTCCCCCCCCCCGATACTTCTCTGGATTCGCCTAGTTTTTTTTTTTGTTGTTGTTGTTGTTGTTGTTTTTTTATTGGTAAGTGATTACATTAAATTGTTCGAATACGTAGCTCGATTACGTAGCTTCACCTGGATTCCTACACCGCAAGAATTCGCTCGTGTGTTGACTTTAAAAAAGAATTAAGTTCACGTGAGAGATCACGAGAAAATTAACGGGATGCTCGGACGACGAAAATCTTCGCCGCTTCCATGGCAAATACAAAATACATTAAAAAACATGGATTGCATGCGATTGTCTACTCCAAAAATTAAAAGTTACATTTTTCCTTTATTAAGGTTTTCATAATCATTATTTTTATGTAACCTCCTGAACAATGGAGCATCGCACGCCAAAGATTACACCGCACAATGCACTATGACATGAAGTCAATTATGTACATCTGCTGCACTTTACCGTCTCATAACAATCAGTATGTTAATCCATGCCATATTTCGCGTGTACTGAAAGATATTTGCTATTCGGCCATTCCTTACACAACTACAATGTATTCACATTCTTTATAAAAATACATTTTCTTACCAAACAATATTAACTAGCTCTCGCTGGCATCTTTTGAAATATCCCCTAAAGCCGATCTACTTTCAGCATGTTTTGAGAAGTTGCTGTCTATAGAGCTTCTTTATATGTCTTCGTGATGTAGTTACGTAATCGGAATTTAAATCGACTTGGCTATCACATTTTTCAAAAGAAAAACAATCACAAACACTTAACCTTCGAGTCTTTAGAACTAAAAAACTGACTTAAATGAATTAGTTTTAGTTGATGAACAGTATTTAAAATGCTGATAAATAAATGCTCAAACAAAAACGTTCATATTCCTTTCCTATTGTTCCATTGAATATGAATATGTTCCAGGGAGGAGCGAAAAAAAGGGGGGAGATATACGTGCATTTATATTTTAAATGTTTTTCAGAACCTTCCAGGAAGATAAAAAATAATGCTCGATTTTACGACCTTTTGTTTCTCAGAAATGTCAGATGCATCGACCAAATGAGAAGGTCCTTACGTAAGGAAGTCGATTTCGTACTGCCCCCGTTCTCATACCGCTCGGAAGAGAACAGTCGTTCTAATCCAATTCGAAACCAGCTTCGCCAAAACCCGCGTGGCTCCGCGAAATACATTCTTCCCTCCGCCAAAAGAGCTAAGGCACCTACAGGAAATGCTTCAAGGAGTCAGATCAGGACGTGAAATTAAAAGACAAGGGATAGTTTGTCCCAATATCACCTCTATATTTAGGATAGGTGAAAGTAACGTCGAAAAGCACTTCAGAATATCACCATGAATTTCATGTTATTTTTTATTATTATTTTATTTAGCCAGATCAGTGGGATTACCACTTTACACGCGAGTATTTGTTTTAAGTATGTACTATAATAGTGGCTCGAAGTTACGAGTAACTGTTAATTTGCACACTATCATAAATTTATCGAGGACATCCCGACTGGGCACCTCCATGATGATTGTTGTAAATTTTGCGAAGAAAGCAAGATTGAGAGTGAGAGGGAAGATAAAAATCCCTCCCAAAAAAAGTTTTGGGGACGGAACAGATCTTTTAGGAGACGGGATTTAATTCTTGTACAACCAATGCAGGTTTTTTCGAGGTTAAAGTGGCTGGTGCAAGGGGCAGTTTGGAGGTTGCAAAAGAATTTCGATGACAGTAAGGAAACGTTATTTACAATTGGTTCTATGTCTAGTTCTTTATGAAGTTGTTTATTGGTTATATACCATGGCGCATTTGCAATTGTACGAATGATTTTACTCTGGAAGGCTTGTAAGGGTTTTATAACGGAAGTAGCGGCACCTCTCCAAATTGGGGCTGCGAGAGTCTTAAGACTGATTTGTAAAGAAATAGAGAATTTTCAATTTTTAGAGATGAATTTTTATTAAAAAGGGGATACAACTTAAGTAGGGCTCCGTACGTGTCATTCAGTCTGTGTATAATATGTTTCCATGAAAGACGAGAATCCAAGAGGACACCTAGGTATTTGATTGAATTATTTGAAGGGACCCATGTAATCGGATAATTATTTACTTTTAAAGGGGGAGGGATATTTGTTCTTCGCAAGGTAAGAAATTTCGCTTCGAATATCCATGGATTTAGCTGTAATCCCATTTTTTTGACCATTCAGAAAACAATATTTAAGTTTTGTTGAAGGTTTATTATTTCATGTTAGAGAAATTAAGAAAATACCATACACATCACAGATGGACAATCACAATCGCCAAATGTTGAATAGGCCGCGCTGTAAATTTACACTTTCAATGTCTCTGCCAAACTGACATACGCCCGTACACTGTAGTTAACTGAAGTTGAACTTAAGAGAGGAAGTGCTTGACTTACTGGTGTATACAGAAAAAAAAATACGTTTCACAAATGTTGTAGGACAAATTGAAAAAATTAAGTTACAGTAAAGCTACGGAGTTAACTCTTTTTTCGTAACAGATGTAATACCGCATGTTCGTAATCGCATAAGATCACTCAATTCATGTAAACAACATTTCTTTAAAAAATTGTTTTGAAGTGCATTTTCTTCGAATACCGGCTTTTTTTCGCGAGAACATTCTCCAATTATCGGAATGACAAAACAATACGAAGTGCAACGGTCCTGTAACAATTATTTCAAAATGAATGCGAATCATTTCGATGAGTTATACAAGCAGGACGGACATTTTTATAATCCGCCGATTTTTCGGTGTCTAGAATCAACAAAACATGATTCTCTCTATACAGGCGTTAATGGAAGTAATTTACACTACATACAGGAACAAGAACTCTCTTTTTTTTCGGTGTCAAGGACCCACAATTTTTCTATCCAAAAATCTCCGCATTACAATTCTTTCTCTATAGTACGTAAGTAGAAGAAAGTCATAAATTGAAACAAACACGTTTTTAATTCATTGTATAGTGATGTAACAACTTATCTACACAACGGATTAAAAAGTGGTATAGCAGATAGAAGATTGATTGTTCGTTAGTGCTTCCAGGCGCGTCAACTGCTAAGATCATTAGTCCCGTAAAAGTAGTTCATATTTTCCCTAAGGAGGGGGTCCGTCTTTGCGAGATCCGGCGGCGACTTCGGCTAGCGAGGATTCCTCATGCATCTCCCAACAGCAGGGCACCGCACCTGCCAGCTCAAGCTGTAAGCTCCCGACAGGTCTCCCAGCATGTGTGTAGTATATGTTAGTATAAGTGTGTGTGTGTGTGTGTGTGTGTGTGTGTGTGTGTGTGTGTCTGTAAGGGGTGAGGATAGGACAAGGAAGAGGAAGGAAAGATCGCGCGCGATCCGTGGCCGTTTGATAGGGTACTGCTCCGGAATTTGCCAGGCGTTGATCGGAGAAACCACGGAAAACTACCGATCGCAGCAGCCGACCGCTAGAATTCTCCTCAGACAGCGACTGAATTCGACCAGCCGACAAGCTAGTGTCGAAAATCCTAATAGCGCTGGGAGTGGAGCCCTAGGAGCTCCCAGTCGGAGGCACTGCAGTGATATCAGTTGATGCCCTGAGCCACCTCCGCTGGTAGCAGATAAAAAGAAACTAAGTATGTGCTTAGGTCCCCCTTGGAAAGGCTCCCAAATATTAGTGTACAATTAGGAAAGGCTCCCAAATATTAGTCTATAATATATGGGCCTCTGGCCCGAGGGGTTGGAAGTCGCCTGAGGGGCAAAAAGTAACGCCCGTGGTGCATGCAAAACTTTGTGGGTTACTAGTTCGTTGCTGAATCAAACGAGAATTCGAAACAAACCATAAAAATAATTTAAGTGTTTTACTAACAATGTAAAAACTGTATTACCATTAATTCAGAATCGGAAACGTTTTTTGTTTGTTTGTTATTTTTTAAGTTTTGCCTCACAAAAAATATTTTAAATTACATTTAAACATGTGTTTATTTTTAATGTACAATTTTTAAATTGGAAAAATTATATGTTCATTTTGAGTTTCATTGGATTAAATAATTCATTACAAGGGAAGCCAAAGTTGTGTCATGCTGAACTAAGACATTACTTAACCTGTGATTACATCGTGTTACATAGTTGTGAATAGCCTTCATACCGAACGGAGAGCAAGCCCCGGGAAGGTTCGAATTGAACGGCGCCACTCAAAATAATACAGAACTAAAATTAGAGCGGTGTTATCAGCCAATACGCCCAGCGGGCACTGCACTGCACTGCCCTTCCAATTCAACCATTTGCGTCAGTTGCGTTTTTATACGTGTTGTGAATGTGAAACAACAATCCCTTTTGTGCTGATCTTTAACGACGCCTTCCCTATTAAACACGATACATGCAAATGTTCGTTTGATGCTAAAGGGCCCCATGGTTGGTCGCCGGGTTGGACTGGAATCCGAATGGTCGCGGATTCGAATCCCGACGGGTCACCGCCGACTGCGGGTTTCTTATCAATGAGAAAAGGTTTCCCGATCGTGCTGCAATCAAATACCGGCCGATTATATACGTTTTCCCTGCGTAATTAATTTTACCCGCACTAATTCTGTCGAGGTATGGTTTTGTATTAATGCTCTCGTATCAGGATTGGGCAGTATTTAAATACTTGTATTTGAAATACGTATTTTAAATTTATTTCGTGTTTGAATAACTGTGTTTTTGTGGTCTTTGGGCATGTATTTTAGGGATGTATTTAAACACACAAAACAGGTGTATTTCAAAAAGGAAATTCTTAAAATACTTCAAATACAAATGAAGAAAATGAGGATAGTTTCTTTTTGTTGGATTCTGCTAGTGAATGAACCTCGCGGAAACAAAAATAGAAGCTCCTTTCAGCTGTTATGTTTGGATTCTCTGCATTTTTAAATTATAAATCTAAATCATTAAAATTGCTGGACAATTATCCGACAACAAAGAAATAAGTTTATTCCTTATAACTAAAGTCAGGACAATTCCCTTATTGCCTATTTTATTTATTTGAATATCTATTTTGGGCCACTTAACCCATTATCAATGTTTACCTCAGAAATAGATTTTCGCGAGGGTTTTAAAATGCCTGTAAATGTCTATTTAAGAGAAAATTGCATAATCGAACGTTATATTATATTATATATATATATATATATATATATATATATATATATATATATATTGAGAAATCTCCGATGTTGTTTTTTTTTAACCAAACGAGTAACAACCGCGTAAAATCTGCCTGGGCGTCCTCCGATCAAAAAGCTCTATGTCCTGCGCGTTCTTGCCTGTAACGCGTCGAGCAGGGACGCCGCTTAGAGACGCATGAGAATTTGACACCGTGCGGGGTACCTTATCTACTTCGCCTATGTCCGTCAGGGCGCTCCAGAAAACAGGAAATTGCTCTCGTCTTTCTGATCTTCGCAATGATTAGTAAGCTATCTGTTCCATACCAAGTACACAACTGTCTTCCAAAATAGCGCTCCCGGCATCTTTCGGGTTTAGAAGGTAGAATTAAACAAGATCGGTGGAGTTTTCCTCTATAATGTTGAATTGGTTTCGAAGTTTGGTGCATGTCAGATCATTAAATTTGCTGTTCCTGTTAAAAACGCTTGCTACAATGCCAAAAGAGAAAGTTTCAACAAGTGCATTGTTAAAAGAGTGAATTAGTGGAGAAGATTCACGGCGGGCTGAAAATGAATTTTTGTACCAGTTTTGTAAAAAGGTGGTAAACTGCAAAAAAGATTTCCAACAATATAAAAACACCGCAACTCATGCAAAAAATTAGAAAAAAATAAGAAAAACTATTCAAACCTTCTTCAGCAAGTGCAGTCAAAAGATGAAGATATGAAAATTTCAATGCTAACTTGTGCCATACCGCAAACATTCCGTTTTCAAAAATTGAAAATCCAACATTTAACCAGTTAACCAACAAAATAATATACAAAATATAAAATTCCACACATGTCATCTCTTAGGAAATATTAACTCGGCAATATGTTTTGACAATCGAAGAAATTCGATTTGTTTTTAGAGAATTGTGTTCATCTTTATGTAGTACGTATTACGTATAAATGTTAATATTATTTAACCATTAAACCCATTTTCCTGCCTATTTTTAAGTTTTTATTTCCTAAGTGCCAGTCTGTTGTCAACTATAACGCCTATTTCCCTGCCTATTTTCTAAGTTTTTCAGTGCCTATATTCAACCTTTTTAGTGCTTACATGCCCGAGCTCTACTTATAACACTGGTTTGCGTTCATCCGCGTCAGTTGAACGACCGTTTTCCTTTGCGGGATTTACACATTCGCTCATTAGTGTTTTGCTCGAGTTTATTAAATTTAGTAAATTTATTTAAGTTTTGTTCAGAATTATGACCTCAATTAGTAATTTACTGTAATTGACAATTACAATAAATTGTTGCAATAAAAAAGTAATAAAAATCTATTTTCTGTATTTTGAGTATTTGAAGTCTTTTAAATACTATGTATTTAGTATTCAAACCTAATTTTTTTTAATTTTTCGAAGTATTTTGGCGAAGTATTTAAATACTAAATTTAAAGTATTTTTCCCCCTTGTCTAGTATGTTTATCTAAATAATATTGTGCATGCAATTGAAATTTGCCATAAGACAAATTGAAAGAAATTTATCTGGAAGTTTTCAGTGCAAGAGTGTTCTTTAATTATATTCGTGCACGAATGAATTTACCTTCAAACGGGTATCGGAATGCGACAAATTTTAATTACATTAGATGGAACTCGCGCTTTCAGTGCACATTGCTTTCTTGTATCACACATGTCGCATTCTTCTGCTCGGTCAGTAATGAGGACACGGTAAGAAATATCGATAATGTATTTTCTTATACAATCCGTCGTAAATGATTCACACCAGATCTTCTGTTCAATGCTATTCGTATTAATGTCATGAGTGGAATAGTCAACATAGCTCCTGCTGCTGTTAAGCAAATGAAGTAGATAACTTCACATGACATTTTGAAACGAATATTAATGCATTCATTAGACTGTCGACATTACGGATTAATTCGAACCAGACCCTTCTGGATTATTAAATTGTCCGGATTTACGAAAGAAACCCATAAAAGGACCGGTAGAGATCAACTTAAAAAATCCTGCTAAAGTGGTTCATAATTCAATATGATGGTCACAGAAGATGAATAAATTTTATAATTTATTCATCTTACTTCACCATTACTGTAGATTTTTTTAAGTTTTTAATTTCAGTGAAAAATTATTGTACTGCATGTACAAACGGCCTTAATTAATGCATAGAAACTCTAGACCTACAAGGGGGTTTTACAAAAAAAAGTATCTGTGTAGATTTGATACAGAATCTAATGTATCTACATACTGTTATATAATTTTTTCCAATCAATAGTTTTAATAAAAAATTTAAATCGTAACAAAACGTTTAAAGAAGCGTGTACTCAATTAATTCATTAGATTTTTTGGCCAGATCCGCATTAACGGCGGAGATGACTTGCGACATCCGAATCACAGACGCTCTATTGTATTCAAGTGGTGCCGTAAATACATTTGGGTCAATAGCGTGTCGCCTTGTAGAGAACTTGGTTGCGTTCGACCTTTCACGCATAGAGCCTGCCCGTGTGTTTACACTAGCGAACGGCCTTTTGGGCTTCCCGGAGCCCAGCATCGTTGGAAGTGCCAGGCGGGAGGGAAAGAAGGGACTTCAGAAACAAAGTTTTACACAAATACAAATTTGCATACAAAACCACTGAACATTTAAGTGGAACGTTTTCATGTGGTTAATTGACGTTTCCGAGCTCGTCAACTGCTATGGTCATTAGTTCCGTCAGTGTAGTGAATGTCTAGGCTCCCGATATGTGGACATGTGTAGTAGTATACTGCAAAAATGTTTGTGTGATTAAGTAAGAACACGGCTGGGCAGTATTTAAATACTTGAATTTGAAGTACGCATCGTGAAATACCAGCTATATTTGAAAAATTATACTTTTGAGTTTTTTGAACATGTATTTTTGAGTTTTTTGAACATGTATTTAAATACATAAAATAAGTGTATTTAAAAAAGAAATATTTCAAATACAGACGAAGAAGATAATAATGATAGTGTTTTGTTTGTTTCTTTGTTGTTGTTTTTTATTCCGCTAGTGATACCACTAGTTCATTCACTAACGGAATCATTGAAAACAAATATAAAAGCTCCTTTCAGATAAATCAAACTTATACATTCACCAGCTAGGGGTTTATTGTCTGATGATTTGTTTAAAGAATAAGTCGTTTTAAAAGGAAATTCCGTTTATTTGAGTTAGATATTTTTTAAGTCATTTTATAATTGAAAGTGTTTATACATTTATGTATATTACAGTTACTATTCAGAAATTTGTATGACTGACAACTACTAATTTACTGTAATTGACAATAACAATATATTGTTGCAATAAAAATATTAGATCAAATTATAATATATACTGTTTTGAAATACATATGTATTTCAAAGCAAATCAAAATCTAATGTATTTTGAGTATGTTTTTAAATACTTATTTACAAAGAATTTGGCGAACTATTAAATATCAAAATTAAAAGTATTTTGCCCAAACCTGAGTAAGGGGTAAAACAAACCGGACAATGAAGGGGAAGGAAAGTTCGCACACGGTCCGTGGCTCGTTTTTAGGGTACTGCTCCGGCATTCGCCTGGTGTTGATCGGAGAAACCACGGAAAACTACCAATCAAGGCAGCCGGCCGCTAGAATTTTCCTCCAGACAGTGACTGAATCCGATGTAGCTATCTAGAAGATGGTGGCAAAAATTGGTCACCGCGGGGACTCGAGTCCTAGGACCTCCCGGACAGAGTCGCTGCAAGGACAGTGACAATGCTAGCTCTGAGTTGCAAACTAAACGAATTTGTTTAAATATTTACCACTTAAAAAAAATTACTTCAACTCTCAGATCACTGAGTAAATAACAAAATTTTATTAATTTTAAACAAGGAAGCTGAACATTCATTTAACAAGTTATGGATATGATTACGCACAGTATAGGCCTTGAATTAAGTGCTCAACAACTTAAAAAAAATGTTGCCATAAAACAAATCCGATTTGCGGCAGCGCCATAAAAGCATAGTTATCTCTAAATTTGCGAGAGGAAAACGGATTACTTCTACCACATTATGTATACGATTATGTACTATTTGCTCTTATAGACCTTGAATTAAATACTCGTCAACTTTAGCTAAATGTTCCCACTACATAATCCTAACCGTTATTCTAGGAACTGTGACACCGCCATCAAAGCGTAATCATTACTAAACCAGCGTTCAGAACACAGATTATTTCAAACACATTACGCATACGATTACGTACTATTTATTTAGTCCTTTCAGGTCTCGATCGTGCACATATTGCCCTTCTCGCCATAGTACGTCACAACAGTTTTCAATTGTTTTTGACATTAAATAAATGCTGCGCTAATGTTTTATTAACACTGAATTCCTTTGCTGATTCATATGACAATTGACATATGACAGTTTTCAATTGTTTTTGACATTAAATAAATGCTGCACTAATGTTTTATTAACACTGAATTCCTTTGCTGATTCATATGACAATTACTTCCTTATGGTAGGCCTACGGCAAAATCTATTTTGCCGTACCCATAGCGTAAAAGAACCTTTTCCGATCAATAAACAATGGCGGTAAATTCTATATAGTTTCCATGAGCAAGTACTGAAAGAACAAATCTTTTTTTTTTTTTTTTTTTTTTTAGAGATGACTGTAAGAAGGGCCTGCTCTGACAGCTAATTTTTGTACCATAACTGGAGGTTATGTCCATAAACTCAGTTCGACAATGCGTACGTTTGAAATTGGCTCACTTTGTGATTGGCTTCAACATCACCACGGCCCGACATGGCTTTCATTTGCTACCCTACCAGTCAAACTGGTCCCTCCTTAAAGTAACGTCTCTATACTCACGTATGTTGCTTTTTACTAGCGCGGAAAAAAACGTCCGTTTAGAAATTCGCAGCACAGCTCAGACGTTTGATCTGAGATTTAATTCCGTGAAACCCCTTGTCAGGTTATTCTCGTTCTCATCCCCAGAACGAGTATCTACCCCGAGAATACGGATGTTTATTATTTTATTGTACACTAGTGGACCAGGCACTGCTTCATCATTGCAGTGTATCACACTTTTCACGCTACTGGTCACGTGATTGTTAATTACGTTTTGCACTAAACTCGACAAAAATTCTAGATGAAATACTTTCTCGCGAGTATAAGTTATTCTATGTCCGGGTTTGGACAAGGTTGTAAACGTTACCCGTCATGTTTGGACATGCATTCGCTGACACTTTCTTTGAGAAATTTGATTTACTTGTTCCAAGATAATGTTCCGACATTTCCCAATCGCAGGGGCAGAATATGCAGCGTCGGTCGCGCTTAATACTTTACGGTGCGGCGGGTAGCGAAGAGCTTCTGTTCAGGGGCGCCTGAGTCATCGTAAACGGATAAATCATCATTAAGAACACTCCCACGACCGATTTAATTCTAACCACTCCCAATACTAATAAGAACAAAGTACAAAAATTTCAGCGAAATCGGTGGAGTAGTTTTTGCGTCTGTATGCGACAGACATACGTACATTCTCGTTTATTTGTATATACATTTTACCATCGTTTAACTTCTATAATTCTTTAAAACCATCGCAAAAATGTCATGACTATTTCTGTTCATAGAAGTTTATACGTAAATATTAATAGAGGATAGGTCAACTTCGATATATGTAGATCCAACTGTAATTCTTAACATATGACGTCATAATTCAAATTTTGTCTTTGGACCAGTCGTCCCTTTCTCCGACAGACTTATTACTCCAGGTTGAGCGCCACCTAAGTTTCCCCATCCAATCTGCCAATGTAGCTGCGAGCCTACATCGGTCATAAAACAAGCGTTAGATCGTGGCCCATCGCAATTAGATGCGTATCAGGAAAAGAACCATGCCATGCTACTGCGGCCCTTAAGCCCGTCGTCGCGTACCTGGTCTTATCCGCGCTCACACTCCAAAACGAGGAAAAAGGAATTGAGGGAAGGACTTACGCTCAAGAGTGAAATGTGGTGTTCTAGGAATGCAACACCTTACCACGACACATGCCGTAGGCGGGATTCGAACTCATCGCCCGGACTGATTATTTCGTGATCCCGAGCGCGTAAACGGCTAGTCATTAGTCCCGCTAGTGCAGTGCATGTTTTATTACGGGAATTGGCAGTGTTCTCCCGCTTGATGGTGAGATCCGGCGCGACCTACACGTTGGCTTCCGGAATTTCCCCATCCATCTCGGCATGTGTTGTAGTGTAGTGCAAGTAAGCAAAAGTGTGTACACAAGGGGGTGAGAAGAGGGCAAGGAAGAGGAAGAAAAGATCGCGCGCCGTATGCAATCCGTTTGTTAGGGTACTGCTCCGACATTGGCCAGGTGGTGTTCGGAGAAACCACGTAAAACTACCGATCAGAGCAGCCGACCGCCAGAATTCTCCTCCAAGACAGCGCAGCGGCTGAATTCGACCTAGCTGAGAAGATAGTGTCGAAAATCTTGTCACGTCGGGAGTGGAACACTAGGACCTCCCAGTCAGAGGCTTCATTGATTGATTTTTTCATGTTTCCAGGCGCGTCAACTGCTCTGGTCATTAGTCCAAGTAGTGTAGCGCATGTTTTTTCTCGGGATATGGAGGTGATATTCCCCCGCTGGATGACGAGATCCGGCGCCGACCTACCGTCGGCTAGTGGGGTTTCCCTAACCAGGACTCTCCCACCAGCGGGGTACCGCCCCAGCCGAGACAAGCTATAAGTTCCCGATCGGTCTCCCGGAATATGTGGTAGTGTAGTGCATGTGTAAGGGGAGAGGATAGAACAAGGAAGAGGAAGGACAGATCGCGCGCGGTCCGTGGCCCGTTTTGTAGGGTACTGCTCCGGCATTCGCCTGGTGTTGATCGAAGAAACCTTGGAAAACTACCGATCAGAGCAGCCGGCCGCTAGAATTCTCCTCCAGACAGCGACTGAATTCGACCTAGCTAAAAAGCTAGTGTCGAAAATCCTGCCGTCGTGGGGAGTGGGAACCTAGGACCTCCCGGTCAGAGGCGCTGCAGTGACATCCGTTGATGCACTGAGCACCGCTCCCGGTCCCAGTCAGAGGCACTGCAGTGAATTCAGTTAATGCCGCCCCCACAGTCCAGATGTAACGCGTCCTCGGGTGCAAATGCCCCTAGCCTCTGCACCACCTGGGGCGACCAGAAATGGGAAGGAAGGGAGTTGAAAGGTGACTCGTGAGGGATTGGAGAACCCTACCACTTTCGTAGGGACGCAGATTCAGATTAGTGCAGGCATCAAGAACCTAGCCTCCGAGTCATTGAATCAGAGCTCGCGATTATCGTGCTCCATTGCAATCGACTAACTCCGGTTCAACCGATGACGAATCGAGGAATCGGAGACCGGGTTGTACTGGGTCACAGGGCGGGACCCGCTCAGTTTACCGAGCCAACCAGAATGTACGTGTCTATTTTTGTAAAATTAATTTTCTTATGAATTATACAACACAAAGTTTACATTGTATCTTTTGCCGAGCGGTCTGAGAATTGATATTGGCTTGATTTGTGACAAGTGGGAAATGGAATGGCAAGAAGTATTAGGGGCGGAACGTCGAATTTGCGTACTTCTTTCTCCAGTCCCCTTCTTTTATTACAAAGTTTAAATTGTCGTACGATACAGCACATCATTAATGACAAATTAAATTATTATTACTTTTACTTCATTTGGCTTAATATTAGTTTATATTTAATACAATATAGCTACCGTAGTAATAATCCTATCCGCGGGAAGTTAAAGGCACGGACATACGAACCTAGTTGTCAATATTTCGTAATACTCGTACTAGGAGCCAATATTTCGGGCGACGACGCTCGACGGGTCAGAAGAGCTACATCGTCTCAAAAGATTTTTTTCCTTACATATCCAATGTGTTGATCAGAAATACCTGTCCATTTTATGGGCCGTCGCATCATGGACATTTCACCATCTGGTTCAGGGAGTTAACACGAGTTAGGAATATGTGAGAAATTTGCATTTCGCTGCCAAGAAGCAACCGCAGATCATTCGCAGGTTCCGACTGAGAGGCGGGAAAGTGTAGGAAGGAAACTTATCACTCGTTCCCAGCCCCGGTTCTGATCCTCGCGACCCTACGAACTCAGACTAACGAGGCCTATTCAAGTTAGTGATCTCGGGTCGAAATTATATTAACGAGAATCAATAGTATACAATAATATATATATATATATATATATATATATATATATATATATATACACACACTATATGTTAGCTATATATACGCTATATATTACCGCCTCTACCTATATATATATATATATATATATATATATATATATACATATATATAGTATATAGTAATTATTAGTGTTATTTACACAGGCACACACAATAAAAATGTTGTCAGACCAAAAGACTTGAAAAATGTGTCTCTCTGTACCGGGAGCGGTAGCTCAGTGCATCAACTGATGTCACTGCAGCGCCTCTGACCGGGAGGTCCTAGGTTCGAGTTCTGACGGCGGCAGGATTTTCGACACTAGCTTTTCAGCTAGGTCGAATTCAGTCACTGTCTGGAGGAGAATTCTAGCGGCCGGCTGCTCAGATCGGTAGTTTTTCGTGGTTTCTCCGATCAACACAAGGCGAATGCCGGAGCAGTACCCTATCAAACGGGCCACAGACCGCGTGTGATCTATCCTTCCTCTTCCTTGTCCTATCCTCCCCTCTTACACACACACACTTACACTAACATGCACTACACTACCACATATTCCGGGAGACCGGTCGGGAGCTTAGAGCTTGTCCCGGCTGGGGCGGTGTCCCGCTGGTGGGAGAGTCCTGGTTAGGGGGAAAACCCCACTAGCCGACGGTAGGTCGGCGCCGGATCTCGCCATCCGGCGGGGATGATCACCGCCATCTCCCGATAAAAAACATGCACTACACTAACGGGACTAATGACCAAAGCAGTTGACGTGCCCGGAAACACGAAAAAATCAATCTATGTACGTAGACGCGCTGAATCCGAATCTGAAGTCAGAAATGCGCCATCGCCCTCTACTTTTTTCTTGTTTTTTAATCGAGAAAAACCGTGACATTGTATTTTTTGTTTTCGGGGATTGTTGTCAGACCCAAAGACTTGACACATGTTTCTCTACGTAAGTCGACTCGCAGAATCCAAAGCCAGAATGGCAACACAACCTTCCAGTTTGTTTTTTTATCGTGAAAAACAGTGAAAGTCACATTTTTCGGGGGAGTTCGCGATAAAAAAAATTGGAGGGTGATGGCGCAATTCTGGCTTCATATTCGGATTCAGCGCGTCGAAACACAAAGAGAAAGGTGTGTCAAATTTTGGGTCTGACAACAACCCCTGAAAGCAAAAAATATATTACCACGGTGGTTTTTCGCGATTTAAATAAAAAAACGAGGGAGGTGACGCAATTCGGATTTGTGTCGACATACATAGAAAAACATATGTCGTCAAGTCTTTGGTTCTGACAACTTTATTTTGTTTTGTGAGCCTATGTTTTTAAACTTCTCTATTCTTATAAACGCAATTTGAATGCTTTTTTCTTTTCGAAACACATCTTGGGCCATCAAAAGAATTCCAAGAATTCCACGGCCTTCAGATTTTAGTTTATTAAAACGATAAAATAAAGTTCAGGGAACTTGTGCTCTATTTTCAATTCAATATTCCTTAATCTGTTTACTTTCCATTCAAATGTCTTTAAATGAATTTTATCAAGCCCTGTAAGTAAATTAGTGGCTAGTGCATCAAAGCTATATGTAAATTATATTTCAAAGAAAACTATAATATTCATGAGCAGAAAGCACAATTCTGATAAGGTTGAAGCAATACATATTCAGAAGAAAGGCCATGAGCGGTGGCTCACTGCATCAACTGATGTCATTGCAGCGCCTCTGACCGGGGGGTCCTAGGTTCGAGGCGGCAGGATATTCGACACTAGCTTTTCAGCTGGCCGAAGTCAGTTGCTGTCTGGAAGAGAATTCTAGCAGCCGGCTGCCCTGACCGATAGTTTTTCGAGGTTTCCCCAATCAACGCCAGACGAATGCCTGAGTGGTACCATAACCAACGGGCCACGGACCGCGCGCGATCTTTCCTTCCTCTTCCTTGTCCTATCCCCACCTCTTACATACACACACGTACACTACCACACTTGCCGGGAGACCGGTCGGGTCTTAGAACTTTTCCCGGCTGGGGCAGTGCCCCGCTGTTGGGAGATACCTTGTTGAGGAAAACCCCATTAGCCGACGGTAGGTCGGCGCCGGATCTGGCCATCCAGCGGAGAAAGGCCACCGCCACCTTCCGAGCAAAAACACACTACACATACGGGACTAATGACCATAGTCGTTGACGCGCCCAGAATCACTAACAATCAATCAATCAATCAATCAAAAGAAAGAAAAAATCTTCAACCTTTTCAAATTATTAACTAAAATCCGACAAACATTTCCCCCACTTTCATTACAAATTTTAAGAAACATTAGGAAAATAGATTAGAACACCACTACGATTCTCAAAAAAGGTTACAAACAAATAACAATACAGAATCAAGAGAAATTCAAACCATGGAATGTGTTTTATCACATTATATTAGGTGGTAATAAACATTTTTTAAGGATGAAGAAAATTAAATCCATCACTCATTCAGAAACTACAAAAGTGATAGCTGAAAGCAAGCCAAATCTATTATGTGGGATTCATCAAAGACAAATTTCTGTCCTCTACACAATATAGGTCTTGCAAAAGCTACTTTAATTCAATACCAACAACATTAAAATCTCAACATACTTTCCATTACAAATATTTTTTATGTAATATTTTCAATATATTCATTCTATTAAAATGACATTTTCCACTTTTCGTGACTACCTGCCACTTTCAACTAATACATGTAGAATTTGGTAAATACAAATGTTTCTAACAAATTTTAATGTTCAAAATTACTTCCTCCCAATTCCTCTTCACAAGTCATGCCCTAAGGTTCTTAGAATAATCATTTTGCTTTCAAGAAATACAAAGGTCACTGTTGTGCTGAACTCATCTTTAAATGCAACTTTAACGTGTAACTAAGCGTATTAATCATATTCCATTTACAATGCTCAAATGACAAAATTATAATAGTTGGTGACAAGATAATAAAATACACTAACATCTGTCAGAAGTTATTAAGAAGTAATAAATGCTCTGAAAACTCTGAAACTGATAAATTACAAATTTGTTGTCACTAAGCTGAAAATTACACTTTTCATTTGCAGTATTCCCAAACTATTCAAGAATAATAAATTCAGTACTTTAGATACTTCTATCACAGACATCGAACATAAACTTATTAAAAATTTGCTTGAAGGTATTGAGCATGTCAAAGCATTCAACAATCCATATAAAATAAATAGGATTATCTCTCTCATCACAAAAATGTTGCCCATGTGTAGTTTCTACACTTAACCCTTATTACACACTGCAACCACTAGTTTTCTTTTAATGGTTTTGCTGACTGAAATAGTATTGTTAATAACTGACATTCCCCTAAATACTTGAACCACTACTTAATGTACATAGTTTTAATAAAACTGTGACAACTTTAAAATATCCTTTATGGTTGAAAACTTCAATTTCAAGTTTTATCTGTTTTGTTTGGGGAGATACTCTCTCACGTCGAACAGTTGGCAACCAGTTGAGTACCCTTAAAGACAAAAATAGAACCAAAGCATCCAATGTTACGGGTCGAAGGTTTCAAAATAATCACATTCGGCACCACAGGCACTGACAGGTGTAGCTGGAGACACGAAAGGGATGACGCTGGAAGCACGAAAGCAACCGCAACAAAGGAAAATTACAGTCGGCAGTGGGATGAGAGAATTACGTAAGAGTAATAAATTAACCTGCAGAATCTCCTAACATAATAGACTACTCTTAAGAGCTGACGGGTCCTTCCAAGAAAACAGAAAAAAATAGAATGTCATCGAAATTAAACAGAGCGCTATTAATGTCACTTCCCAACTTCATTGCTCAGAAAGTTTCACACGTCCAAAAGTGCCAACATCGCTTACACCTACACCAAGATAGTAACCGGCAGACACCACCTACCAATCAAGCTAATTGAAACGAGGGAAGAGACGTCACTGGAACAGCTGCGACAAGCTACTAAATCAACATTAATTCCACTTCTCGAATGCCTCACCAGTAGTTTCAAGCTTCAAAACATGTTCTATGACACGTTGACACACGGAAATCAACACATCAAAACATTGTTACATTCATGGCTTGCGACGAACAATGTCGCTCAAGACAGATGACACACGACACAAAACACAGTCACATGTCAAGTGAGGGGTATACGCACCTCAACAACGCAGTAGCCTCTCGGCAGCGTAGTCGAAGTGGCGAAGCATTGTGCTAGAAAGCGGCTCGCCGCCCTTTTTATACAGAGCGATTAGCAGCACCCGTCGGCCATCTTGGCCGAACGTGAAATCAGCTGCTGGCGGGAGGCGAACTGGTGGTCTGGTCGATGGCGAAGGCGCCACTGCGCAGGACTCGGTTGTGCTCCCATCTGGTGGGGAGAAAGCAAACTGATCGGGCCGTTCGGCATTTATTTGGCAGGGGTAGCCAAAGGGGAGCCTAGGGGTGACCACTCAAACACTTTTTGATTTCCGTGTTAGCAATTAGTTTTTAAGTGGCAACTTTTGAGTTAGTATAATAGATACTTAATATGTGCGCAATAAATATATTCCTAGAAAAGTAAATTATAACTTAATTCTCAAGATGTGAATATTTTAAGAACATATTTTTCAATACTTCACAGAATAAGATTTTTTTAGATTTAACATTTAAACGCATAAATTGTAGTCTATTGAGAGGCTACCAATTAATTCCAACCAAAAGCGTGAATTACACAAACTTAAATAATATACATAATTCCATATTCTTATTCACTTTCAGAAAAAATTATCTTCAACATGAATTATAATGAAAGGAAGTTTCTTTACTTTTCAGTCAACTGTAATAAAAATTTACTTATAAATCTGTATTTAAAAAAACTATTATAAAATAAATGTGGTGAAATTAAACAGATTTACATGGTCAAAATATCCTGATGAATTAAAAATGAAACAAAATTTAATTGAGCATAAATTTTGTATTAAAATTCAATTTGTGTTTTAAAATCTGTAGGTTTTTACTTGTACAAATAATTAACACATATAAAACGAAGGTTGCAGCATTAGAGAATGAATATTCTTTTTAAACATTCGAAATCTGAGCATTTAAAATAACAAGTTCATAGTTAGCAACAAAAACAGAAAAATATTTAATGAATGGTTTTAAAGTCACAAATCAAAGGTTAGACATATACAAATGTTTCTAACAAAAAAAATCCTTCTTCAGTCCAAAAGCACTGCAGAGAAAAAAGAACTATAAAGATTTTTTTTAAACCAAAAAACAATTGTGTTATGCTAAGAGAAAAAAAAGTACAAAGATCTGCAAAATCAGGACACAGAACAGACTAATGGATTTTATGAATGCAACCATTAGAGAATGAAAATAGGGTAACATAGAACAGATACCTATTACATATGCATGAATTCAATAAATCTGTAAATGAGACATCTACCACACCAATATACACCATGAAAATCTAGTACTCGAGTACCATGGCTCACAACTGGGCTCACAACTTTGGTCAAATTCTAAAGGAAAACCTGAAAATCCATCTGTACTGAATAGCTTTTCCTCATCCTAAATAGGAAATGCAATTAATCCATCAATATTTATGAGAAAACCTTGAAAAATAGAGCTCTAAATCAATAAAATTCATGTGACAATCTTAAAAATTGAAAAACTTAATATTTAAGCAAATTCAATAGGCCTTCTATATGTACAAAAAATATATAAATACTGAGACTATTTCTGAAAAGAAAAGACAAAATATATTTGATAAAAGTAAAATTATGACATCAATTAGACAGTGCGTTATCTTACACGTCAAACCTCAATTTTTTTTCTTCTTATTTACATCATGTCAATACCTCAAGTATAGTGTACATAAACATTTTCATAAGAAAACAAACATTTCCGAAAGGTTTTTCAAGTGACATTTTGTGCTTGAGGATGAACAAAACTGGCCAAATATTAGAATGTTTAAAATTTCTTTTTATTATTGCATAAAACAAACAAAAATATTTTTCAAGAAAATACCCACCAGGGGCGCCACATACGCTAATTTCTAATAATTTAATGTTTTGAAATAATGATTAACAACTTGGTTATTGATAGAAATAGTTGTTTAAAAAAGAAAATCTTTTTATGTCAAAAGGTATTTTCTTATTCATTTGTTGACATGCACAGGTTACACTTTGTATTGAACAAATATTGACATATATGTATTTTTTTAAAACATTATTTAGGGTATCTATTGTTTAGTCATGCTTTCATCTTCTCTGTACTTGCTTTTGATCAGGTCTCCGTGGCATTTAGCCATTACGACCCGCACCGTTCCCCTCCTGGTAGTAAAGCATTTTTAAAAAACTACAAGTAGTTCAAAATGAATGTCTCAGGGCAGTGCTATGCATTCCCAGGTACATTTCTGTAGTGAAAATACAGCGAGGTTTATCAAAGCCATTACTCATTGATCGTATGATCGTATTTATTTGTTTGTTTGTTTGTTTGCTTGCTTGCTTGCTTAGTTATTAGTGCTCGGAAATATTCTCTCGCATCGCATCATACGAACTATAAGCAACCTAATACCTTACTAGAGTAAGAAAATTGAAACAACGCCATGAGACCTGTAACTAAAAGGGTAAGAAAAGTGGTGAAAACGCTGGTCAGACCGCACAAAGATACTTTATTCACGTCGAAAAATTCAGAAAATCTTGGTGATATGGGGAGCGACAATCAAGACGATCTGAGGGACAAAACATGTTACAGGATCTCTCCGAATTAATGTCACAAACTTCTAGGTCATGTAAGATAATCTGTTTGTGCTAATGAACGCGGTGTGGGAAATCTCGAATAACAAAACTGATTATAACTCGGAACCAGCATTATCGCCTCCGCTGTGGCAACTCTGACCGGGAGATTTTAAGTTCGAGTCCCAAGGAACTACAGAAATGACTTCTGCCTACACCACATGATAGAGGACTTTTTTCTAAATTTAGTAACTGGTTTATCCTCTTTTTCGTTACCAGGTCCTGTAATGCGTTTTTCTGCCGAAAATTCGTTGTTTTTTCCGCACAGCATTACATAACTTTCTCTCTGCCCTGTAGCGAGAAAATAAAAATGACAACATACTCTATTTTTTTACTGCACGCCCGTTAAAACTTCTTGCGTAAAACTGGTCAATTACTACAAAATTTGTGGCATGTGTAACATGTGTGACTATGTATAAATGGGCCCTGGTTGGTGATGTTGATCAAATAGATTATTAGGCAAGATATTTAATATTAACCTGAAGTCCGGAAACAATTGCTTAGATATGGAGTCTTCGGCGCTGCTTCCGATATCGCCGTCAGGTGGTTTTGCACTCAGAAAATCCTTGGGGGAGGGAAGGCAATTTCATTTAGTACCCCTCCATTTTACTTTCTCGTGCACGTACGTATTGCGAAGTAACACAGTAGTACGGGTATAGAGAAAGTTATATAATGCTGCGGACGATCAATTTCGTGATTTCAACCGAAATACACCTGATACCGAAAAAGTTGTTATTTTTCCAAAACGTCCGTCAGTCTATCCGCCAGTGAACAGCACTAAACTATTTGAAGGATTTTTCTAAAACGAATATTTTCCGGTCGATCTGGCCTGACAGAAAGCTCTGCGATTTTGAAAAACATTCTTTATACTTTGGAGAGTACTCTACATGAAACCCCCGGGACACTCACAAAATTTTCTCAAAAATTGCTCCAAATTTTGTATCTAAATTTCTTGTAAGAATAGAGTAAAAGATAATTGAAACTAGATGTGTTACAGAATGGCACAGACTTTCCCGTAGTATAGTTTTCTAATTTCCTCGGTGTGCTCTGGCTTAAAGGTTTGTTCCATTCTCTGGCCAGCTGTCATCTATCGTCGCTCAAAGTTCATTTTTTGACATTATCTTAACTTTTTGCTTTCCTAATAGTACAACAGAAATATTACTTCAATAATATTAAAGAAGAGTAAAAACTCGTCCTAAATAGAAATTTTCATTGAAAAATTTGAAACGGTTTTTAAGAAAATGGCGATTAAGCATTACTGTAAATCGAAATTTGAAAATTTTTCACAAAACCTATTGAGTTTTCGAAAAAGTTCATTTGAAATCATTCGAAGCACCTCCACTCATAACTATATTAATGTGAAGAAATTGCCTTTAATGTAAATATTACCGACGTGAGAGATAAGTCAAAAAAAATTTCACATTTAACATTTTTGAAAAAATAAAAGAATAGATCAATATGGCGTTTATGTCATGGTGTAGGGTTTGTTTAGGATAACAAAAAATACCAAACATTTAAAGAAAAAAATTGGAGCCGTTTTTGAGAAAATTTTGAAAATGTCCGGCGGGCTTCATGTAAAGTACCCCCAAGTTTTAAAGAATGTTTCTAAAAAATTCAAAGCTTCAACTAGAGCCAGATCGACACAGGTTTCTTCAATTTGAAAAAGGTCGTACGTGTGGTTTAGGACGGACGGACAGACGGACGGACGTTTTGCTTCCAATTGATTTTTCGGCATCAAGGACCCACAAAACAGGGATTCTGGCTACATCACGTGTTAGAGGATTTCTTTCTCTTAATTTATCAACTGGTTTAATGCACTTTTTCGCCACCAGAGCCCGTCAATGGATTTTTTCGCCGAAAATCCGCGGTTTTTTCGCGCAGTATTACATAACTTTCTCTATACTATGTATATTACTCCGTATATACGTATGTATACGAGAAAGTAAAAATGGCCTAGGCCCAATTTCACTGCTACATTACCGGCGATTGGTATTCATTAGTGCTTATGAGAGTGCTTAAAATTATTTTGAAGGCCTTTTCTGGAAAACGATTCCAAACTTCAACGAAAATTTGCACATAGTACCATGTTTTACTAATGTTCTTAAAGGGGAATTTCAGTTCTATACTTACGGGTCAGAAAAATGGAGAAATGTGGAAAAAAATTATTTTAGACACCAAAAGACGACAACCGAGAGGAAAGTGAGGCAAAACCTAAAAGATAACTCAGACATAAGAGAATAAAACTAACTAGTACAAGAAAGTGTTGGCCATTCTGTATCATCACTAATTTTTTAAATGCATTTTTAAAAAGAAAGTGTTTACTTCAATAATAAATGTACTGTCGACTCTGGAAATAGTGAATGCTCGGTTATAGTGAACTGAAGTGACTGGTCCCGAAACGCAAAATTGAGCGAAAAGTACTCAGATTTTCGAAAAATTGTACATGATCTTATTTCAAACTCTACTTTTAAGGAAAAGATGACATTAAGGGAAAAATCTCTACCTTCATAATTGTAGTTACAAGAAGAAGGTGACCTGCACCAATCTTTTAAACGTCCTTCACACTATCCAACAAAAAAAATTTAACAGAACAGTGGAGCCAATTTTTTGAAAATGTCACAGGGTCTTTATGTAAAGTGCCCTTCACAATTAAAAATATCGATTTCAAATTCAAGAGGCCGCAACATCAGCCAGATCGATCGGGGAAAATCAATTATGGAGAAAACTGGCTGAACGGTTTAGCCGCTGGCTTTGTTTACAAACGGACACACACACAAATGTTTTCCCGCCGTTCGATTTTTCGGTGTCAAGAACCCACAAAACATGGAACTCTACACACGTGTTAGAGGATTTTTCTCTAAATTTAGGAACTGAATTTATTCACTTTTTCGTTCCTTATGTAGTAAGGGTTGTTTTTTTTTCTTGCAAAAATGCCCTTCCGCCGTTTTCGCGTAGCATTTCATAACTTTCTCTCCCCCTGTGTAAGCGGTAGCGAGAAAGTAAAAAAATGTTGATTTGGAGTGAGACATTGCCCTCGCCCGTTGAATATGGGGGGCAGGGATTTGTTGGTAAATTTTTCCACCCGACATCGCTACCAGGTACCTCTCCATCACACACTTTGCACCTGCGGAGGCAACGCCCGCTGAACTGAAGAGAACAAGTCGCCGATCTGGAAAGGCACTATAAATAAAATGGCGACTAGTTGCGCTTTGTGGCGCGGCCGAGCGTGTCCCTCGGCGCAACGGGCGGAAACGAAAGAGCAGCGCTGCTGGGCGCTCGCTATATCCAGAGGCGTTGCAAGCGCGTCATCGTCGTTGATCAGAACAATAAGCTCGGTCAGCAGATGGAGCCGTCTTTTATTGCTAACTAGTGGAAGTAACCCGACGTGGCCTGAGAGCATTCATTTATCACAATCTTTTACTAGACAAGAAAAGGAATTAATTCTATGAATGGATCGGCTGAGTTTAGCTCAGAACCGGGATTGCCGCTTGTCTCTGCAATGTCTCTGGGCGAGAAGACTTAGGGTTCTAGTCACGACGGTTGCATATCTTCGACACTAGCTAGATCGAATTCAGCCGCTGACTGGAGGAGAATTCTAACCGCCTGCTAACAAACGGGCCTAATGCCGATCTAACAAACGGACCACGGACCGCACGCGATCTTTCCTTCTTGCTTCTCCAATGCTCTCACCTTAGCTTACTTACGCACACTTACATGCATTACATTAGCACACGTGTGATCTTAAAGCTCGCCCTGACTGGGGGAGATACCCGGAAGAGGAAATTTCCCGCAAGCCGACGTGATGGCCGGCGCCGGATATCGTCGACAACAAAATATCGACATTTCAAACCTTGATAATCAAAATTAAAGTATCAATGTTAAATATTATACAAAGCTCATAAACCATTTACGATATTTTAAAAGGAGTTAGTAACCTCTAACATTTACACTCACGTTCGCCGTGATTATTAAATAATAATTAAAATTTAACAGACAAAACAAACTGGAAAGTAGTGAAGCCAGAAACCTAAGCGTTCAGGATCATCTCACGGGGGGCACAGCTTCCTCATCTCACGAGAGAATGCGGGAAGAAGGGGTGAGGCCCTGTACCTACTGCCATCGGCGGATCCAGAGGAGGGGGGCTTGGGGGCTATGCCCCACTCCCAAAAGGCCTGGAGTTTTCGTTTGTTTCCTTCCTTTATTTGCCAAAATTGATTTAAGTATGTTCGAATTATGTATAATACCATATGTACAATACATAAATAATATACAAAATAATAATAAATATGTTTATTATTTAACAAAAATATACGACCCCCCCCCAAAAAAAAACATCGGCTGGATCCGCCCCTGACTAGTGCACATGCGTTGTCCGCCCTTGCGTGTGCGAAGGGAAGACGTATGAAATATCAGGTCATCGAGGACATCTCTCCGTGCAGAGATAGTCTGCTCGATGAAGGTAGGCGTAGGACAGCGTACGCTTCGTTCGAACATATGAGCTGACATTTGTTTCATCATTCGTTATTTCGTATTTTAACTTTAACGCAATTGTTATTATCAGGGCTCGAATTCTTATGAAATGTCGTCGTTTCATTGGTGCATTCTAGGCAAAGCTACTAACTTGTAAATCAATGTTTATCACGGTATATACAATGGGTGGTAGAAATATATAGTTATTGTGTCATTTTTTGCGATTTTTCAATTTTGGGTCAGTTTTTGGACCTTTGAGTAATTTTTGTCATTTTTACGCATTTAGTTTCCTTTGAGTGTTTTTATTTCATGAATTTACAGTCACAGACTAAAACAAAGTTTTCGTTGTATCATCAGTTCATGATGAAATTCACTACTGCAGTGAACTCTGTTTTTCGAACTTTCAAAATTACACGGATCTTCGGTAACTTCCTCAGCATTACGAAATTGACGATTGGAAGATCGGAGCTAAGGATTAGATTTCCTTCTAAAATACAGTCGACTCCGGTTGTAGTGAACTCGGATATAATGAACCCTCGGTTATAGTGAACTAAAGTCGCTGTTCCCGTTTCACTTACATTACAAATAAGCATATGCGGTTATAGTGAACCTGAACCTCAGCTATAGTGAACATAGGAAATTAATCGGATCTCTTACGTTATTAGGCGATTAAAAGGGCCTTCAGAGAGTTGGATGGTGTAACAACAGTGCAAGAGACATTGAAAGGTGTGAAGATTGCATTCGATACTTAGACACAAAATGCAGAATCAAGTATGAAGACAGCATGAAGTCTGGAAAAGGATCTAGAAAAAATTACTCATAAAAAATGTACGAACTAAACAATTGAAAATAATAAAAAAAATTTAATACAAATAAAGATATTGAATTTTCAGTTAGTGCTGTTCATGAATTTAGCTGCATCTCTATATCAATAAAACCAATCATTTCGGAGAAATTCCATTTAATTTTGACATCATCTCATATAGTGAGCCTCTGATATAGTGAACCAAACATGTTAGTCCACAGAACCTTCATTATAACCGGAGTCAACTGGACTACTTTTTATTAAGTATAATTTTATATAAATAAATTTTGTTTAAAATCGTAACATTGAATAAATAAACAATTCGACACAATTTTTGAGCGATAAAGTAAAAATTCAATTACATTTGCGGAGGCACTTCGCTGATCCGTGAGGGGGTGGTCGCAGTTTGCGAAGGTGGCGACAGCAGATGCCGGGAGCGGCGCTACAAGTTAGCACGCTGGGGTACGCTGGGTCAGGCTGAGGCGGCTGGCCTCAGGAATGGTAGTGCTGTGGAGTGCAACGGTAGTTTCCGGAGGAGTAAGTAAACATTGTAATATACAGTAATTGTAAATAAACCTGTACATGGAAACTTCGTGTCTGTGTTGTTTTTCACATCACGACGACGTCACACTGGTCTCCCAACAAGTGTGGTGATGTAATGCAAAGTGAGTGTAAGCAAGGAGTGAGGATAGGGTAAGGAAGAGGAAGGAATGATAGCGTACGGCCTGTGGCCCATTTGTCAGGGTACTGCGCCGGCATTCGCCTCATGTTGATCGGAGAAATCACGGAAAATTAACCGATGAATTCGGCCAAGCCACTTTCGAAAATCCTGACACTGTCGTATCTTAGACCTTCCGGTAAGAGGCACTGCAATAACGTCAGCTGATACCCTAAGCCACCTTTGCCGGTGCTTCTCATTTCGATTTCTTTCGCATTCGCTGGTAGGGTGCTCACTCATCACTATAACTTCTACCGTTAGCTTCGAAAACGGACTAAGAATAAATGAATCGGTAAAGTTCTCCAAGAAGTCCAAGTTTCAGTTCCAACTAGTAAAATTTATTCTGAAATAATTATTGACGTCATAAGCCAGTTATGGAATAAAAAACGTTTGCGATTGAAGCTTATAAAACGTTAGCAGACGTTTATAACCAAGTTAGTTATTTCTGATATTGGTCACGTGTCTTTCAATACTTTTTCATAACACCGTCTTTTGATAAAAAAAAATAATTTAAATAAGAAACACGTTTTCTTGGAGTAGGAGTACTCATCCTTCATCTGTTATACAAATCATTTGTTTCGATTGTTCTTAATAGGCGGGGACTGTTAATAGCCATTACGAACAATGTTCTCCGGCCATTAAGAGTATTTTTTCTCTCCTCTGATTCAGTGAAGTAAAAATAATAGTACAGTGTTACAAAAAGTTATTTTTCATCTCACCTTGCACAGCCTATTTAAAAAATTACAACGCAAATTTACACCCCTTAAGAACACAGGTCCTTAAAATGGAAGTTCTCGAGCATTAAAATATGCAGCCTAGTTATCATCAGCTTTTATTGAATCCAATATCGGATGCTGGCCTCATTTCCGCTGTTGCTGCATGGACCGCGATTACTATTCAACTGTGTTCGATCGCCTTTCAAATTCGATCCGTGTGTCAAGGCCATCTTGCGACTATCTTGGCCTGTTGGGAGGAGGAACATGGTCATGAGAAACTACGGATATTGGAATAACGAAAGTTTAGATACAGTCTCAGGCCACATTATTAGGCCATCTACAAGAAAATATGTAAAATATTCATATTTAACATTCGGAATACAACACTGACTATTTTCGGCCAGTAATATGTAATCCTAATTATTAACAAGTTCTAAGACCGCCAATAATGCAACAAAGGAACAAGCCTAGATATGTATTCCCTGAAAAAGTTTTGTTCGTTGCTAAGTATCATTTAAAGTGTTAATGGCAGGGCGGTCTATAAATTGGTTTTGGAGTTTTCGCAGTTCCCTTAGAACAATTTTTTTAGTAAAATTTCTGAATATTAACATGGGAAACCTCAAAGATCTCACAGATGAACAAAAAGCTGTAATAACACATCTGTAAACAAAAGAGAAGTACAATATAAATGAAATATCCCTAAAATGCAATATTTCTCGACAGTCCATTCGATGTATAAAGGAGAAGTTAGAGAAGGGTTAGAAAATTACTATATAAAACAAGTTATTAAAGTGTTTTCCTAAATAATCTCAGAGTGGTAATAATGTGGCCAGCGACTGTGGTCCTTCGTTTGTGTATAGTAAATATACAGCTTTACTTCTCTCAAACCTCCTTTAGAGATAATAGTTATTTATGACACTAGTGGTAAAAGTGACTCCCCAGCCGTAAGTATCCTATTCAACCTCAAGTCGAAGAAAACTGCAATACATACTTTCACCATTATTTGTAATAGCCACACAATATAATGCATCGTGAACCCGATCAAGTATTTCAAAACAGCGAAGATTTTTCTCCGCGCTGAGATTCGAACTCAGCCAAACTCCCTGAGATTCACTGGGCCTCAGAGTAGACACGTCAGTCACATGACCCAAATACCACCAGCCAATAAATATTCTTAACCCCACACGACCCTTTTAAAAAAAATTGAATTTATAATTTTCAAAAATTCAGAGATTTTCATTATTTCAAGATACGTTATTTTTTCTAGAAAAGGTTTTATTAAGGGAAAAATCTCTATCATCGATATTGTCGTTTCGCAATATAAATTTTTATTTGCAAGTTTGGAAAATTCAGATTTTGTCGAAAATATACTTTGTGGCTTTTTCAAGCACCCTTTGTTCTATCCGTTTAAAAAAATTAAAGAAAAAAGGTAGTTGATTTTGTGAAAAGATATAAATTGCCTTTACTTAAAAAAATTACTCTTTTCTTTCAAAATATTACACATGACATTACAGTTTTAATTCATTATAACAGATTTCCTTAAGGAAAAATCCCTTTTATCAATATATTTAGCAATTATTGTTTGGCAATTTTCGAAAATACAGAGTTCGCCGAAAACGGGACCTGCCTTATTTTTCAAGTGCCCAATGCTCTCTCAGAGAAAAAAAATAAAGAAAATTGTTTGAGCAGTTTTCCAGAAAGTAATTGTTTAAAAAAGTGTCTATATTTCACGCAAAACCTACTCATATTTTTGAAAAATTGTTCACAACCTTATTTAAATATGTCCCTGAAGAACTAATTTTAGGAAACAATTTATATCGTCGATATTATAGTTGTAGGAAGACGTTGATTTTTTTTTTTTTTTTAACTTTTGCAATTTTCCAAAATTCAGAGATGTCAGCGAAAAAGAGCGCTGTGCCATTTTTAAAGCGTCCTTTATGCTATCAGAGGATAAAAGTTTAATTCAAAAATTTGGTGCAATTTTTGAGAAAATTTGGAAAATGTCCCACGGACTTCTTGTAAAGTACCGCCACAATTTAAAGAATGATTTTCATAATCGCAGAGCGTCGAGTCGGGCCAGATCCTCAGGAGAATATTCACTTTGGAAAACATAGTTTTAGAAGCTTGTGTTAGTCACAGTTGGACGGACGTTTTGAAAAAAGAACATTTTTTCGGTATCAAGGGTCTCCAAAATGCGTATTTTCGTTGAAATAGCGAAATCGATTTTTCGCAGCATTACATAACTTTTAAATCAATATAATTAATAAATGAGTGTCATAAAAAACTTTGGATACTTTTATTTGCATCCATAACTTTTAGTCTATACTATGCATATTAATCATACGAAGTTTTTGCGGTCGCAAACATCAAATTTGAATTCAGTACTCTCAAAAGTACCGTTAGGGGGAGGGGGATTCTGGATTTTTTTTCCTGGATCGGGCCTTTTGAACACCAAGTGGCTGGACTAATGTTCATTAAGCATTTGAAAAACATTGTTACATATTTCTTCACACTAACGAATTCTGATAATTGTGGTTCAATCCTTTAAATAAATTCTTCTTCATACAAAAATCGACTTCAACGTCATAATTCAATTCGATTACCCACATATATTTTGAATTAACACTTCGGAAGAACATCAGCATCCGGTTAATGAAAATGTAGGTTGAAATAAATTTCATTTCAATTGTATGCGTGTTCCGAACATTCTTTGTTATTTTAAGCAATTCCTAACTGCGGGCCTCATAAAACCTTGGCAATGTAGAGGCTTTGCTCAGTGTTCGATTCCGCATTTTGTATTCGGCTTTCTCCGGAAAGGCAGTGAAGTTACTAGGCTTCGTCGCAAGGCACCCTGCCACCGTTGGCAATGACAGTTGAAGACCTACAGGAGTTGGGCCTAATCTTATTGTCGTAAGTCTCTCCCCTCTTCGACTGGCCGAGAGTCGGTGCACGTGTTCTATTGTTTGCAACTGAACACAAGGCTGTCAAGAACAGGAACGGGTATGGATAACTAAAACATGCTCTGTACAGTTCAAATGTTACCCCGAAAAGTCGTGGGAGGGTGGGATTATTAGTGCGATCATGGGAGGTGCCATTTTTTCAGATATTCGATTCCTTCACCAAGTTAACGCTGTGCAGTTTTATCGGACGATAAATAAATCAAGGCTGAAATATAAATGTTTTCTCATTCTTACTGGCCATCACATATTCCAGAATTACAAATTTAATTGAAACACAATTACAATATTAATGCACGTTAACCATTTTACAAAGCTTTATTAGACAATACAAAAAATTGAGATCTTTACACAAGTAAAGGTCATAATCTAAGGCCCTTCAGCATGTCACCCCACTTTGTGTCACAGGTTGTCAGACTTATCAGTCTATAATTGCTAGGATTCAAGTTGTTGCCCTTATGGAGATTGGTGTGGCTGTAGCTGTTTTCCAGTCTCCAGGTAAAATTCCCGTGTCCAGTGATTTACGATAGATAGAAGTAAGAGGGGCTGCCAGTTCCGTGGCTCAGGTTTTCAACAGTATAGAAAGGATAGCATCCGGGCTTGGTGAAGAATTAGAATCTAGCTGGATATTTTATATATGACATCTGTTTGGAAGTTCACGTCTTCAAGGAGATCGGTACCTGATTCGCCATGTGGAGCTGGTAGTGAACCATCAGGCTCGATTGTATTGAATTTCGGAAATTCCGTGGCAAACTCTTCAGTGATTAGAATATGGTCCAAGATAATGACCTGGGCGCTAGTATGAAGAGCTTGCTTGATAATATGGTGTCAGTCCCATTTTCTGGTATTTTTATATCTTCTTGGCATTTTTTAACATTTTCAGTCAGGTCGATTTTCTGGAAAACCAATGTCGATTCAAATTTTATATCATTGCAAAGTTTCAGTATCTCAGATTTTAATAATTCTGCTAACTCTGTGTTCGTAGTCATATTCGATGAGGGAGGTTTACAGATATCCATTGACTCTACTTGCTCGTTTGCTGCAGCTATCATGAAAGACAGAATTACAGTTGAGGCAGTGTACGACCTTTTGAGCAGCTGTTCTTTAACAATATGAACATTTTAAGTTTTGGCTGGCCATTCATCAGTAATTGAAGCTAATTCACTGAATATCAAATTTAAATATTAAGACGACTAAAATCTATTCAAACAGAATATTTGAAGCCGTTTTTGATACCTTGTTTATGTATTTTGGGGTAATGATTTCACTCAAAATAACTGAAAATCTCATATATTCAAAGAGATTCATGTCATTATTTAAAGATCCAACTTATAAGTATATATTCCATTAAGATACAAATCTCTCTTCAATAAAATAGTTGGTGGAGAGGGTCAAAAACATTTTAAACTTTTGAAATGTTTGAAAATTCATAGATTTTAATGAAAATTAAACTTGTAAGAGTTCATTGTTCTATTTAAGCAAAAAAAGAAGAAAAGAAACTTTTGAGAAAGACCCGAGGGCTTCAACAGACATTGCATACATTTTAGTTGCTGACTGCTCTGATTATTTTTTCCAACCAATGCCAGGAGACTGCTGGAGAAGTACTCTACCAGGTCACAGACTGCACGCAATCTTTGGTTCCTCTTCCTATCCTCCCCCAATACAGGTACATTTACACTTACACGCAATACACATGGAAACTTAAGAGCTTGCCCCAGCTGGGGAACATACTTGGAGGGGGAATCCCCCGTAAACTGATGTGTAGGTTGGCGCTGGATCTAGCCATCCAACAGGGAAGGAATTACCTCCTGACATAAAAAAACATTACCTGCCCTAACGAATCTAATGACCATAGCAATTGATGGTCAAAATTACGTGAAACATCAATCAATAAATCTTAGGGGCTTCGTGAGAAGCACTCCCAAAAATAGAAGTTTCACTTCAAATCGAGGGGCTGTAACATCAGCCAGATAGGAGCATCAATTTTGGTGAAAATTCTGTGTACAGTTTGTGCTCCAGTGTTGTTCACAGTTGGAGGGATGGAAAAACATTTTGAGAAAGATCACTTTCTCAAATTAATTATTAAAAACAAATTCAATATTAATGACAAATAACTTATATGAACCAGTTTTTTGTTCTTCTTTATACTTTCTATTTGCATAGTACAACCTTCCTCAATTCCATGCCAAAAGAATCAAAGTCCTGCCTTTCTGGTAAACTAACTCACAAATGGTCAGTTCTAAGCATGATCAAATATAAGAATGAATACTAATGAACTTGTTTTCCACATTCAACAGTAATAGTTGAATGAAATTTCTCAATAGTAATATTAATAACAATCACATATATAATAACTACAATATTTATACTGCAATGTTAACATCATTTTTTTTTAGATCTACACAATCTCTCCAAGTTTTGGTGCAACAAGTTCCATAAAAAAATGTTTGAAAAAAAACATTGGTTTTCTTATTTTTATTCAGAGCAGTCCCTATCTGAATCAATGCATTGCTGATAATTTAAAAACTGGTCACAGCATTCAGTAGTCATTCTTTGGAATTGCAATAAAGACCACAGTCAAACTTTCATGATTGTCCTCTATGGTGTTGTGTTGACTTCCTTTGATTGCTATCTTCATTTTGGGAAACAGCCAATAGTTGCAATGTACAAGATTTGACAAATGTGCAGGATGTACGAGCTCCAATGCCTGTCATAGTGAAAAAATATTGTCTTTCTTTAACGTGTGGGCCAGGGTATTGTCATGCGGAAGTAACCATGAATCTTATTCTCAATATGCTGCACTCAACTAATCCTTGCCCACAAATGGTTTAAAACAAATAAATAATATACTAAATTTATAGTTTGACTTACCAGCACACATTCTCTGTCAATAATTCCCTTTGAATCAAGAAATGCAGTCAGCAATCACTTCATAAAACTTTCCTGTGTACCTTTGGTTGCTTTAGACATTCTTCTCTAGAGCATGACTGACAATAATGGGATGTGGAGGGTACGATTTTATATTTTAGGTATCATTTGAAGGTTTTAAAGGCATTTGAGAAATAGCATCATTCTACAGCCTTGTCCATGAATAGTGTGTAGATCAGCTGAAGCATTTCACAAAACAATCGTTCTACTGTACGATGAAATTATTTTAATTTCAATTCAGTAGCATTTATTCTTTGATACACTCGTCAGTCTCTAGAGAATAGAAAACGTATTAAGATATCCACAGTTGCCACCCGATGGTATGAAATGCACACTTTTGTTTGAGAAATATTTCTGTTCGTACTCTTACTCTGTTTGTACAACATACTCTTACAATGCTTTTGCCTGACAAATCTCCAGGTGGATACTCATTCTCTGACGACTTTCTTGGTATCTGGGAGTCTGAGAAGTACTAAAAGGAACCCTTTGATTGCTACTAGATGGCAGGAAAAGCATAATTTTTAGAGAAATATCTTGTTTATCAGCACCACTGACATATCTCATGGCCACTGACTGACTTCTGTGACAAGGACAGGGATGAGAAAAGTAGTTTTGGACCCTCAAAAAATGAATTGCCTTCCCTCCCTACAAGGGAAGGTCAGAGCATTTTGAGCTACACTTATGGCCCTCACCTGCACATGAGCATCATTACACGTTAAGTAATACGCATTGATCAAAGAATAACACTATCATATGCAAAATAATGTATAAATGTCCTAATAGTAGAACAGAAACACATCTTAACTTCAAGAATATTGTGGAAGAAATTAGTCCTATATGCACATTTTTGTTGAAAAATTTGATGCTACTCCTGAGAAAATTCACAAATTTAAGGTCATTTTCACAGAACATTTTTAGGTTTTTCAAGAAAATTCATACGAAATCATTGAAGCACTTGTATTCACAAATGCAATAATGTAAATCAAAGCTTGTAATGTAAGTATTAACGTGAGGGATATTTCAAAAAGTTACATTTGTATAATTACTGAAAAATAAAAAGACAACATCACAATGGTGTGTGTCATATTATTCAGTGCATTTAAAGGGTGTTTATGTCAGTGCATTTCTGAAAATTTTCATTTAATATTGAAGTACAGAGATGATAGTGTTATTGGGATGATACATTGTTTTGTAGCAAAATACTCATCTATGTCAGAAAATGAAAACAATAAAACATTTCAAACCATTTCTTTAATTTCATATACTTAACTTCACCATTCCCAGTCAAAACTCTGCCTTGTAACAATGGAATAAAGGATAACACATCACAGAAATTCTTTTCTTTGTATATTGCAAATGTACTAAATGTTGAATTATTATTATTATTATTACAATTATTATTATTATTATTATTATTATTATTATTATTACTATTATTATTATCTTTTTTTTCTCTTTTTTTTTTTTCTTTTCTTTTTTTTCCCTCTTCCAAATGGAACATTATATAATATGAAAGTTCAGGAAATTGCTTGCTAATGTTGAAAAGTAGTTTTTGGAATGTTATCTTCATCACAACTTCTGTATTTTCTTCATTTACCATTTCTTTCTAATCATAGTTTGTTTATAATTCTTTACACAATAACAATATTTACTAATAGCATCAGAAAGGATTTACAATTCTATTATTTTGAAACCAAAACCAAAATTCTCTTCTGTATCATTTCACAGGCTTCCGTAAAGTTTATGTCGTGATGTTATTAAAATTTTAAAGGTCTTCCCACAACCTGATTGGTGCAATACTCCTTTAGAATGTACTAAAAACTTGGGGGAATAATACAGGAATAAAAACCAATAATCAATTTTTTACTCAATTTCCCCTACATCCCCCCTTCATTGTTGCTGAAAATGATAAGTGGCTTTAAATACTAATGCCAGGTGATAAAAGGTAACACCTTCCTGTCATTTCAGTCATGTCCTGCACAAAGATCTCTTTCCATTCTGAGGATACACGTGTGTCCACTTTGGGCTGCGACATGTCTTGAAAGTATTCAGCACCCAGCACTTGTTCGGAGCTGGCCTGAGTCAGCACCACATAACCAGTCATCACCCAATTGCAAAGCAATAAAAGAGTTAAGAATCCTTCATTATGAGAACAGTGACTTGATGTATGTGCATTGATGTTCTTGCCAGTTTCACCGGCGAACATCCTTACGAATGGTCAGTTCAAAGCACGACCACTCATAAGAATGTCCGCCAGTGAATCTAGGATTTTCAGATCTTTAACGGTTAAAGATGCATGCTAAAGCTGTATCATGAAGCCAAAGTTGCCAGTCTTACCAACGAACATCCTTATGATAGGTCTGTTCAATGCACGACCACTCATACAAGTCCGCCCTTTTTTGATCAGTTCAAAGCACGACCACTCATAAGGTTGTCCGCCGGTGAATCTAGAATTTTCAGATCATCATTAATGGCTAAAGATGCATACTTAAGATAAATAATAATTTTCATGAAATTTTCAATGAAAATAACAATGGGAACAAAAGGTGTATGGTCTAGACACATCAACATTCTGACCAACAATATATTGCAATCAACAAAAGTAATTGCATATGACAGTGCCACAAAAGGCAAAAATAATTTATTTTGAATGTTATGCACAATGAGGCTTGCATAATTATTACCTATCATAAGCAACAGAAAAACAATATACAATGCACAATAAAATAGGAAAGGAAGTTAAAAAAATAATTAACTTTGTCATTACTATGTACAACACAAACACATCACACGTTAAACATTCAAGACAGATAGCTTCCAGTTGAGATGATCTTGCACTAGTGGAGGTATACGGTATTGTGGTTCTGCAACAGAAGCAACACGTTTCTAATAGCAATGATGAAAAATGAACCAAAATAGATACATACAAGAAGAAAGTTCATCTAGAGAAACAGATTAACAACAGTTTTAATGCTTGGGAAAAAATTTTCGCATTTGCTGTTTTTACACAAAACAAGGTAGCAGACAACCACACAATGTATTTATTGTTAGAATAAGAAACGGGAAAAATTAATGATATAGAATTGTCAGAATAAAAATATTAATTAAGTTAAATAAAAAGTATTTATAAAAAAACATTTTTTCAAGGGAAATGAAAATGATGCTATTTATTATAGACTGATTAGCATTCGCAGTACAGTTGCAAAGACTTTTAAAAGCATCATACTTGATTATTTAAAACTTAATTTTGTGGCCAATGTAACTGAGATACAACATGGATTTATTACAGGTTTTAACACAGATTTATTACACCAATAAATTTGCTGCTGATTACAAATGAAGTTAAATCTGCTTTAGACAAAGGTCATCAGGTTGATATGCTTTACCTGATTTTTCTAAAGCTTTTGAAAGTGTACATATCAATCTATTATTACACAAATTGAGTTTATTAAATATTAATCAATTGTTATTGAATTGGATCTTTAGTTATTTAACAGGTCGTAATCAAATAGTCAGGTACAAAAACTATAAATCTCTTACAATATCAGTTACATTGGAGTTCCATAGGGTTCTCACTTGGGCCATTCATTATTTTTTATATTTATTAATGACATAATTAATGTGTTTAAAAACAGTTCTTTTAGAATATTTGCTGAGGATTGCAAGTTTCCATACATGTACTGGGCTACTCAGCTTGTTGTATCATTAAATAAAATAAAATGAAAAAGTATTAAAAAAATTCTGTGATTGTACTTATACAAAGCTCACATTGCAAATAAAGTGGAAATTCTTTTCTGACAAATTTTTAATTGAAACAGTCACGACTCATCTACATGTAATCCACAACTTAGCATCATCTTACAATTACACCAGATTTCAGTTTAAAATAATTAAATGCTACAGTCAAACATTTCCTACTTCACAATTTTACAGACTTCTTACCTAGTAATTCACAATTCTGCAACGGAACTTTGGTCTTCCGAGCACCAGACACTATGCTGTTGACAGTAGAATCAGGCCCATATTGCTGCAAATGAACATATATAAGATCAGAATATTGGAGGAAAGCCGCAAGAACAATTGCTGTCACCAACATTCACTATAAATTTACACTGAATGTAAACTTACAATCACCATTTTGGCATTTGGTTTGAGTATGGTTAGGATATAGCTTGTGAAGCAGATACACAAATTAAGTTTCGGAAGCAGTATGAAAAAAAAAATACAATATGGTCAGAAAAATTATTCATACAGCTAAAGCAACTTCATTGAAAACATTAAGACTTAAAGGAATGGTCTTCTCAATATAAAAAATAGACTACCTACAGGACACAACTATAGGTTCATAAGCTGATATTCATTTCCAAGATATTTTTCTCACTAGTCAGGACATCTTTTTGCAATCTGACTAAACTTTTCCCAAACCCTTCTATTTTGATAGTAATCACGAAACATACTCATTTTTACATCAGAAATGGTAAGAAACGGTTTCTTACTCATATTTATCAAACACACAACATATTTCCCACAAAATGCTATTGTTTGTTTACTAAGAAGTAATTTATTTTTGTAATAAGGGACACGATTAGCGATTTGTACGGTCACAATCCTGGGTCAATGTGTTTCTGCTGATATGTTGGTCTGGTTTTGGAAAGTACACGTTTCGACTGTTCTCCTGTGCCGTTTTTACTTCAAAACGTTTTGTTTCATTGTGTTGTACAATTAATTTTTTGATGTCATTACTAGGGAATGGATTTTATTGTAATACATAATGCAAAATATGTACATAAATATGTTTATTTTTTTCAAAACATGTAAGAAAAAATTCAAAATGTGTAAAATAAAAATTCATTATTGTGATTAAAATTGTTCTCTACAAGCATTCTCCAACCATAAAACGTCCCCGATCAGTCCTTAATAAGGATTCGGAGTGGCTGAATGTAGGTTCTATCTCTACTGAAGTAACTGTACTCTAAACTTCACATATAAGAATTTAATTCAAAATATAAAATACGTTTATAGTATATATTACAATCTTTATGAGGAGCCTGTGTACAAGTGAATAGTAGAACCATGTGGCGAGTGATGGATCCCAGGAGGAGGGGGTTCAAGGGTATACACTCATCCCTCCAAATGGAACGTGATAAGACAATTTACTGTAAAAAATAGTTGTTAGTTTTCGATCGAGTAACGAATGTGCTGTTTGAAACATAAGCAAGTACATAGTTGAAATTACTTTTGTTCACAAAAATCCAACATCCTTTACTCCGAGTAAGCAGTAAGCGGGCAGGGGGAGGACAATTCATGGCAAAGATATGGTAGTCATAGAACTGTAGTAGCATTACATTTATTTTTAAGAAATTAACATATATTGCAAACGAGCATCTGAAAAATGTCATTTCGACGTATAAATATATTAAAATATGTAAAAAAAGTGAAATATTTTGTAATTGGTAAAACATGTAAAAAATGTAATTGTACCACAATATGTAAAATAAAAATAGTTCTAATTCATTCAGAATGTTTGTAAACTCTAAAAAATATAACTGAATGCTGGTATCTTGTTCGCGTAAAAACATGTAATTACATGAAAATCCGTTCCCTAGTAACCTTTAACCATTTCAAACACTTATATCTGAAAGGGAAGAGTGGCACATTAGTATTACAACTGCCATAAGAAACTACTACTCACTAAACCTTGGACATACCACAGTTTCAATCATCATGCTCTCCTTCCTTGAAATTGATCAATTATAAAGCTCTCTTTACAACGAAGTGACATGCCTCACTGAAAATGCATAACTTTCTCAGCTTCTAGGAAGCTGAGCTTCTAGCCAGCCAAAGAAAAACAATTATTTTGCATCCATATAAAACTCTCGTTTCACAGTGTCTTAATTACCCTTTGCTGAAACCTACCTCATCAACAGCTGTGAGGGCGTTGGGGGAGGTCAATTCTGGAGGCCACACCTCCTGTCTGGAGTCCTCCATCAGCTGCAGGGCACTAGACAAAGATCCCTGAAGGGCAGCAGCATCCACATCGCACTGCACGGAAAGCAACGCCAAGCACAAGGCACGTACCTCTTCTGCAATACCAAATACCAAAAGTTGGTTATTTTAATCTTATAACACACTAGGTTCCTTTAGTTTTGATATTAAAGGTAACGGCAAAACATTAGATACATATTCTGGTGTTGGAAAATGTTGAAAATGTTTTTGAGGATTCATGTAAAATACCCTCAAAAATCCAAATATTAGGTTGAAACTTCTAAAGCCTTGAGTTAGTTCAGACCGATCAGGGAATTTCAATGTTGGAGAAAATTGGCTGAACAGTTTAGGTGCTAGCATTGACCACAGACGAACAAACACACACACACATTTTGCTATCAATCAATTTTTCAGTACGAAGGACCCACAAAACATGGATTATGGCTACACCACATTTCAGAGAAAGAAATTTACTATATACAGCAATAGGATTTATCCAACCCAAAGGAGAATTCAATCCAGATTCCCCAAGGATAAATTCAGATCACGTTAATAATCCATTTTCTCTTCTAACCTAATGGTTAGAACGGGAAAGTTCATGCAATTGCATGTTTTTATGTTAATGGTCGTATCTTTCTGAAACTTCAAAAAGATATATTTCATGGCAAAATATTGAAAATCAAGAAAAAAATGTTTTTCATGCATATTTTGCATATTTAGAGATTTTTGACATAAATGAATGTTTTTGCCTATTTTTCGACAGCTGTCTAAAATAGTCCAAGATGGGTGTACAAGAGTTGAAGTACAAGAAAAGTGCTCTTCAAGAATCGTCATTTCAATTGATAATAAAGTGATTATTTGTTGAACTAATTCAATTAAGATACAGTAAGGTACATTTTCTCTGAAAACAATATTTACAAAAACTTTGAACCGTAAATGAGTTTTCTCATATTTGATTCCAACATGTGATTGCATCTGACAATTGTGAATGTGTGGTGTTAATTATAATATCAAAGTGATCATTAGTTGAACTGAGTTTAATTATTGATACATAAGATACATTTTATTTGAAAGCATAGTAACTTAAAAAATTGAACAGATAACCAATGTGATGAGCCTACTTAAATAATATAATATTATTAAGCATTTCACCATCACGATAGAAAATTATAAGTTATCACAAAATATTCCATCATCATGCGGCTTCAACGTAACTAGCAGGAAAGTTCCAGAGAAACATTGACATCCGCTTGGATATTTGCCTCTCCAAAACAACGTTCTTGGGAAGATTCCACAATGAGAGGGAGAGTACTTAAAGGGGCCTCATAAAACACTGGGGGAGCAGTTCCAGTCTGCAGTGATTTCATTGATCCCTGGTACCGAAAAACTGAATAAATTCAGTAGCTAAATTTAGAAAAAAAGTCCTTTAACACATGGTGTAACCAGAATCCATGTTTTGAGGCTCCTTGATATCGAAAAATTGATTGATGCCAAACATCTGTCTGTGAACAATGCTAGCACCTAAACCGTTCAGCCAATTTTCTCCAAAATTGATATTCCCTTATCGATCTGGCTGATGTTGCAGCCCCTGAAATTTGAAATCGATATTGCAGATTTTGTGGGTACTTTATATGAAGCCCCTTGGACATTTTCAAAAAAACGGCTCCAACATTTTCATTAAATTTTGTTGTTGGATAGTGTGAAGAGCATTAAAAAAGAAAGGTGTAGGTCTCGTGTTCATTGAAAACTGATTTTTCGAAAATTGCGAAAGTTCAAACTTCTTTCAGCGTCTTCTTACAACAATTATGAAGATGTAATTTTTTCCCTTAATGAAATCGGTTCCTTAAAAATAGATTTCGAAATAAGATCATGGTCAACTTTTCGAAAATTTTAGTATTTTGCATAATTTTGTGTGCAAGTTCAGGCGAGAAAGTTTGTGCTATTTTAGCGCAAAAAAATAATTTCCTCGATCTTACACTTTTTTTGACCAGTTTTGAGTGGCGTACAAGGAATTTCATTGTAATTGTAATATTAATTTGGCATATTCCTTTATTAATCTGCACACATCAGCTAAATTCAGTAGAATATTTCAAATCCTTAGCTTCATTTCTAATTTTTTTTTTTTTTATATATATATTTAAATCCATACTATTGTATTCTGTAAAAGTTTTCTATTGAGAACCTAATTTTGCCAAAATACGAATATATATCCTTTTAATGAAAATATGGTAAAAGCCCGCTTTTACATTCCCGCAATTTACGTTTTCCTAGCATTTACACAATTTCTTGTCGATCCCATCTGTTTGCATACATTCACAATGTTATGAATACCCTGCATTTATGTTAGTATAATTTCAATTTTCCTGCAATTTACAACAGTGTGCTTGCTACAACACAGCCTGGAAAGCACTTCGTATCACACACAACACGCATTGCCACTGCATTTACCAACCACCTTCCCTCTTTAAATATGGCTATAACAGATAGACTATTGAAATGAGTTTTATGAAATGTTACATGAAGACTAGAAGATTTAAATACTGTGAAAATGATTAGCCAGATAGATCTACACACATTTTCATTTCATGACATTACAGAGATATTTTAAAAGGAAGAAAAAATGACCAACATGCTTTGCTAGAAGAATATAAGAGAGATAATTTGTTCAATAATAATCATTTGTTTATTTTATTATATCCTCCCTACAATTTCACACTTTCTCATTCTAAAATAAAAGTAATTTTTCCCCAACCTTTAATAGCTCAACAAACAGAATTCTCAATACGTTTTTGACTGTAAATTTGTTTTGTGAACCCTGTTTCCATTATTTCTGAAATCAAAAAAATTATAATATACTAGTCAGAAATCATTACGAACTGTCAAAAACATACATTATTGAGCTTGGGAGCATGTAAACTTCACATTTTCTTCTAACAGTAGAAATACTATTGCCCTCTCTACTTCCAACAACGAGTTCACTGTTCCTTCGCCAATGGCTTCCGTCAGTGGATAGCATGGACTTGCAGAATGTCGTTGCAGCATTGAAAATTTACGTTCAGTGAAAATACACCTGATATTTCTGATGTTGCACATTTCAGTCAAATTTATATTTGATCTTGAAATTTTGCTTAAATCTCTAATTCTGCATATTAAAGCATAATATAATGCTTATTGTTCATATATGTCTAAAGACATTACACTTTTGAAGGAAACAAATCATTCCCATTATTTACACTTCTCGCAATTTATAGCATATTTCCTATGGCCCCAAGAAAAGTGTAAAAGAGGGGTTTTACTGTGCATCTTTATAACATAGACATCCGTACATTCCCTGCACAATATGTGGCTGCCTATTCAAACCAAAAGAATAAATAGGATGAGTTTTGAAAAAAGAAAATGATAGAATGAATCTGAAACATTGACATGGAAAATCATGTTTACTTTAATTCTGCACCGCAGAAATACTGAAGGTACAGTATCAATTTTTGGCCAAAATGTCTATGTCCATTTGAAAATTGCATCAAAAATATGTTTTTAATTAAATGTGAATTGTTATTGTTTATGTTTGATGCATATGTGGCTTGGCATATTTCGAATATGCTTCCTTTTGTTCTTTTCATTACATTGTTTTTAATATTAAACAGTTTCCGTTTATTAAATTAACAATTTAAAAGTGGACTTTTAGTCTATAAATTCAAAATAAATAAAATGAAATTTGAAAACAATCATTCCAATTTCTTTGCTCTCCCTCAACGTGTTGAGAACTAGGCTCAAAATGCATTAATAATTAAGCTAAAAGCAGTCATGCCATGTCTATTTACTTACATACAGTACACTATCTTCACAAAATTAAGTAAATGTGCTAACTCCTGCAAAATTAAGTAAATGTGAAATAGAACCTCAAAGCACACAATTAGAGCATAAAAAGTTATGTACTATAATAAGAAAACTTGAAATTAAGAAACAATAATAATAATAATAATAATAATAATAATGAAAAAAGGACTGGAAGCCATTAATGGTCACTTACTTCTGAGAGCAAAGCATGCTGTAGTGATTTGATGCATGGCACGAAGAAGTGCCAGGTCTTCATAAGGAGCGCCTTCCTTGAGACTAAGCAGCTTGCGCTCCTGCTTCCGACGATTTTTGCCAGAACGGGTGCTCCTTCTACAGAACAGAAATAGGAAAACATAGGTGCTCTAGTAAATCATCTGTACTTTCTCCATTAGGGTGATACACATAGAGCAATTTATCAACCGATTTGAAGAATTTACAGTTAGATTTCCAAAATGGTAAAGATTGCTATATTAGGAGACAGTGGAAACTAATAAAGTTGTACGATCAATCATGACTAATAATTTTAAGCAATAAATTTTGTAGTTTGACATAAACACAATGATATATCTGCAGATAAATTTGTCAAAATATCTACCAATATTGCGCAAACCATGGTCCGTGACACATCTGAGCTTATTCGTGTTTGAATTGTGGTACGAGTGCATACTCATGGTAGTTTAAGAAATGGTAAGCAAGGAGTTTATGGGTTTACTTGAGTTATATATCGTAATTATCCACGTTTATGGAAAATTATTATTTCTGAATACACAACTCAAAATATAAATACGCAGGTCATCCATGCGCAGGTAATTTTTAAAATTGACAGGATAATTTTTTGGCATTTGTCTAAGAAGAGGGATGCGATCAAATCTTTTTTTTCAGTAGCCATGTTTCGACCATTTTGAATGATTCCTTTTTCTTCTTTATATTACTATGTACCCCATTGTTCCAATAAGTAACGCAGCAGTTTTGTCCATGTTCAACATCCACAATGCACAAATTCAAACTCTCTAACAACTCTTAAATTTCAATGTTTAATTCGTCATATTATAAAAAATTCAACATTTCATAAAACGGGGAAAGATCACCAATCACACATAAATTGGTTAGATTTGACCAAATAATAATTACAAACAACACAAACATACAAGTGAATTGGACCAATTATTATGAGAAGAAATATTGGTTCAATAATATTCTGCATCAATAGATCATCTACGATTTAACCGAGAGATTTATCTTAACAATTTATCTAACTATTATTAAGTGCAATTTATCCCAAAAATAAATTGTCCCGTGTGTATCTCCCTATTATGATGTAATGGTTTACCTCAATGTATGCAAGTTCTGAAATATCTGAATGCTAGATGTCGATTTAGCTGGGATGGCTAAAACATTGTAAGCTCCTGAGCAGGGTACATTTATGACTAACGACTGTGAATCTTCTACAAAAACCGTTCTCAGCTGTCGCAATGGCAAGGTAAGCCTGAGGTGCAGTGAAACTAATTTTGGCTCGTATGGGTAAACCCATTTCCATTCCGTGTACTCACCCCGAACGCGAGCCTGAGCGGCCTGACTGGAAGGAGCCAGATCCAGAACCAGACGTGCTGCTGGTGTCAGAGAACAGGTCGCTCTCCGGGCCCACCTCTCCTTCCTTCTCTGCAACATTGCACACCCCACCCAATTCTCATCACATCTCAGCAAGGCATGAACTGAGATACTGCAGGCCTCTGGAAGAGGTCAGGGAAGGAAATGGATGAGAAACCATACGAAAAGCAAGAAGAAAACACTCTACAAAGTTGCCCAGAGGCACTGCAGTGACATTAGTTGATCCCCTGAGCCACCTCTCCTGGACACAACTATGTATTCTGTCATATCTGTTTGAATTGATTGATTAACAGATTATTCCATGTTTCTAGGAACAGGCATGTTGTCTGCTATGATCTTTAGTCCCTTAAGTGTAGTGCATGTTTTACCATGGTACATGGGAGCAATCTTTCCCCCGCTGGTTGGCGAGATCCAGCGCCGATCTTCACGTCAGCTTGTGGGGGATTCCCCAACAAGTTACCTCCTACCAGTAGGGCACTGACCCAGCCAAGACAAGCTCTAAGCTTCCAACTGGTCTTTTGACGTGGTTGGTAGTGTAGTGCACATAATTGAGAGTGTAAGTAAAGGGCGACAATAACACAAGGAAGAGGGAGGAAAGGTCATGTGCCTTCCGTTTGCGAGGATATTGCTCTTGCTTTCACCTGGAATTGATCAGAGAAACCACAAAAAACTACTGGTCAGCGGAGGCAGCCTCTAAAATTCTCTTCCAGACAAAATGGCTGAATTTGACCCAGCTAACTAGCTACTATCAAAAATTGTGTCACCATTAGAACTCAAACCCTTCAATACCAGGTCTGACACACTGAGCTGCCTAAGCGGGTCACAGCTGGTTGACGATCATGTTAATGTACTTATTTCAAACTATTTGTACTACACCTTACCATGCATTTGTTTATCCCATATGAATATCAATGATCTGAACCCACTACCCACCAGCACCACTGCACTGCATTGTATTGCCCTGTCCAATTTACCTTCTGGCAGGTTGAGCTTCTCTGTCCTAACAATCCTCAGGCGTTTGAGATGGGACTCGTACGTAATTCTGTGGTTGGCAACTTCAGATTGCATTTGTTCAAAGTGGTCCTCAATGCCTTGCTTCACCTGTTCTGCAACACAATAACAACAAATAGTGAAATTAGTTTGTCCAAGGAAGAGAAAATTTCTGATTGAAAAAACTTTTTGTGGCCACTTTCTTGCAATACGGTCCTGCAAAACAGTACTTCTAAATTTCTCTTTTTGTTTAAAACAAATGTTTTTTTAGTTACCATTTACCATCACCTATGACATTTTTACTGATCCATTGATGTTCATAATGTAAATTGCCCCTGCTCAATTTAAAACCATATGTACCACCAGCCAGCTACAACCAGGTCAAGAAAGTTTTTCAGCCATTTACACAACCACCTATTTACCTCAAATAACTTATGTTAAACATTCTTATGTACATCAGGGGACATTTACCAAGTAGGTCAGGACGCATTGCCTCCACAGCCACCTGTTGGGCTTCTGCCCAGTATCTCCCTTGGCACAAGGCACTCAAGGCCTCCTCTACACAAGAACAGTGCCGGAACAAGACTAGTGCAGCCTCCTGGAAGCGCCTCTGTTGCAACAACACTGAAGACACAGCGCGAAGGCTTTCCGATCTTTTCTCTGGGACATATTGCAACTTTGCCAGGAGCACCAGGGCCTGCAAAGCACAATATCTAACATGTAAAGTTTACCCTAAACTTGCTGCAAACAGTTGCCACCAACAGTCCAACATTTATCTGCAATACATATATTACTGTGATTTAAGGAGGTAAAATCTGTGTTTATTCTCAGTCATTCAACGGCTTGTGTTGCCACCGGGCAGCTGGTGATATGCCAGCCTATGACTTGAGTGCTTCGCCACAAGAGTCTAAATTAGTTAGGAACATTAGAGCACCACAAATGTGTGCACCTGAGAGTCTGCCTTGGAGTTGATATTGCAGAAACAAATAGGAATTTGCGAACCTAAGTTTGCAACTTAATCACAAATTGATTGTGTCTGGCCACTTATTCCTTCAGTGCCCATGCTGCCTGCGGTCACTGTACGGGACAATGGATTGCTGTCAATCTGTTGCTGAAATCAGCTGGTAGTTTGTAAGTGTGCTAGCACATCATGTTATCATACATCTGTAATCATTCTTCATCTCTCATTTTTTGTTGCAACTCATTAAACAAATGTTTCAGATTTCACTTCTTTTTATCATGCAACATAATATGCTTTCCTGCCACAGGTACCTTCCTAAAATTTCAGAGTAGCTGGGCAGACTGCATCAAAACAGGACAGATAAGTAAGGGTGTTCAATCACCCACATAATAATGAGGTAAATTAAAATTGTCACCCAAAAGTGTGGAGCTCTGATAAATCACAGATAGCCACGAATTATAATCCAAATGACACTCTTGGGTGGGGTCGCTAGGTATAGAATTTAGTTAGGCATTCTAGTGTTTATAACACATTCAAAATATTGTTACATTACACTAATTTCGTGAGAAATACTTCCAAAACACCTGAGAACGATTTTATGTTTACTTAAATTTTTTTTTGGAGTCCATTGTTTTCATATGTTTATAAATAATTGTAGAATTAATTGAAGTTTATTATCTTAACATTTTTTGTTACTTGGAGGAACATAGGATTTGGAGGATCCATAGTAAATAACAACAAACAAGCAAACTTTCATTTCCTATGCTAACCCCGTATATATCACGTCTTTTTCAATTCACTCACTTGTTGCCAGTCGCCAGCCAGGCAGCTTGCCTCAAGAGCATCCTCCCAGCGCTCTGCTCGGCGAAACATTACTATTGCCTCTTCCAACTTTCTCTCCTTCAGCAAATATTCACCATACACAGCTGCCACCTGGTGAACAAGAAGTTATGAGGTTAGATTATTTTCTGTGAGAGTATCAACAATAAATTCCATGCAACTCCAGATAATCTGAAAATTCTACCAAAGAAACAAATGCAGGTCTCACAATTTGCTTCTCAAATTTTGAAGCTCAAAACGAATCTTCTATTGTTTTCCTTGAATTTACTCAAATCACACCTTTCCCAACGCTTACATTTTCTCTTCTTACTTTAGTTAGTATTAACACTTCCTTCCCTTTAATAACTTTCATTCCCTCTCCTAATGTCCTAAACAAATTCCCTCTCCCCCTCTCACTCCTTTCACTCTCTCCACCTCTCACTCCTTTCACTCTCTCCACCTCTCACTCCCTTCACTCTCCCTGACTTCTCTTCCCTCATTCTCCTTGCTCTCCTACCACTCATTCACTTGCACTCTTTCCCCCATCCTCTGCGCACCTTGGCATAGTGTGCATCGCCAGGCAGGAAGAGCGCAAGAGCGGCAGCATAGAGGGAGCGCTCCCGCACCAGGGGCAGGAACTCTGTGTTGAAGCGGTCGGGGCAGCGTGCCAGGTGCGCCAGTGCACACTCCCAGCGCTGCAAGTAGGCGTCCACCCGGTAGCAGCGGTACGCCTCATCCAACCGCCGCAACTCGTTCAGGAACGGCAGATACTCCTTGGGGTCCCTGCACTCACACACGCACACACTCGCTTTACAGAGGAATAGTGTACAGAGGAAAGAAAAAGGAATACGAAAAAACTATAAAATAACAAATGAAAACAGAATGATAAGAAAAATACAAACTACAAAGAGGAAGAAGAAGGGGAGAAGTAAAAACTATTAAATAATTGGGCAGGGGAAGAGCAGGATTTTAAATTAACTGCCGCTTACTATTGCCCAAGTGAGACACTGTACACGTGCTGTAGAGGAATCTACACATACTATTGCTTCAGGTAAGCTAATGCAAATTAGGGATTGTAATCTCTGAAAAAAATTGTTTTGGCTGCATTAGTAACAAGTTACATTAGTTTTCTTCAGTATATTCTTACATGAAATGTGAATGTAATGTTCTTGGGTTGAGGTAGCCTGCTGAAAATATAAGATCAGCGTAGTGTAGATGTCTCCCCCATCGGCAATGTCATCTGAGCACAAAATCTATTCCCCATTTAAAACTAAAGTGGAGTTGACATTCGATCAGCTGGGACAAGGTTTCCCAATTTGGTAGCTTCAATTTCAAGAAATAAATTTCAACAAAACTTTCAGTTGGATAACCATGACCCATTGAAATAATTCCCCGGTTTTTGATTTAATTATGTACTTGTGACTGTCGTCCAGCTGGGCAGTTATCCAAACGGGAGCTTCATTACAACATAATTTTTGGTATAACAAGCTTGTTGCATCTAATCAAAAGTCAGAAGCCACTATTATTAAATCTGAGTCCTATCAGCCTTTATAATGCTCTTGAATTGTTACACTTCTACAAGTATGCCACTACTGACAACCTGAGAGGACACAACATGATAATAAAGGAAGTTAAACTCAAACACATCAAGTACAAAAAACATCCTTGTGAGCCGCATAATTAATTACTAAAATAAGCTTCCACAAGAGCTCATCTCAGCAAGCAAGGTACACCAAGTCCTCTACTGCAGCACCTCTGGGTGGGGTAATACTGAAGTGCCGGAGCAGCAAAACTGTAATAGAATTTTCAAGATCTCATCCTATAGATTACCGTGTGAGAAACGATTCTTTGAGGACTTTGGTCTCAAAATTTTAGTTTTTAATGCTCTAGAACACTTTCATAAGAGTAAGTCAATGGTATAGATTCAAAAATGCTCCTGAGTGTTGCGGGTTGCATTTGATCATTTCTTATTTATTTTTTTTTTTTTTTTTAATTTGTCTACAGCACCATCTAAATGGAGTTGCAACAAAATTAACAGCACACAAACCTTCTGGGTGAAATAACACGTAGATGTGCCTACTTTCATGGAGATCGGCACACAGAGTCAGAGTTAACCGCTCTTATTTATACCAACGTCCAGTTTGATATGCATAGATGTACATGGGTTTTCATAACATGCAGATGACATTAGGTCATTTTTACACCTCCCGCCTTATAAAATGAATATTTTAAATTAATTCGCGAACGCTCTTGTCAACGGAGCTCATGGCCTCAAACATGTGCTTATCACTGTAATAAAGATTCATTTTATAAGGCAGGAGTTGTAAAAATGACCTAATGGCATCTGCCACATAACAAAAACCCAAGAACAGACTGTTCAAAAAGTCTGTCCGCAGTAGTCTGCCCCCTCCACCATCCTTTATGTGAAAACGGCAACATCGCGGTGATTGCATAAGAGTATGATTTTTTTTACTGCATGCTTGCAGCGAGTGCACTTCTGCGAAAAACATTCGAACACGGTTAAGCCCGCGATGTTGCCATTTCCGCATACAGGATGGTAGAGTGGAGAGACTTTTTGAACGCTCTGTGTAATAAGCAGCGGGGGGGAGGCGACTCACCGGTTGGCGCGCGCGGCGACGAGCGCGGCGAGCGGGAAGTCGTAGAGGGCGAGCGCGGCGCGGAAGAGGCGCGTGGCGTCGCACAGCGTCAGCAAGTGGCGCAGGCCCTCGTCGCGGGCCGCGGCGCCGCGCGCGGCGGCGGCGTCCCGCACGGCGGCCAGCGCGGCGCCGGGGTCGCGCAGCCCCACGGCCAGCGCCGTCAGGCGCGGCAGGAACAGCGCCGCCGGCGGCCGACCGCCCTCCGCCGTCGACCCCACCGCCTGCGCAACAACACCACCAGCACGCGGACTTAGAGCTCCGTTCTTGGAGAGCACACCTGTTTGCCAGTAACCACTCCTGATTACACAAACGTCGATGACCTGCAACCCTACGGTGACAATGTCGCCACCGAAGAGTGTTTAGAGCTCTGCTCCACACCAACAGCACGGAGAGTGTTAAGAGTTCTGCTCCACACCAACAGCACGGAGAGTGTTAAGAGCTCTGTTCAAAAACATGCAACTGTTCGCAAGTAACCATTCCTTGTGTTTACACAACTGCCTCTGACTGGTATCCTTCCAATGACAATGACCCCACCGTGTGCGCAACAAGTGTTTAGAGCTCTGTTCACAGAAAATGCATCTCTGTTTGCAAGTAACCATTACTTGTGTTTACACAACTGCCTCTGACTGGTATCCTTCCAATGACAATGACCCACCGTGGCAACAACAGTGTTTAGAGCTCTGTTCACAGAAAATGCATCTCTGTTTGCAAGAAACCATTCCTTGTGTCAGCCCCTTCTGACTGGTATCATTGGGGACAATGACCCCATGCCAGCGCAACAGCACAATGCACATTTGAGCCATTCAGAGGGAGAGCATTCGGTTTGCAAGTGGTTAGACACCCTATGAATTCACATGGAGTACACTTCAGTGGAGCAAGTGGTTACAGCATCGCCTCCAACTGCCCACCCTTTTGCAATGATCTCACTGTCTGCACACATGTATTAAGAGCCCCTTCACAGGGAAGTTCACCTCCAAGGTGGTCACTTCTTTCCTGAAACAGATTTCCCAGACTTTTCCCTGTGTTTCTGAGCAGTTTTTGACTGGTAAGATTTAAAACTTCACGCTTTTTAAAGAAAATATTCAAGCAATCCTGAAAGTAATTTCTCAGTTCTGACCTGGGCATGATGAAGTACAAATTTTAAAAAAGTAACAAGTTGAAATGGAGCAAAAAATAATGCTGTACATCTTTTTTTTATATTATTTAGATTTATAACAATCTCAAATTTTTTCCCCGACTTCAAACAACTATTCACAAATTCCCTGATTTTTCCAGAGCAATGAAATAACCTTGGTTTTTCCATTTTCCAAAAAATGGCAACCATGAAGGTGAGCGAGACATTCCAATTTCACCTAAGATTGACTGCCCTCACTGCTCTTCACCTGTGCAATACAGCATCATGCTTCTTTAGGGATCCCTTCACAAGGAGTACGCCTTGGTAGGCGAGTGGCCTTCCAACCTCCCCAGTGTGCAGGTTTGAGCCCAGCTGAGGCACATGGATTTTCAAAGGGTGGAAAATCCTTTGGTTTTGATGGGACAAAAATCCTGACAGTGAAGCCTCTTACAAGAAGAAATATTTATTCCACTCACATCCATGGCCTCACAGAGCCGGGTGCAGACTGCAGCTCGCTTGCCTCCTTCAGCCCACGGCAACTCCTGAGGGCGAGGTTGGCCACGATACACATCAGCATAGGCCGTCTTTGTCGTGTCTTCCTCTGATAACTCCACAGCCAATAGAGAGAGCCAAGCAGGGTTCCTGATGTCACGCACAAACTCCTCAGTATGTTGGAGGAAGAGAGCAGGATTATGATCCACCTGAAACCGTAATTTCCACTTTCTGCAATCCAAGTCTTTACTGGTACAGCACATCCAATGGTCATTTGCTAGTCGTATAGTCCAAAACCCCACACCCTACAGTTTCCATGCTAAGAATTATTCTGAATAAATTTTATTTTAAATTTGTAATTGATGTTTCTACATACATGGTTCATTACAGCTAATATTCATTTCCTGTGTATAAATTATGGAAGTTATTTAACAAGAAAAACATTATCGTTTCAAGTACTACTGCCAAGTACATCTTGAAAAATAGTAATGCTTATGAACTAACACACAACTCTTGTCAGACACAGAGGGGGCTTCCCTTGTTTGGAACAGGATGTGGGAGGTGGGGAATTCCTTTTCATGGTACAAAAATAACAGCTAAGGGGTTCTCAAGAAGTGTGAAAGGTACTAATGTTAATTGTTAATTTGCAAGCATGGAGGAAACTAATACTACTAGGAAGTTTCATTGAGCAGTAAATTAAGGGAAGTGTTAGATGAATGAACTGTGTGTAAAAATCATGAGAAACCGTTTTATAATGGTTTAATAGACTTTATAGAGCACATTTTTGAAGTTTTTACTTCACAAATTATTAGTGCATACTATTGGTGTATACTTATATGGTGTATACACATTATTAAGTGTATACTTGGTCATTATATTCCTTTCAAAAGATGAAAGTTTCAGCAAGTCAGTGTTTTTCCAAACTTAACCTGTTAAGTTTTGCTTTCTCGACTACAACAAACATTTTGTGCCAAAAAGCTACAGCTATTGTGGAAGAGCTAAAAGCAACTGTAAACTTTCCTCTATCCAAGTTGTGGCAGCCTTCTCGAGAACTACAGCAATTACTTTTAGATTTGAAAAACTTACCAGAAGGTTGAGATTGATGCGCTGCTTGCGGAAGAGCTCAAAAACAACTGCAAAATTTCCTTTGTCCAAGTTGCAAGCAGCCTGCTTCAGAACCAGAGCCCTTGGTGTAATGGTCTCCAAATTGCCTCTAGGCATTTGCAGCACTACGCGATCACCCGCTGCAACTACCAAGCGTGAGCCTCTCTCAACACGGCGTGATACCGCCTCAGACAGAGTACTTGACACTGCGTCGTCCTGCACAGATGCGCATGAATGATCAAACAATGAATAACAAAGCTACATTAATTAAAATTAATGAAACACTGAGATGTTTCAGTAATTCTGACTAATTATAAAAAATAAATATGAATTTTAAAGAAATTATTGTATAATAATTACAAATTTGTACATTGGGCGATGTGTTATCTTCCACCTCTTGATCTTTTTGAAATCCTCATTCAATTAGCCTCACACACGTGATACAAGGAGACTTAAGATCACAAAGTAAGGGGCATGCGGGTGAGGATGGCCAAGAGAGGGTGAACATATCATCGAATCACACTGCGGAAGAGCTCGAAGGTTCTGGAAGGATCAGACGCAATGAAATTGTGAAACGATTTTAGCAGTATGTTCCAGAACATTGAGAATGCTGATGTACCAGAATCCCTACATTTAGGGAATTTCCACTTTGCTCATACACCAGAGAACTTGGTAGTGGGTAGAGCATTAGCAAGTGAGAATCCAGAAGCCAAAAAAAGTAGACGAGAACACAAAGGTGTTCTTGGCAGACAAAGGAGATGAGATGAGATCAGATCAGGAGAGCGTTGTCTATCAAATGCACGAGATGGGAGTGAAGACTATCTACTATTGAAAGAGGGGCACGACTGCAATAACACCAGTAGTGCTACCTTCAATTCTATAGATCATACCTCTGAGATTGACTAAGTGGAATCTGTATCTAGCCGAGGGAAGTGTGAATTTCTAATTTAAGAAAATATTCCTAGTATATGCTGTATTGTTCTGTAATCGGTTTTTTAAAAGGGACATTGGATTGAGGACGGATCACTATCTTGGATTCAGAGATATGCACTAAATAGCTTATACTAGCAGAATCTTAGGAGATTCTACTGATCTGGTTATGAGCGGAGCACAATGTTCACTTGTTCACAAGAAGCGAAAAGTCGACAGAGGTCGTAGGGATGGAAATGCAGCTACAATGTTGCTCCCAGGAAGATGCCCATTTAAGAAAGGGTTTCAGCATGTCGGCCTCTCTGAATCCTCTAACTCCATGACTTCTTTGTGTTGGTTTTCTGGCACAAATATATTCCAAATTTCCAATATTTTGCAGTTTGAGTACAGAAGAGGCATTGCATTTCCATTGGAACAAGGTTTAGTTTCACCTTTTTGAAAACAGCTGACTGTTCCATTGAAATAATTGCTGATAGCTGCATTACATAGACATGGCATCTTGAAAACTCTAATATGCACAAATCGAAAAGTAAAACAAGAAAAAAATATGAATTACACTCTAATGTGGTGAAACAGAGTGAATTCTACAGATGGTATCTCACGTATGCTGCTGGTAGTGGGGGTAATTTTGAACAAATGAATACTTCACTCCGCTCACAACCAGCTGGCCAATCGCTAGAACACCCGAATCTTACTAATTGAGCTCAACTGATCTGAACATGTGGCACAGGGTATGTGAATTGAACCAGATACGTTTACCATGTACAAAGAGAAGATGTGCGTAAATTATATTATCCGCGCAACTTTTCTTAAATGATAACCTTGCTTCTCCCTCCCTAGAGCAATAAACAGTTGAAGACCAAAGCTCGCAGCGAGTACTGATGACATTTAACCCTTTCGCTGCTAACGACACCTTTAGGCGTCCAGATTTTCCGTGTCCCGTGTGCTAACGACGCCGATAGGTATCCGCCCGGTTTTGCTTCTGCTGTGCTAATGACACCTATAGGCGTCTTGTACTTTGCGCGGTTGTCTTTCGCTTTCTGCTGAATGGCGGAGGGCCTGAAGGACATGTGGCGATATCTGTTCGATTTGTAAGGGTTTGAAGTTTAGTTTGAACTCTCCTAGAGTGTGCTAGTATGTCAATTCTTCTCGCTACAAGTACAAATGTTTGTAAACTGGTAGGCTGCTGCGCGGCCTGCGCGTGGTGGTCTTGCCTTTCCTGAGGGATTAGCGCGCATCTTGAAGGAGGCCCTTCCCAAATGCCCATCATAAAACCTCCTCTGCGGTTTCCGAGTATGGAGTACCATCCTCACTTTCTGTTGAGATTTCTGGCTGTGAGTGTTCTTGTTTTTATGCGTTACTGTACAAATATTGGCTTGTTTTGTGGACTTTTCTTACGGTTTTTGGACTATTTCTACGTACAGTTACACAGATTTTATTATTGACCTTTTGCATTGTTTCTGGACGTTGATTTTACAGATACTTCACCAGTGCCGGTCCAAAGCCCGGATCAAAAAGAAGGATGGGAAGTATGCGCTTTGTTCACTGCCACGTGGGCCACCCTTACAGGGTGGTGCCGGTCGGAACAAGAAAACTGCGCTGCACACAGCGGTCGCCGGCCTGTGGGGTGACTCAGCACCAGGGTGCGGTGCGCTGGGTAGGGTCATAGCAGTGAAAAGGTTAAAACACATCTTCATTAGTGCATAAGAAAATATATTTACTGTTGAAACCAAGAACTCCTGGTGGTGTTTTCCTAAACAATATCTAAAGAAATGGCCAAAGAAGATCCAGATCCATCCCATGTGATACCTTGAACTCCTGAGAAAATTAGAACTGAATTTATTGAGAAAGTTGCGAAGACACGACTTGATATTGCTTCCTTGGCATTGCTTCATAAAATCTAGTGGCCTAACTAATACCCCCACTCTATCCACATTTCTCTACGGCATCATTCAAGAAAAGTTGTGAGATTAATATTAGTAACAACAAATCAGCAATATACAACCTTCATCACAGAAGGAATGGAAACATTCAAGAATAGGTAAAATACATAACTGCCATAACAAATGAGCAACATGAACCACCCAACACTGAAGAACTACTAACAAATATCATTTACGCCTTTCACGGATTTATTACACAAGTGCATGATGCTCACCTGATCATGGAAGTGCAATTGCAAGCAGAGCAATGTGTGAGCAGAAGTGGTGAGCAGAAGGCAGTCTGGCGGTAGGACCAGCATGGAAGTGACATTATTGGCCACCTCTCGGCCATCCACATACAGACGGCTGCGACCACTCAGACCCACAATGCAAGGAGGCCTGCGTGAACATGAATGGTGTGAAAGGCAAATCTAACAATGAGACAGAGAGAAACAGAGAAGAGGGGTGAGAGAGGGGTGAGAGAGGGAGAAGAGATGGAGAAGAGAGGGAGAGGAGGGAGAAGAGATGGAGAAGAGAGGGAGAGGAGGGAGAGGAGAGGGAGAAGAGAGGGAGAGGAGAGGGAGAAGAGAGGTAGAGGAGAGGGAGAAGAGAGGTAGAGGAGAGGGAGAAGAGACGGAAGAGGGAGAATACCAGAGATCTACTGTATGTAGCTAAAGTTCAAGAAAAGTTAATTTTCCTTTTTAAGAAATTTTATTTACGTGTACAAATAACTCATGAAAGCATTTTCTGACCTCAAATTGCACACACTGAACTCACACTTTGAGACAAGAGAGCTCAGCTCACTTGGCTGGCTGAAGAGTACATTTCAGAGTGATATGATCTTCGCAGATGCTCAACTGATTTACAATCTCTCAAAATAAATCATCTTCTAGCATACACTGAAGGGACTCACCTGCTATCACAGATCTGCAGGATATGGACCTGCAACAGCCTCTCAGGACAGCTCGCAAGGGGCTCCACTGTGCAAGAAAGTTGACCTGATTGCTCCAGCTGCAGCAACAGTAGCCCTCCACTAGCCATCTGTAGGACGAGACGTCCGAGACTGCCATCACCCACGGGTGTTAAGGACAGGATTGCTCCATCTAGGGGTACCTCAAGGCTGTACAAATCAGGAGATATTTATTAGAAAACCTGTTATTTTGGCAACAGACAGCATTCCTAACCTGGAGGGGGAAAAATAAAATATTGAAAGGTAAGAATTTGAGTTAAGGCACGAACAGAAATATTCTTGCATAACAAAATTTATTTAATTCTCAAACTCTACAAATATCTCCAGTTCATTCTATCTCCAGTTAAGTAAATAGACATGTGGCACTCAACTACAATTTTTAAAACGGTAATATTTTCAGAACTACCATCATTAACACTTGCATACAAGTTAGGGGTGGGGGTGGGGGGTGTCAACGATGGACCCTCATACTTCTTTTCTTTATCTTTCTTTAGGTAAGAAGTTGATGTTTCATCATCTAGGACTTGAATTATCAAAACATTTCTGGATCCTTCGTGATAGTTTTATCTTTCAAAAGTTTATTGAATGTTCACAAAAAATTCAAATCCACTGCCAAACATTATCACTTCGTGGAAACTCCAGCGTTCTCTTGCAGCCAGGCCTGCCAATCATCATGATGAGTTTTTTTTTAGTATATGTCAATGTAGTGAACAGTTGTTCAATCAATGCAACATACTGAATGTTGGACTAGTTCTTCAAAAAGATGTGGCCATCGATAGCCGTGCGGAAAGGGCTACAATTACAGAAAAGGTTTCGAAATACACATGCCCCCTCATAAGATGATGACTTTCCTCAGTAAAAACCCATTGGTTGATTTGCTAATAAAAAAGTTTGAATCGTTTGCAAATTAGAAATGCTCACTGAACAGAGAGAGATCCTACAAATGGTAACATCCACCAGAAATCACTTACATTTCAGCCTTTAACACTTCATTCTCCTCCTGCTCTTCAACATGAAGCCACACGAGATGTGATGTTAGACCCACTGTAGCAACACACAGCAGCACCTGATCCAAGGCCCACACCCAATGGTGGAGTAGCAAAGGTCGTTCTTGGTTCTCCAGTGGCACATGAACATTGCGCACCCATCTAAAAAAAAATTAAATAAAAACTGCAGTTGCAGACCAGCAAACTAGAGTTTAGGCAGTGTACAAGCGACTCTTGACAGTTCTCTCGCCACATGCTGCGGTAGGTCATGTGACTTGCTCTGAAACAATCAGCTTGGGAGGATTTGTTTACTTTCTCACAGTCAGCGTTCAACAAGCTAGAATATACTATATTCTAGCTCGTTGGTTTCCTCTCATCTGACTAGCACAAAGTCACAGAGGCAATATGATTTGACTGTGGCAAACATTATGAACATGTCGTCTAGACATGTCATCACATTTCAGTAAGAATTAATGTTCTGAGATTTAATTTGTCTGTCATGCAGGTTGTGCCACGAGCGTAGTAATGTCCAACAACAATGCATCGAACTATCAGAGTCACTTACACTCTGCCGATACTATAGAATAATTCTAGCCATTCACAGGAACGACCCTTACAGTATTTGAGTACTGATTGATCACTCAGTAAATTCAACACTAAACTCAACAAATCACTAACTGGAGTTTCTTTTCTTGTATTTTTTTGGTAATGTCCAGCAATATTATAATATTGAAACATGAATACTACTAACACTTTCAGCTATCATTTAACTAACTCACTTCACCAAATCAAGCAAGGAAAATTTGAAAAAATACATATATTACTATTTGAAAATTCAAAACTTTTATGGAAATACACTTATGTTGCATAATTCAGTATTTTGCTTTATTCTTACAAAAATCTACAAAGGAAAAAAAAAAGAAGAAAAAAGTAGTATTTGAGAAACTTTTGTTTACATATTAGAGAAAATTGTCAAGAGTTCACTAAAAATTATGCAATTACTGCAGTATTTAATTTCTAAAAATGTGCATTAAGTACACAGAATCTTTAATCTACAGTTTCATACAGCTACCTTCATACAGTTTTTCATGTATGCGCACATGTGTACATAGAATGTTTTCTTCGCTTTTTGACATAAGTAAATCTGACAATTAGTTTTATTCTTTCAAAATTTAAGTATGTAGATAATAATTAAGGGGGAAAATCCAATAAAACACAAAATCTTTGTTATCTTTCTTTCCAGCAATTTTACATGACTTTACGAAGAAATTATTAAAAAAGTTCAGAAATACAATAACTTAAGAATTCCGAACAGTCTCATATTAAGCAAAAAGAAAAATGTGTCACTTTGACTTTATCTGTTCTAGAGTTAATAACCCAAATCTAGCAAAAACCAGAAGAAAAAAGAAAGAAAAAAATTTAAAAAAAATAAAAACTGACCTCAATGAGCGATTGGGGCCCTGGAAAAATGCTAGTCTGCCATCACTCAGAACCACACACATGTTGTCAGGGCAAGAAGGGAGGCCAAACACTACTTGGTTCACATTGGTGGGAAGTTGCAAGCGCTCAGCACACATTGGAGGTGGCACCACCTGCACACAAATAAATCAAGAAGCCATCAGACTCGCATGTTTGATATCAGCTCCTGGCTACACAGAATTATGGGCTGGTTAGTCAACATTTTGGGTACCCTTTTGTGGCCACCTTCGCACTAGAAAGTCCTTTAGAATGCTCAGCAGAGGCATTTAACAGTTTCCCACAAAGATACTTAAAAAGTGACACTGCAAAAATATTTACACTCTTAAATATAATTTATTGAGAACTGGTAATATTTTTCTACATTCTTATTATATATTTAAAACATTTGCATTTACTGATCTGCAGGACGCAAGTGGAGGGCTTGTCTTGACCAGAATATGCAATAAACAGAAAAAATAAGTTGAAAATTAAACTTTTATGTACGAATAACATTGTAATAAGTGGAATAGAAAAATATCAATATTTAGTTGAAAATAATAGCAGTTACACGTTTGTCACAAAAATAATGCTCCTTCACACTGCACTTCCCATATACTAGTTTCGCTATTGCTACATAGCATACTTAATTGGACATATTTTACATTTTTGTTTCACACTGATCAGAACTTGTTGTGTGCTACATAAGGAATTTTTGAAAGAAAATTAACACAGAACTTCTCAGTTCTTGTTCGCATTTATTTTGCTTTGTACAGTAGAACCCTGAATTACTGTGACCTACATTTAATGTTTTACCAGATTTAATGTTAATTTCTGAAAGTACCAACGATGCCTGTTTGTAATGCAATAATACTTTCGATTCAATGTCATTAGCTTTGAAGCACAACCTGCATTTAACATTCAAAATTTCTGGATTTCTATTTTTATTTTTTCCTCCATGAATGTGAAACAATTGCCAAATCCTACGCCATCTGTTATGCACCGCAGCCAACCTTAGTGTATGAAAACAGTTACCACATGCAATGACATCTGTATTAAGATGGAGTTCTACAAAGTATGATGCTCTGTATCAGATTGTGACGTAGCAGGAGTGCCCCTCATCCATATACATTTCGCACTCAGAAAGATCTTGTACGATAATATGGTGATTTAATTATTTATGGGACCGTCCATAAATATTGTATTGTAATTTTACAGTGTTTTGAATACCCCCTCTCCCCCCATAACGCATCTGTAACGCGCACTTGAAACAAATCTCAAATTTCGGAAAATATGTTGTGAACATGTCGCCAGCACAGATGATGCAAGAGCCATGAGTTTACAGCGGCAATGTAATTGGATTTTTTAGAAAAACAGTTTCTTCATAATCTAACAGATACAATGGAGAAAAAAAGGATGAAAAAATATTGTACATCATAACTTCTTAAATTAATTCACATTTTTTCCATTTAATTTGCTAATATTTTAATATTTTAGTAAAAGACTGAATAAAAGGAATTATTTCAGCAAATGTTTCAAAAAAAAATTTAAAAATAAATATCAACATTACGTAACAATAAACAATGAGCCCCTCCCTTACCCCTATGTAACAGACTAATCCTGCCTCAACACCCCTCCCCATCTTTAGTAATTCCTCATCCTCAAACAATTTGTGGACAACCCCTGTGATAAAAAAATCGAGCATTCTTTAAAATAAAATCAATAATTGCGTGTTAATTTTAACTTGTTTATTCAAAAAATACTCAAACCTCCATTTAGTGTAAGAATTTTAGCTTCCCCTGAGGTAACGTTAAATGGGAGTTCTACTGTATTTTCATTGTGATATTACAGACTCCATAACATACTGTAATAATAACATGTCCAGCTGAAACATCCAAGGCAGTAACTACTTGAACAGACCATTATTTTGAAGCACATTTTGTAAGATATCTCTTGATCAAAATCTACTTTGTACTTTGTTGCACACTTCATGATCATATATACCAAGTCATTGATAGATTCAGTGATGATAAACAAAATTATAAAAATATTGCATTTTCAATATTTTAGAAAAGAACTGAATATTATATATTGTAATGGGACAATCAAGAGAATTCTGCTGTGTAACTTGAGAATATTTCATTTTACATGGTGAGTGAAGACTGGCGAAAGAGCCAGGAATTGTGTAATTTTGCCAAGAGAGGGAGGTTTTCCAAAGCACAAATGGGCAAGCGACACCGTCAACAACGTGCCCATGAAAAATGTAGACCTGTGGTGCCTGCCCACCAAATGTGTCAGTCCCACCAATTGACTACTCACCTTTAATTTTGAATGCAGACATGATGGGATTGAATGGATCCTGTCTTAAAATTGCAATATTTTAATAATTTTTATTGGTCATCACTGCATCTATTTACAGCTCTCCTCACTCGAAGAAACTATAGGACGGGGTAGGAATCACACCTCACATGATCTTGGAGACCAGAGAGTTATCCAAAGAAAAAATTAGACATTTAAAAAAATACATTTTTTAAAATTATTGCTTCATTTGAAGTGCAAACAACTTGTGTTTTCAAAAAGCTGTACATGCCCTTGTTTACGGGTCAAATTTTTTAGAACATTTCTTTATGGAAAAATCCCTCAACATTGCACTTTTGCCTGTCAATTTTTTTGCAATTTTCAAATATTCAGAGTTTGTTGAAAATTTGATCTGCACCATTTAAAAAGCACACTTTCTTCTGTTGAAAGAAAACGTAAAGAAAATATTTGGAGCCAATTTTGAGGAAATAATTCTTTAAAAAAAGTACCCGTTTTTCTCACAAAATCTACTCAATTTCGAATTATCTTACATTAATATATTTAAAAATGTCTTTAAAAACTGATTTCATTAAGGAAACAAATCACTATCTTCAATACTGTAGTTGTAGGAAGACATCAAAAAAATTTGAATTTTTGTAATTCTCAAAAATTCAAAATGATCAATGAAAACACCCGTTTTTGAGGCCTTTGATCAATCCAAGGAAAAAATTTAAACAAAAAAGTTGGAGCCACTTTCTTGTTTTTAAAATGTTTTATTTCATGCAAAATTACATGAATGAAATGATGGAAGCTACTAATATTTTGAAAAAATTATACCTGACCTCGTTTAAAGATTAATTTTGAAGAAGAAATTTCATTAAGAAAACAATAATTACGTCAATTTTGAAGTTGTAGGAAGACGCAAAAACAAATCAAAACTTTTGCAATTTTCAAAATTTCACAGAGATAAAAGAAAATCAGACATGCGGTATTTTTATAAGCCTTCTTTGCTCTATTTGGAAAAAAAAAGAAAGGAAAAAAAGGGGGGGAGGGGAATTAAAATTAGGGATAGAGAACAATTTAATTTATAAACTAAAAGGGGAGGGCAACTATGGATAAAAAAGAAAGAAGCAATCTTTTGCCATTCAAGTTCAGCCTCACTCCTCTCAAACTGAATGAACCTGAAAATCAAGGTATGTTGGTGAGCTCAGCTCGTTGCATGAGGAGGGGGAGAATGTGTTTTTGACAAAGCCTAGTGCACAGTGATTGCTTCATAGCCCGTGTTTATTGATGAAAACTTGCTTCCCTTGATCCTCTCCTGTCCTCTGAGACAGTGCACTTTTCTCTGATAATTCACCCAATAGTTCATTCATTTATATTATCCTATTGCTTCAGCCATTACTAGAAGCAATTTGCTCCAGATTTGATTCTAAATAAAGAGAGAACTTTGAAAGAGGCCTTACCTTCTCCGAAAACGGTGTGAGCAGCACATCGTTGGCATCAATGACAGCCACCTCTGCTCTGTTCATTTGTGCAAAAGCTGAGCTGTGGTTAACGACCCAATTCCACTCGTAAGTTGCATATTGAAGGGAGCCATACACAACATGTAGTTTGAGATGAGCCTCTGGATCCCACGTGCAAGCCAGTAACTGTTGCTTTGTGGGGAAGGAAAAGCGCTGCTTCACATACCAATGGTAATTGCCCATGGAGTACAACAGTAGGTGGGCACCGTCTCTGTCCTCATACCAAACAGACAATATGTCCGACTGCACGTTCCACGACAGTTCACGCACAACACCTTCTCCAGGCGGAAATGGCAGTGTGAACTCTCCATGGTGCAAGCCATTCTTTTCAAAGAAAACGACCTGCAAGACAAACAAAGAGCCAATCAATTTTAAGAGTTGCACATTTGAAAAACCACCCCCTCCAAAAAAAAGTGAGTCTACACTTTTCGTGCACCAAATAATTTTGCAAAACTGTAGATGAATAAAAAAACAAAAGAAAAATGGAAACACTTTTTCTGTGCAAGACAGATTATATACACACCATTTAAAATACCATCTCATTATTTATGAAGAATTCCTTGCAAATTATAATACAAAATTTGGGAAACTAGTATAATTTGTAAAAAATTTAGATCATCTCTCATCTACTTCCTTAATTTTTTCATTGTTTCAAATATCTTCATAGTCCAATACATATAAGATATTATTTTTACCTTTACTATATCTTTGCCCTAGACCTTTTTTAGAGACAAAATGAAGGAATTTAACATTGCTAACAAGTTTGCTATCAATTGTTAACATTGCTATCAATATGAAAATATTAAGCAAATTTTCAATTCAATTCACTAATCATTTCAATTTATGAACTTTCACAGAAGAATTATTTTGAAACAAATTGGGAGGAAAGACTCAATAAATTTCTCGTAAAGTAACATCAAAGGAGCATTAAAAACACTCGAAACATAATGTGAAAAACTTAAAAAAGTGAATATAAGTGAAGTCATATATATTATTGTGCTCTGAATGATATCTACAAATACTCACAAAACTAAGTAGTAGTTCTAAATTCATTTTTATCTTCACTCTTCTACTTTCAAGTAAAAGGAAATCCACCATAACTAGGGTTACCAAATGCGAGGAACATTAAACTTTATAAAAACTGAATGCTATATCATGTACCACAATTCTAACATTTTCCCACAAAATACAAATAGTTTGACAGTAGGATCACTTAGCCCAGTCACTTCATTCACAACCATTATTACCCATTTACTTATTTTTATATTTCACAAATTAACAGTAAAGCTATGTTTCTTTTTTAAATAAAAAATTAAGAATTTCTTTTTAAATTTGTATTTCTACACAATTTAAAATTCTTGACAATTTTTAATCACACATCCACAGCCTTGATTTACAAAAACAAGAATTGTGCAGGTCAATTGCAGACCTCTGGTAAACATATACGAATTTTGATTCTTGAGAAGCAGATGGAGATATTGACTCACTTTGTATTTGTTGGGTAGCACCTGTGTGGATGCAATGAGGTTCCCAGAGGGTCTCCAGGCAAGTGCCATCTCCAGCCCAGGGACAGACTCACTGGTGGCCTGCAGCACTCCTGCAACATTCACAGAGCACCTTCATTGCACATGGCATATATTTTGAGACCTCACGCAAAAGGAGAAACCTGCTTAAGTGGCTCAGGGCATCAATTAATGACATGACTGGGTGATGGGAGGATGACATGACTGGGAGGTCCTAGGGTTTGAGCTCTGACTGTGGCAGGCTTTTCGATGCAAGCTATAGAACGGTTTTCCTAAGGATGAGCCAAAGTGACAGTTCATGAAAACAAGTGAACATCACATGTATTTCAGAGAAGTATCCCTCCGCCGCAACAGTAGTTCAGTCACGGCCCTTCGTAAAGTATTAATGGCTCCTGTGAAAACATCCCTATGAAGTCTAAGAGTTTTTCTGAGTTATATGCATGTACATGAAGTCTGCAAAATACTTAAATTTAATTACGTATGTGGAAAAATCCGTTAACATGCTCTCACAATCAGTAAAAGAAAACTGCCACGAATGTAAATAGACAGAAAAATGATTTTAAGCCAAAAACACATGCACCAGTATGCATCTCGCATTCTCGCAAGTCTCGGTTTTAAAATAAACAAAATATTTATCACACAAAAAGTAAATTCAATGAAATATATAAAGAAAAAAAGAATTTTTACAGAAGAGCACATTACACTGCACTTCCTAATATCAACAATTTCTCGCAAAAGGAAGTATCAAAGCCATTTACAAGTTAGCCAACTGCAAAAGAACGAATGCGGGAAGGGAGTAATGGTCTCAAGGGTACAACAACCACAGAACCTTCAGTTATGTTGCCAGGACTAGCTGCCACTTTGGCTCATCCTTAGGAAAATCGCTCTACATCAGGAAGAAGCATTGTACTTCGACCACTGGAATATGAGATCTGGTGCTAACCTACACGACACCTTACAGATTTTCCCCCTTCATTTATCTCCATTAAGAAAAAACCACCTTAGCATAAACAGAGTTTTTTCTTCCTCTGTTTTCTATTTATTTCTGTATTCTACTTAGTGTAATCTTAGTTTTTCCGAAAGTTTCAAGATTATATTTCTTCTGCTTATCTTATTTCCTGTCACATCCTTTGAAGATAATCCATGTGTTCACAGCCATTAGATCAAGAATGTTATGAAACACATGCACTGGCAATCACCATGAGCCAGATTGCACTGTATAATTTCTCTTCTGATCCAAGACATCACCGGAAACTGTCTTATTGTAAAAGCTAACTGTTTCTGGTAGCTTTTTCGAATTGTCATAAATTTCTTGCTACTGAGATATTTTTTCAAATAAATGGCCAGTACTGAAAGGTCACAAGAGCAAACTTTAAAGTATATCATACAGTGTCGGTTACAATGGCAGTTTGATACCTGTTTCAATGGTTCTTTGTATTGAATTTGATTGTGAATGATCAAAAATACATATAAAACTTCTCAGAGCAACATTTACTTAATAGAGGTCAAAATGACCACTTGGAGGTTCTAGTTATAAGTATCAATAACAATGAAAGTAATTTTAAAAAATTCTACAACACATAGAAAATCGTATTAAAATTGAACAGATATCATTGTGGTAAAAGATCATATGAAACATAAAAAAGATGTCAAAATGACCACTCTGCATTCTCATCTTTCTCTCTCTCCCCTTTTTATTTCCTATCAGCAGGCTGCTGATGCTTGAATTTAATTTTTCTGAGGTCTGTTACTTTTTTTCCATTTTTTGAATCTTTTTTCCTTTCTCTCTTTCTTTCACCAAATACGCTTTGTAGAATTCTTCCTTTCAAGATTTGTCTCCACTTTCTTAAACTCTAAGATGAACTAATGGTAACTGAAATAAATTCATTTCGTAATTAATATTGCAAATACCAATGACAAATAATGCCACACTTTTAATGTAATGTGGAATTACAGGTTATTATATCAAATGGATTCAAATGATCAGGAGTGACACAACTCCAAATTCAGATTCATGCCATGATTTAACAGCAAAAGAAATAAACAAATTATTCCCCCTTTCCAATTCCATGCAAGTTCTTTTTGGACATTAATCAGTACATAGAGGTATTAGTTCTCCAGTAAGAGAAATAAATATGTTTAGAGTGAGTATTGCATAAGTTATGACGAAAAACGTAAGGCATGATTTTTATTTCCGACTTTTACACACAAACTCTTGAAATACAGCCTAATTCTTTTAGTTTGATTGACCACATGTTTCCTACTTGTGTTATATTTTCCAACATTTCTCTTTTGACATTAGTGTATAAATTAACTAATATTAAATTTTTGTTACGTATGTTACAGTACATGAATGATTATTAAAACATGCTATTACATCCACTTACCTAATAAGTTAAGATTATTTTAGTACAGATGTGGAGATATTTTCTACTTCTTTCAGAACATGTATTGATACCAATGTGAAGAGTAATAATACTAACAAACAAATACAAAAAAATTTTGTACATCTGTGCAGTACACACAAGTAAATTTGATTAAAATGACCAATGATATAAAATAATTAAAACACTTTATCCTTGAGAGAGATAATATAGGGTTATCGTAATTAAATTTCCAGTAACAATAAATATATGATTGTTAATTTGAAAAATGTCAATCGGGCTTATTTTTCAATGGAATGACGTAATAGACCAAAGTCAGTTTCTGGGTAATTCTTAGATCACTCCATGTGAAAGAATGAGTCACGCTGAGAAAGATTTGGTCTCTTCACTTTCAGTTCATTCTGCTACAGTGCAATGTCTGATACACTTTATTCCTACCTCATTGTACTGCCTAGTTACTTTCAAAGGCAAGTTTTCTTGCTTCACTCGCCCGGATCCAAGAAACGGCAAGGCTTGGGCCTTCAGCCTTTGTATTCACTATAAATGATCTTGAGTCTATCTACTGCATAACTACCAATTCACTCTAATAAGATAGCACACTTTATTGGTTAAGTTCATTCTCTGCACACATTTAAACATGTTATGAAAAAAAACACTACAAGCTTTGGTTAGAATCTAATTCGACAATCAACTCACTGTGAACCAGAGTTGTGCCCAGATTTAAGAATTAGCCCAGGTTTCCACCAGCCAAAATGTCACACCTCTAATTACTTACCTTCTCGACTGAAAATCCTGATGCATCGAGCATTTGTCTCTGGCTTCACCGCACTGATAGCCACCAACGAACCATCTCCTCGCCAACTGGCACGTACAGAGCCATCGTCTCTGGGCGACGGTTTTTCTGAAGTTGCAGGGATTTCTTTTGCTGCCGCTTTACCCTCCGAGCCATGAAACTGAGTCTGCTTGCTGCCCCACCCCACGGTGATAAAAGCCTGCTCCCCGAAGGCAGCTTGGTGAAGAGGTTGTTCCCATAAAGGGTCAAATTCCAAGGTCATTGCCATCACCACATTCTGTCCTGTGGGCACATGAAATATTCTTTTACCATCACGTGTAAAACCAGACTACTACTCCGTTGTTTAAAATTATTTCATTTGTTTTTCTTACCAGGGCTTCAGCTTTATTTTCAGAAATTGTCTAACAAAGTATTTTTTAATATAATTATTTTATAATATTTTTAGTATTATTATATTATAACCAAGCTACACAGAATATACTAATTTTAATTGAAGATTTATTTTAAAATATTGTATGATATATTAAAATATTATTTTGAAATTTATGAATCAAATTTGGAGAAGCATAATATCTCTTTGCTATACCCTTTACTTTCGTAATGCACATTTAGTAGAACGTAAATTTCTAAGTTAAGGTTTGAACTTGCATTTAAAACAAAAGTATCATTGATTAACTCCTGCAAATAAATTGTTTATTAAAATAATAATTAACAATAACTTCCCCTTTACCAGAAAATAAACAAACTTCAGTGTACAGCCAGTTATTAATTTTTTTCATATGTTCAAAAATAATCACGTTCTTTAAATGCAATGGCATCAAACCTAGGCTGTCTATTGGTAGTTAGTACTACACCTGTAACAAGCAGTAACACCTCTTCCTCCGGACTCCACTGCATGCAGCGCAGTCCTTGCTCGACAGTTCCCACCACTTCCACTTGACGAGTGGTCCAGGCCACAGATATAAGGTCACCAGCCTCAGTCGCAAGACACAGCACACCCAAGACAGAATTGTAGCTCATTGCTACCACCTAACAAACCACATAGATGCAACTTTTATTGACAGGATTTACCAGGGAAGTTTATGTTGTGCATGTTATAGACTGGTCAATATTCTTAATATCACTTGCAAATGAATAATAAGGAACACTAACCTAACATTATAACACTAATGATTATAGTGATATTTACAAGTCACAAAAACGTTTCAAACAGATCTATGGATCAAGTTGGCCACCAGTTTTGATACAAGAAATTTAACAATAAGCTTCTTGTCTGTGTAAGCAATTAACAGATAAACTTTTCACTTAACTTCAGAATTAAATTTATTTTAATTATTGGTAATTAAATTAATTCATTTTAAGCGTTTCTAACAATACAAAATGAATCATGTTGAATGAGTACTTTTCGAGAATAATTTATGCCTAAAAGTAAAATCCTGATACTTTGATAGGTTTTATAAAAATAAAATTACAAGCACCTTCGACTTCAACTCCTCGTTGCAATGTTCTTTCACATTGAAAATTTCCACGGCATTTTCATCTTCTTGCGAGACGCAATGTATAATGCCATCGTCGTACATATACACTATATTTTCTAACGAATTCACGCAAACGTGCTGAACAGTGTCAATTTGATCGACATGACGATCAGCATGACTATAAATCGCCAAATTCCTCATTTTCAACGAGCAATATGAAACGTAAAATAAAATCGAAACACTAGTAATCACTAGTTCTACTGTAGAACTTCTATATTAGAGTTAGAATGCACAAGTTACTAGGTTGGAGACGGCGCACATGGCAGGCGAACAATACACATGAACTTTATAATGCATGCAGAGTGAGGATATCACATGCAGCATTTGACGCAAGCAGCATCGATTGTAAAATTGCAATAGAACAAAATGTTTTCAAAACGTGGATGTTTTCCATTAGAAACTTCTGGGAGTTCACGCCATACCGTATTACTTTCTGGTTTCACACACGGCATGAACGTCGAACGGCCATAAAGACTGAGGGGCGGGAGCTGGGGTCATTTTCCCCTTGCCAGTAGGCGGGAGTTTATTCAAATGTACGGGTACATGAATGCTTCAACCGATTGGGTTTATGGAGCTTGAGGAGGGCGGTATCTTAAACATACTAATTAAAAACTAATCTTAACCTAATTAAAACTACACATTGACTCTTTGGGCTAATTGTTTTATATATACAAGTTATTTATAGAAAAATTAAAGTTCTTGATAATGTTCTTCTTGTCATTTTTTTTTTTTTTTTTTGTTCAGTCACTCACTCATTCATGCTTATTCTATATTTACAAACACATTCATTCACACATTCATACCGCACTTCACTGCACTATCACAACACTATTTACACTATTTACACACACTGTTTTTCGCCACGGCGCCGACTTCACTCAGGCGTCCGTGGCGCCGTGACGTCCTCGAAACCCGGCGGCCCAGGCCCAGGCCCGGCGGGGCGCGTTTCCGCGCCTCCCACGCGGTTTCCGGCTGGGGGTGAATCAACGTATATTTAACTCCGATTTAAATGTAGTGTCATTTAAGATTGCGAGCCGGAAGAAACACGGAGACTCAATTATCCAATCGAATATTCCGTTATGACTTGAATGTTTGGTGTTGAAGCTCCAGATTGGATAATAGTTAAACCATTTCCTTCCAGAAGAGAGACTCTTAGCCAGAATATGTCCGTCAAGGGACTCTGTATTCAAAATGTAGGGTAGTAGAGGTGAGCGTAGAAGAACGTCGAAAACTACTTTTTTATAATTGCCCATGGTCGAAATAAATGGTGTTATTTCCATCATGTAATCGCCAAACTAGAGAGGATGGGTATAATAAATACTATTCGACATATAATTTCACATTTTAAAAAAATGTTGGAAGTTTTCTGTATGGTTTGATGACCACATATTTAAAAATTATATTATCCAAAATTACTTTTTAAAAAATAAATCTTCCTCTATCCCTATATTAATGATAATAAGAACATCGATTTTACTTGAAAATGAGAGATGCCCGTTAATTGTTTAAGATTTGAAGGGTTAAATATTCTTAAATAAAATAATTTATTTTGTAACAAAATATTTTGGTATTTTCGATCAAAATTTGCTGTCAGCTCTGGATTCGATTGAAAAAATTTAAAGTTAACTTATTACCATATTTGTATTTTTAAAATACCTTTTGCTTCCGAAATTTTAAAACAACGAAAACTGTAGCGAATCTTTTATATTTGTTACTTTTATTTTACTAAGATTTAAATCACATAGTAGAAAGTTCGAACAACCATGACGCTTCTGAAAAACACAAAAACAGTTTGAACTACAGTGTTTCGCATTATTGCTTCGCACTACTGTGTCATGGTGAAAGCTTTGCCACAGCGTAAATATTTACATTCTTGTTATCCCGTCTGAAAACATTTGCTTATCAAAATCAAAAATATTGTTTTACGGAGTGTGCAGGTTTCTAAACTTTGTCGGTTTAATAATCCGTGACTATATAGATTATAATATTATTCTCAGGGGTGTAAAGTTAGCTCGCCTCCACGTGGTGCACCCTGGGTAACGCTAAAGAGCTAACAACATTGGTATTATCATTATTATTACTAGCAGTAGTAGCTTAGTAGAAGTAGCAGCAACTTGCTGAATGACACTGCACTAGGCAGATTATAAATCCCGAAGGCTTCGGACTCCCGTAGTGGTAGCCAAATAATCCTTGGATCTCCTGGCTAAAGCACATGATGCGAACTTAACTAGTCCTGTTCAGGACTCTCTGACGAAATCTTGGGACATGCCTTAAGATTTGTCAACTTAACATAGAGGGAATAAGCTGGGCCAAGAGCCAGGTCCTTCATAAATTTTTTTTAAAAAAACTGACATTTCAGTGTTAGCTATGCAGGAAACTCATACTGAAAACGCTGATCAAATAAACAAAAGAGGAAAGATACTAGGATATGATTTGGTTGGAGCCACACACCATTCCAAGTATGGTGTTGCTACCTATGTCCGAACTACCATAGAACATACCCACCTTATTAAAACATCCCAAGATAATAATATCCATGAAGTGGTTATTAAAGTAGGGGATATAACCATTAGTAATATATATATATATATATATATATATATATATATATATATATATATATAAACCCCCAGCTACTGAATGGACGCCACATACATTACCCCTCCTGCCTCATCCAGCAGTGTATGTTGGAGACTTTAATAGCCACCACACACTATGGAAATATAGAACCAATGATACCAATGGGGAAATACTGGTGGACTGGGTAGAGCAAAATGAAGTGCACTTGGTGTTTGATGTCAAAGAGAAAGGATCTTTTAAATCGGCGGCCTGGGATCAAGAATATAATCCTGATCTATGCTTTGTAAGTAAAGATGACAACAACATACCGTTGCAAGTGACCCGCAAAATATTAAAAGACTTCCCACATAGCCAACACCGACCGACCATAATTGAAATTGGAATAAAAATACCACTCATTAGATCCTTCCCCCGGTCAAGGTGGAATTTTAAAAAGGCAGACTGGAAAAACTTCTCCGTTAATCTTGACAAGTGCCTAGGGTGGATACCACCTATCATTGAAAACTACCAAAGGTTCAAAAACGCTGTCTTCGAAGTAGCCATCCCTAGAGGATACCGCAAGGAGTATATACCAGGATGAAACGACAGCTGTGAAGAACTATATAAAAAGTTCCTTGAACAAGGAGACCGAGAAATAGTTTATTACATAAACTTGACGAGGCACGAAGGGAGAAATGGATGGAAACAGTAACCTATCTGGACTTCACAAGATCCAGTAGAGAGGCTTGGTCATTACTAAAAAAAACTAGGAGGAGGAGGAACCCCTACACAAATAAAAGGAGATGCACCCACACTCCCAGACAGGATTGCCACTCATGTTGTAAACACTTCAAGGAGCATACGAGATAGAGCCCATGTAACACACGTCAAACATGAACTTACAATGATGAAGAACCGCGGACCGGAACACACTGATTTTTCGAAACCATTTGATATAGATGACATAACGAGAGCTCTTATAGATGTAAAAAAGGGCAAAGCACCAGGACCTGATGGTATCCATCCAGAATTCCTCCTAAACTGCGGCAAATATGCAAGGAAGTGGCTAGCCCAGTTCTTCTCCGATGCCATGATGAGAGGTAGATTACCTAGCGAAATGAAAAAATCTAACATCAATGCTATTCTCAAACCAGGGAAACCAGGTAACGATCCAAAGAGCTACCGACCAATAGCCCTTCTGAGCTCACTATACAAACTGCTCGAGAGACTCATCTACAACATAATTGGGACTAACATACTTGAAAAAATACCAATAGAACAGGCTGGATTTCGACCAGGGCGAAGCTGCACGGACCAGATCATGGCGCTTACGACATACATAGAAGCAGGCTATCAGAGGAATGTAAAAACATCAGCTGCTTTTATAGACCTTACAGCGGCTTATGACACCGTTTGGAGGCACGGCCTCTTATATAAATTCTACAAGATAATACCATGCACAAAAACTCTCCAACTTGTCAATAGCATGCTAGCTGACAGAACCTTCCAGGTCATGATGGGTAATAGGAAAAGCTCAACAAAGACGCTAAACGAAGGACTTCCACAAGGATCCGTGCTCGCACCACTACCGTTTAGCTTGTAAATCTCTGACATGCCTGATACTAGATCTCGAAAGTTTGGATATGCGGATGATTGGGTTCTGGCAGTAGGACATAGAACATTCGAGGAAACTGAAGCCACCTTAACAAATGATCTTGAAACAATAGGAGCTTACTTTCGGAAATGGAGATTGAAACCAAATCCTAATAAGACAGAGGTAACGTGCTTTCATCTATGTAACGGAGAAGCAAATAGACAACTTCAAGTTCACTTTGAAGGCAGATTGCTTCAACATAATAAGCAACCCAAATACTTAGGAGTCACTCTGGACCGAACACTTTCCTATAAACTATATCTGGAGAACACAGCCGCGAAGATACGCACTAGAAACAACATTATACACAAATTGAGCGGGACGACATGGGGAGCTACTGCTGAAACTCTCCGCACATCAGCACTCGGACTAGTATATTCTACTGCGGAGTACGGAGCTCCGGTATGGCTTAATAGTGCACATACAAAGAAACTTGACGCACAACTAAACAACACCATGAGAATCATAAGTGGAGCACTAAGATCAACCCCAGTTCAATGGCTGCCCATATTAAGTCACATTCCACCCCCCGATATACGACGCAAAGCCGCTCTTAGCAGAGAATTCAATCGTATACAGGATAACCGCAACCTCCCAATCCATTAAGATTTCAACACTCTTGAAAGAAATAGGCTGAGATCCAGAAACCCAACCTTGAAAACCGCCCAGGAGATACATACATCACAGTTCAACTTGATAGACACCTGGGAACGCGCCTGGACAAAGATCCGACCACCACACTGCTGCAACTTTCCCTGCATAAGAACGAAACCCCCTGCCTTAGGTCAACCACGCAAAATTTGGACAACGGACTAATAATGGAAGATGCGCGGACTCCCTACATAAATGGGGTAAGGTCTTGACGCCAAACTGCGACTGTGGAGCAACTAGACAAACCGTACGCCACATCATAACGGAATGCCCTGATATGACGGTATGACGGACCATTTGACGATTTCCTGACGGCAACTAGTGCTGCAATTGAATATATTAAAATTTAAATGTTTGCTTATAAACTTGTATTTTATGAATTGTATTCTGTTTGTTTTGTTTTTGGTACAATATCTTACATTTCTGTAGATAAGTTGTTTATATATATATATATATATATATATATATATATATATATATATATCACCATGTGTATTACCATACGATAAATAAATAAATAAAAATTATTCTCAAATTTTGTTTTCATTATTTATCTTCCCAAAAAAAAAAAAGAACTACGAAAATTAATAAAACAAATCCTAATTTTAAGAAAATAAATATGAAACTTTTACATTACTGTTTTATTGACATTGAGCTATCGGGTGCAAAGTATAAGATAAAGGGTTGAAAATTTTGGGAAACTGTAGAGGATTTAAAGGGCTACAATTTGCATTTTGCCCTTTTTATGATCTGCGTCAGAACATGAGCTATTCTTAAAAAACTAAGAGAATTTTTTTTTATATATTTATTTGTTTGTTTCCCTTGTATTTTGTTGGTTGTAGGATAAAAACCGGGCATAAACGCCTGAAAAATTCTCGAAACATCTCTACAATCTATAGAAAGTCGCATGGATGAGTAAAATCCATATTCGTCGGCGCAATGTGATTAAAAAATTAAAACCTATGTAAGAAGCTAAAAAAAACACGTTTTTCATTTGTACAAAGTACTCCGGGTAAATGGATTTAAATCCGGTGAAAAACTTGTTTTATTACACTTTAATTACGATTTTTAACATGATTTTTTATCCCCCGGGGGCAGTTTTGCATATCTTAATCGGCTACTCCCTTTCTGGACGCGATGGATTAATGTTTAAGTACAAATGAAATATTGTATAATTATTAGAGCAGTATAAGAGATTATCACGAAAGAGTGGTTTCAACGACTTCCATGCGCGAGGTAAAGAAATATACAGAATATAAAATTATTAAATAGAGGAAAACCAAAGAGTATATTAAATAGAGGAAAACAATCCGCACGAAATGGAATACAAGCACCAAGGGAACGTAAATATTATTTTGTAATTAAAAGAAATATAAAAGAAGTGCTATTAATAAAAAAAATGATAAAATTATTAAATAAAGAATATTAGACATGTCACAAAAACTAATGTCTAAATTACTTTTTATAATTTAGATATTGATTTTCGTGACTAAAATGACGCAATGAGGTAAATTTGTTGAAAAAGAAATATTCCGGGAATAACAAGTGTATGTAAATATCAGAAATTTTAAGGAAAAGTAACAAAAATCTCTCAAAATGGCAACAAGAGTAAAATAATTTAGATGAAAACCTTAGACGAGACAACGAGCAACTATCAGCGATGTATATGAAGTTTTATGTTTTGATTGCATAAGTAGTTGTTCGTGCCCTAAGTGTAAAAATAGTGGGGCTAAAACAGCACATACTTTCTGGCATTTAGTAATTTTTTTGAAATTTGTTGCGTTTAATTTGACGCAACGCGTCTCGAAGCCTCTTGGGGGGCGTTAAGCGCTTTTGTGCTGGGGAGTAATGCTCCGTTAATCAGAGCGCTTGGGGAGTAATCCTCCATTAGTATTTCCAAAGTATATCACGTCACGTTGCAGTTAGTTGTCAAGAGAACCGCCAGAGAGAATCTCCGCGTACGCGCCTCCTACTATGCGCTCCTATGATACTAGACTGCTGGCCAGCTAAAAAGCCGAACTAACGGAACAACTTTTGAAAAATGTCACTGTCGGATGAGAACATACATTTATACTCGATTTAGGGTAGTTTCGTTTCGTTTTATGTTGGCAAAAGTTGTTGCCAACCGTCACCCTGTATATATTACCTTCAAGCCGTAGGGACATTTTTTAAAATTTAAGTTTGCAATGAAACAATGACTACTTCCGTAGATACCGCCAACATTCAAAGCCATCCAAATTAAGTTGTGTTAGTTTACGAGTGTTGCTAAAGATTTGCATTGTGCGGTTTTGGTGCTCTTCGTTCTTTGCGTTTTATCATTCAATTTATTTATTTAGTAGTACTAGGCGCTTTTGAGTTTTATTTATTATTTTCCAATTGTTTTCTTTAGTAATAATAATAAAGTTAATTGAAATAGTTATAGTAGTTCATTATTTGTTCTTAAGTGTCCCTTTAGTATTTCTTGTTTTAAATTAATTATATTATATTTATTATTATTTTTTTGAATTCATTTTAATTATAACTGGAAAATAATGGATACTCCAACAACATCTGGGTCTATACTAATATTAAACCTTTGAAGATAACACGTATTCAAAGACTGTCTCTGGTAACAATGGATAAATTATTGAAGACTTACTTACACTAATGATGATTTTCATTATTTTTTTCACTTACTTTTAAAAGCTAATGAATAATTGAACAGATAAATTAAATGGATGCATTTGCATTGATATTGACATAACTGGACTGTTAGGAACAATTCATTAGATCACTTAAAAACTATATGTATATCACGTTAATTAACTTCAATAATTGTGGTATTTATTTGCGTTCAATAAAACTCATTACTACCAGTTCAAAACGTAAAGGAACTGTTGACACACATCTCAAAAGCATTAATAACATAGAAGTATGACCGCAGATAACTTTTGAGGTTGTATTTTTCATTTGCACTTGACACTTTTTAACACTTCTTAAGCTCGCAATAGTTGATAATGATAATTCTTAATTAACTTAATAATTATTCACAGAGTTAATATTCGTTTATAGATCTCTTTTTAATTCTACCTAAAAACGAAACATTATTGAACAGTGGACAAGACTCGAGACCGCGCGAGGATTGTGAATGAGACAACAAACAAAACAAAAGTGAGAGACTTGATCAGAGTTATAGTTTCATACGTTGGCTATTCCGACAGGAAATCTTTCAAGCTGCCATATTGCGAATTTAGTGCGGCCTAATACACGGCCTGGAGTCTACCCAGCGGCCAGAAAATGGGAAGGAATAAGGATAGGGGTAGTGTTTAGGACACTTCACAGGGGTTGGACTAGCCCTTGTGAAGCAGCAAAATTCGTTTTTTTTTTTTTTTTTTTTTAACGAATTTCACGTGAGATTCGATGGGAATCGAACCCAGACCTCAGTGGTGAAAGGTTAGCGACTTCGCCTTATGTAATTCTACTTACACCATAATTTCTCTCCGTCATAATTCTTTGTAAAACTCATTACAAATTGTAGAACAATTTGTGCCAAAACTAAATATTTTCAAGCAAATATCAACACAAATTTGCCAATTATAACTGCTTTTCATACACCTAAATCCTGTTCCAACAATGAGATGTAGTTCAGAGACATTCAGCTGCCATCTCGCGGCGCGGAATACCCCTTGCATTCCAATCTGATATTCCATAAAAGCTAACAACTTTTATTTCATATTCCATTTAAATTGACCTAAAAAATGAAAACAGTTTGAAAAAGAAAACCTAATTGGGCTAATTTTAACTAAGGTTTGCGGATTACTTGAAAGAAAATACACCAGTACATGAAAATGCAAATATATATCTCGCAACACGGGGAAAAATATGGGTTATCAAATTCGTTTTAAATAAATTCTAAAAGATTAATTTGTGAACAAAACAAAAGCTCGAATGTAGGAAACAAACAAAGAAATAATATACAAATTCTAACTTACATAACATCGGACTGCCTGAAATGATCTCTCATATTACGTTAACGACGCGCATGAAATTCGAAGCGGACGACTTTGCTTGACGCCAAATTACTCAAAAATACTCATACTTTCGAAAAATTCAACGTGATCGTATTTGAGGATTTTTTGATGAATACATTTCATTAAGCTTTTTTTTTCGACAATTGTTGTAGGAAGACACTGAACAATTTTTAATTTTGTAAATTTTCGAAAAATCAGGCATTTCAATGAACGTGCACCATTCTCTTAAGCGTCCTTTACGCCAAGGTCCAAATTTAATCAAGAAATTTTGTGCTGTTTTTTTAAGAAAAATGGTTTAAAGAAAATACAATTGCTCGATTTTCGACACAAAATTTCGCATAAAATACTGGTATTTTCGAAAAATTGAACATGACATTATATGAAGAGTTGATTTTGATAAACACATTTCATTAATAAAAAATGTTTATCTTCGTAATTGTATCTGTAGGAAGACCTCCGAAAAAAGTGAATTTTTTATATTTTCAAAAATCATAATAATTTAAAATTCAGTCCTGTATCATTCTCTTAAGCGTCATATACGCTATCTGAGGTCAAAATTTAATCAAAATTGTTGATATGTTTTAGAGAAGAAAAAATGTTTAAACAAAATTTCAAATTGTATATTTTAAGCAAAATACTCACATTTTCGAAAAATTGTACATGACCTTATTATAAATCTACCTTTAAGGAAAATATTTCATTAAGGGAAAACTCTATCTTTAATATTTTAGTTGTAGGAAGATACCGAAAACATTTTTAACTTTTGCAATTTTCGAAAATTCAGAGTTTTTAACGAAGATGAGACCTACACCGTTCTCTTAGACGTCCTTTGCACTGTTCATATGGTTTAATTAAAAACGTTGGTGCCATTGTTTTGAACATTTTGAAAATTTGCAAGGGCTTCATATAAAGTATCCTCAACATTAAAATTTCGGTTTCAAATTCAAGGGGCCGTGACATCAGTCAGATCGATAGGAGAATGTCGTTTTTGGAGAAAACCAGCTGAACGGTTTAGCATCTAGCATTGTTCACAGACGGACAAACGTTTTGCTGTGAATCGATTGTAGGTATCAAGGACCCACAAAACAAATTCTCGCTGCACCTCGAGTTAGAATTTTTTCTAACTTTAGCAATTGGATTTATCCACATTTTTGTTACCAGGGTCCGGCAATAAGTTTTCCTGTCGAAAATTCGTTTTTAGAGAGTAGAGGTAGCAAGAAACTAAAAAAGACCTGAATGCCGCAATATTACCCTACCTCTTGTTCATCGTCTAAATCCCTTGTCTGCATCTGACTGCTGAAAAGTTAACTAGTTTTCCTTCCTTCGCCCAGAGAAAGATAAGTTTGCTGAAAAGGTAGGTCTTTTTCACGCATGTAGTTTCATGTTGCTAATATCTACCGAAAAGTATACATTGATGGCATTAATCTGAATGCGAGATACAGGATGTATCTCGCATTCAGACTAACAGATGTATTTATGCGTGGCAGTGGCGAAGTATGAGCATTGTTTTAAGTATACCGCACCTTGTAAGCTACCTCTGCCAGAGTTTTCCTTAAAGGGGGACCCTACAAATCATACATGAATTCTGGAGAATTAAACGTTCTTACCGAATTTACTGGAAAGTCAACTCTCTTCTTCAAGATTTCTTCAGAAATCACTGCAAAAAAGCTTGTGTACATTGTTCATGAACATCTTTACGAAGTTTACAAAGTAACTGCTTTTCAATCGACATCGTTGTCAGCGAAGAGATAGTCTTTCCCTTACTTGATCTGCAGTGAGATTTCACTCTATTTAAGGTGGAATACGACGGTTCAACTTCAGTCGAATTGAGCCTTCTGAGCATTTAGTTGCAAATCTACTCGGATATTACCGAAATTACTCAGTGTAAATGCACAAAAGATATGATTTCTTGTCTTTTCATACTTGTCCAAAGAACTAACAAGGAATATTATATTGTCGAATCCTTTTTTTTTTTTTTTTTTTGACCACACGGTACTTATCACTATACACTTATCACTAATGAAAAGAAGACATGGTCAACAAGAAAGTTTGTTTAACTTATGACAGCCAGTTAGCCATTTGTCTGGAATAATTAGAAGTTCAGAAGTATTTGCTGTACTTTCACTTCCTATTTTGACATTTTGCAGACAAACCTGGAAGTTCTGGAATAGGTCAACTGTTCTTTTATTTTAAGCTTTTCTGAAATCCCAATACTATGAAATTTCGTCTTTAATAATTGTGCTACAAGATAATTACACAAACCACTAACTTCAGAATTATTATATAAATAATGAAGTGCGCACGAAAGTGCATAAAATATAATTAAGGTTCTTTGCTATATTCTGTCACTGTTTTAGTTCTTTTCTTGCATCTTTGAATATGATATCGTTCACACTGTTCACCACACAGGGAGCATACGCAGTCTTCTTTCACTTCGTGATGATGTGAGGTTGCGCAGATTTTGTGATGGAACCCATGAGTCGCCAGTCTTGTGATCACGTGTCTTAATTCCTGATTTGTTTCCGTCCATTTTCTTTCTATTATGGCATCTGTTGAGTAGAAATCTGGCCACATCTCTTCTCTTCTTTATTCGTTGTTCTAGCACTTGTGTACTGTGCATGGTGGATGGTAGTAGTAATTGGTATTTAAAGTCCTCAATGTAGAATGGTTCTCTGGTCAGTTCATATACTAATCTTTATTGTGTGTTCTTTGGAAGACACAAGGCTCTCTTCAAGTATCTTGCCTTGGTTTTCTCTATGAGCCTTAGATCAGCTATTGGTAATTTTTCCCATATTAATTGTATTCCGTATGTTATGATTGGGCTAATGACTGCATGAAATATTTTGATTGCTGGTTCTAGTGACAGTTTGTGGTACTTTTATTGAGTACATGGCTCTAAGCGTCGCTGCTGCTTTTTCTCTGATATAAATTCTGAATGTGCTGCCTGTTGTCTGAACTGTTATTCCTAAATATCTGTAATAATGAGCTATTACGAGATGTTTGTTCTTGAATTTTATTTTCTCACATGCGGCTGTTTTTCTTCGCTTTTGGAATGTCATCTGCACTGTCTGGGTTTCATTGATTTGGAAGTAGTTTTCTTCTGCCCATGCTTCTAAATGATCTATGGCTTGTTGGAGGCTTGTAAGGCGATTGAGCCTAGCACCATATCATCTGCATACATGTATAATGATGTTTCCTGATGGTGCTCTGTTATCCTTGCTATGTCTGCGGTTAGTATGTTGAATAAAATGGGGCTTATTGAGTCTCCCTGCATTACTCCATTTGTTTAAACGATGACTTTAGAGAAACACACTCCGTCATGTATGTTTACTTTGTTGTAAGTCAAAACATTCTCTAGTGTCCTTGTCCTTTTCTCCTATCATGTGCGTGAGATTTTCAAATACCTTTTTTTTGTTCAGGAGGCCAAATGCCTTTGTATAGTCAATAAAGACTGCACTGCGTAGTACTTTTCTTTTGTCTGTTTCAGGGCTTGTATTTCGTCTAGTAAATTTCCGATCGCTTAAAGGATGTTTTTCTGTTTTCTGAATCCGTATTGATGTTCCGGAATTAGGTGGTCCGTCTCTTTCACTAGTCTCAACGTGATTAGTTTTGAGAATATTTTGAAGTCATTGTTTTCTAGTGCAATTCCTCTGTAAGAGTTGGTGTTGTAACGTCGTAGCATTCACTAGTCGGACCGCACAAGGCGTGGGCCGGTGCGTGGGAGAATGATGTGTGAGGACAGACGTTCAGCTGGTCGGCGGGCCCCATTGTGCGACCGGCCCAAAACTCTGTAATGAGGTGACGCGGTCCGCGGGTCTTCAGCGTGGAAGGTCTGTCACGTGACTCCTCGCTATAGACGCCGGTGGAGTGTTGACGATTGGCATTCGAGTTTGGGCAGAATCGCAGTGCGGAGGCACTGTGTTGATCCGTGAGGGGTGGTCGCAGGTTTGCGAGGGTGGCTACAGCAGATGTCGGGAGCGGTGCTACAAGTTAGCACGCTGGGTCAGGCTGAGGCGGCTTGCCTCAGGAATGGTAGTGCTGTCGAGTGCAGCGGTAGTTTCCGGAGGTGGATGTAAATATTGTAATATACAGTAATATTAAATAAACCTGAACAAAGAACTCTGTGTCTGTGTTGTTTTTCACATCACGACGACGTCACAATCTCATCTGCGTACCCTTTTTCTTTGTATATTTTTATGGCGGATTTTCTCCATACTTCCGATATTTCTCCGTTTTCCATGCATCTATTGAACATCTCTGTCCACATTTCTATTGACTGTTTTTCGGTAGCTATGATACGTTCATTGTATATTCCGTTTGAGTCTGTCGCTCTCTTGTTTTTTGTCTTCGTTATCATTTGTCTTACTTCTTCTTTAGCGAATTGAATGATGTTTTCTGTTTCTGGGTTTCAGGTTTCGGTACCTAACGTTCTGTGTTGTGTGTTTAGGATGTCTGTGAAGTGGTTTTCCCATGTGCTCATTTGAATTGTTGAGCCTTGTAGGGGGTAGTGAGCAGGGTAGTGCATTGAATGGGTTTCTTGATGCATCCTCCGCTATTTGCATAGCTTCTTTTTCTATGTGTGCCTTTCTTTTAGTAGTTTTCAAGGTCTTCGATTGAGTTACTATTTTTGGAGACGACTGGTTAGGTTATTATGGCGTTCTTTCTGACCGCTGATTCAGTTGGACCCTGTACATCTGTGTTCCTTCTGACGCTCGATTGTGGTAGAGAAATCATCACACTCGTATTCCTTGTGGCCAGAATTCCGGATTGTTTATTTCCGGAAGCTGCGTTAGTGGTACTCGTATCTTAAAGGCTTTGTGAATTTATTTTGTTTGTAATTGTTCATATGACGTGTCTTTTACTCCTTGCCCGGCGAGAAAGGTTTCCACATTTAACGCTGTGGTGCTTCGGTCCAGATGTCGAATATACAGCACATGGAGGGTGTTAATAATCCAGAAGGTTGTACTTCTGAATTATTAACACCCTCCATTTTCCCCAAAACGCGAGAGAAGCTAAACTCACGAATGACCGAAGAAAGACTGGTCAACGCCAAATTTTGTAGTGTCTACCACCAGCCGTGCATCCTCCCCTCTCCCCGCCCTTGAAACATGAGCCCTAGGTTATCGCGGCTGGCATGCGGTGCCTTCCCAAGCGCTAACAAAATCTCTGGGCAGCTGTAAGACTTGTTTGAAAAATCTCAAGCACGGAAACTTGCAGATGCGGAAATGGCTGGCTTCTGGTAGCAAAACAAGTATTAACAGTGTTATTTTTTCGCATCTGTTTTAAAGACTTTCAAAATCTCAAGAACGTTTTAGGAGATTACTTAACTTTTGAAATATTTGTATCCACATCGAATTACTAGGTATACCGCCGGTATACGCGGTGCATCGGAGAATTCCCACTGATGCGTGGAGAGAACATGCCATCTTTTCCTAGACAGTTTGGTTAGATTGTATAAGTGATAGATCGAGAGCAGATGTATCTAGCGGTATGCATAACTCGCAGGGACTTTTTGTTAAAAACAAAGTCGAGCCGACAGGGGAATTACAACGCTATGAATAAATTAAACCAAGGAGCCTTGAGGGTCATTTTTAGTAGAGACAGAAGTCTAAGGTCGTCGCCACCATTTTGTAAATAAAGAGAGAGCTAAAATGAAACATAACTTTGAAACATATAAAAAACATATGAAATGAAACATACAAAAGACTTTGTAGATTGAAAAATTGGGGGGGGGTAAATTAATTTCAAAGACGAAGATATTCGCAGATGCCTGAAACAAGGAAGAGATTTGTAATTAATTTGTAAATTATTCGCTTGTCCAAATTTTCCAAAGGATAAATAAATGTTCACTGTAGAGTTGTGAGTATCTTTTTTTAGTTATAACTAGATACCTTATCATCTTCCCCTGATACACCCATGTTTACCGTATGGAACGTGATTCGCGAAAATAATTTGTGTGTGTGTCTCCCTCTGGTCTCCCTCGATATTCTTAGTCGCCACTTAACTGTGACGAGAGAGGTGGTAAATAAGTACCTAGGGGCCACTTAGAGAGGGGTATCACTACAACAGTGTAATAGACCAATTGGTTACTAATGCATTAATCTATCTTACATTTCCGACATTCAGCTGCAATCCTCCTTGGCCGGGGAGCACCAGTCGCCATGTTCGTACTTTGGTTGGCAAAACGACTTATGAAATGTTACAATTGTTAGTTTATTTATTTATTTTATGTCAAAAAACAGTTAAAACTGTGTATGACGTGCTATGGGAAGAAGTGAATTCTGTGCACGTTTTCAAAATTCTGTGATTCCTATACTGAGTCATATACTACTTAAATTTTAAATTAATTAATAAAAAACGCTCCCATGTAATAAAATCTATTTTCAAGGTTAAATAATCAATAACTTTTGGGCTCTTATCCATAATGTCCTTCGTCAAGGAATAATACTTCCTGTCACGACAACATGGAAAAGATAATTTGAATAACTATATTTCCCACTGAATTCTAGAAGTCTTGCACAGAAAATGTTACATTTATAGTTTAGTTTGGCAACAATCGCAACAAATGAAGTAAACATGCCTCGTAGATTCCCCGTAAATAAACTTCAGCCGAAAAATCTCCTTACTAGTTTGTTTATTAATTTTTATAAAGCGTTAAAACTTTTTAATTGTTAGCGAGCCTTTTATAAAAACGTTGGCCTATGAAGTGTCCTTTATTGGGTGTGTAGTAAAAATCACATCAACAAAAAACATTTCTTTGAGAAATTTCATAGACCTTTGTGAAAGGATCTGAAAAAATAAAAAAAAAAAAAAGAAATAAATCAGTTCCCCATCAGAATACAAGATACTTGGAATGCCACCACATTAGTCTTGACTGGATGATTGAAAGTGATCCGACCGTGAGAGACAGGCAAGACGCATGCAGGTTACTCGATTACTGTATAAGGATGGACAAAAATGTGAATCTCTCTCTATTCCAAATCTCAGTAAAACCAACAATTTAAATCTAAATGTTAATGAAACAAATGTAATTTATTTCCATCATCGCATCCTGCTGCATAACTGTTTCTATACAATTAGAGACTACACTGAGCAAAAAAGTAACATTAATTTTAACAATGATACATAATGCATTATTTACCATTTGGACTGTGTAAATGTGTATAAACAACCTGTAACAAGTATTGTATTGTAGCATCCGGGTCAATGACCCCCATCTCGATCAGGTTTTTCGTCCAGTTTCCCTGATCCCTTGAGCAAATGCTGAGATGGCTCCTTGTTTTGCTTCTGGACATAAATGTAACTTCATTTTCTGTGCACGTCTTCTAGAATTCAGTGGGAAATACAATTATTCAAATTATCGTTTCCATGTTGTCGCGGCAGGAAGTATTATTCCGAAGGACAACATGGATAAGAGCCAAAATTTATTGCCTTTTTATCCTTGAAAATAGATTTTATTACATGGGAGCTTTTTTTAACGTAAAATAAACTCATCATCCACCCTGGCGGCGCTTAGCAGCGTTCTGCATAGAATCAAATGGAGCTTACAGAAAGTCAAGAGCGCATGCGCGAACTACCTATAATTGGATTTTTCTGACGTGGAGGCTGAGGTTAGTATCTCAAAGATGAAATTCGGCACTTTTTGCATCTTTCTTGGTCCTGCTGCAAGATGTCGCATGATCGCGACCACATCAAGTAGTGCTGCAGATCAAGCGACTCTAGCAGCAGGACTAAGAATGGCTCAAAAAGTCGTGCCGAATTCCATATAGGAGATACTACCCTCAGTCGCCATGTTAGAAAACCCCAAGTATAATTTATTTAGATGGAGAACAACGTCTCAGTTCTGGCCGGGGTTGCGGAGCGTAACTATAGCTGTTTCCACGTAAGAAAGACCCTAAAAATTTAACATGGCGGAGTTTCGGCATCGCCAACCTCATCGAAATGAATCGCGAAAGTGCATTGAGGATACCGACGCGGAGTGTTTAAATGTAAGTAGTGTCCTTCAAAAATGCGCATTTGCTGAGATAATTTTATTAATGTCCTGACGTCCGGTGGTCCTCGCCACTCGTGAGGGGATGGCGTGCAGCTTGGAGTCCCTTCCCCACTGTCCACAATAAATCTTTCTCTAGGGATTTCGGGTATGAAGTACCACTCTTACTTTGGGTCAGATTTCTTGTTTAGAGTTTCCTCTTGTTTATATGCATAACTATACCAATATTGGCTTTGTTTGTGGAGAGAACAAGGCTCAATGAAGGAAGTTCACTTTTGGATTTCTTGTTTTAACGGAGTCGTTATTACCATTCATTATTAATGAAAGTAAGAACATCTGCAATGCACTGCAAATCACTGGAAATTATCATCCGCAATGGAGTGATACGTCTTGTGATGAAATGAATATTTTGTTGGTAGTGAATTTACTCTTGCCAAGAATTTAAGAAAAAACACGAAACGAATACTGAGTGCCCATTTTCGGGGCGATAATGTCTCGAGAAAGTTTTTTGTTGGCACTGAGTATGCTTTTTGTCAAAAATGATTTGCTTAAGGACGGGAATGTATTTTCAGAAAATGTCTATGTCTATTACTATAACGACGTAGAAATTATATTCATCAGATGACAGTATCAACAGCTCATTAAAAAAAATTCACATACAATACATGTACATTATTTTACAACACTTTGCCGGATTACATTAAACGATTAAATTCGATAGAAAAGTTTACACCAAAAGTGAAATCGTTTCTGCTGCATAACTGTTTCTATACAATTAGAGACTATACTGAGCATCACAAGGAAAGTAACATTAATTTCAACAGTGATATTTAATGTATTATTTACCATTGGACTGAATTATTCTAAACAATATGTAACAAGTATTGTATCGCAGCTTCTGGGTCAATGACCCCCATCTCGATCAGGTTTTTCGTCTAGTTTCCCTGGTCCATTGAGCAAATGCTGAGATGGCCCCTTGTTTTGTTTCCGGACATAAATGTAACTTCATTATCTGTGTACGTCTTCTAGAATTCAGTGGGAAATACAGTTATTCAAATTATCGTTTCCATGTTGTCGCGGCAGGAAGTATTATTCCGAAGGACAACATGGATAAGAACCCAGAATGTATTGCTTATTTATCCTTGAAAATAGATTTTATTACATGGGAGTTTTTTAAATTCGAAATTCAAGAAGTATATGACTTAGTGTAGGGATCACAGAATTTTGAAAATCTGCACACAATTCACTTTTCCCCATGGCACGTCATACGCAGTTTTAACTGTTTTTTTTACGTAAAATAAATAAAATATAAAAATGCTTAATTATTTCCATCATGCTATTAACCAGAGCTTTGAACGCTTATTTTCCCCGTTCAGAAAATTGTGCGTCAATGAAAGCCTAATTTTGTTGAAGGGACGGCTGGACTTCAAACAGTATATCCCTTAAAAACGAAGTAGGTCTGGAATCAAACTCTTAATTGTGTGATTGTAAAAGGGGAATGATCCTAAATTTTAATTTCCGTTATTTTTTGTGAGTGAAACACCGTACTTGGAAATGTAACAAAAATTAATTTCTAAATTCCTAATAACATAAAAAAGTTCAAAAATTGGGACACTGTTTTAAATGTTATTTACGAAAAAATTGTCATATTTCAAAAGCATAAAAATATTTTAAAATGAAATCAAACTTTATAAAATTAGTAACATAACACAAAATGTATATTTGTAACTTTGCCAGTATCGGCCCAAAGTTCACATAAAAAATTTCTGCGTTTGTCTTGCGGCGCCCTTCGGAACAAGGAAAATGCGCCGCACACAGCGGCCGCCGCACAGTGGTGCATTTTGGCGATTTCCTGGCCAAAACCTCTGAGAGCTATAGTATGTTTTCTACGACGACCAAAATTATTTTGGATTATCTTTATAATTTAAGGGAGCTGGTAACATAATACCAGACTAATGCACTTCTTAAATCTGTGAAATATAAATATATATTTTCTATATAAAGTTGATTACATTTTATCAATTCACAAAATTGATTTTAGAAAACCGTAGGGATTACTTACATATTAATTGATAACATTTGGCATAAAGAAGCATGGTATTAATGCCATCTCATGCCCTCTGTCAGAGAAAATTCATATACATTATCCGAAGAACCGGAAAGGATCACATTTTTCAGTAGGGTACATTTCTCCCTATGGTGATATTTGGCTCAGGCAAATGAGACAAAGCATATTTGTTCAAGAATTTTAACTTTCTTTTGGAAACATCCCTCAAGTTGGAAATGAAGGAACAGAAAATCTCAACAGACGATTAAACATCTCCTGGACTGGGTGCAGTTTAAGAAATCCTTCTCCGCCTTATATCTTTGTGAATAGATTCTATGCATGCATTACCATGAATATTCGGTTATTTCTGAGGAATATTTAGATTTCTTAAAAAAGCGTCATGCTGAATTATTGTCGTTGCTATTACCATAATCTAGTTTGGAAGATCTATATTCAGACCATTTTTCTTTGAATTGCATTTGAATTAGTTTCTTGACCATATTCAAACTGTAGTTGCAGTATTATTTCATAAAAAATAATATAATACTAATTTTATAACAATAACAATCTAATATGAATAATTGTTGGTATTAACTTAGGAGTTAAGTAAACAAATATTACTTTACGATCAATTATATTTTTGATTTATTTTTTAAAGGTGGTATGATGAGTTTCTTTGATATCACGTACGTATTTGACCTTTCATCGAGCGCACACCCTTCCTTAAGACGAGTTTTGATGACACACATTATGTAAATATTACTTTATGTACAATTTTAATGAAATAAAATGTGCTTAATCCAGTCGAGAAGATGTAATATGTACATAAATATTATATTCATGTAATATTAGTGAATAGTCATAATCTGTTACAAAAATTAAAAATATTAATTTTTTTGTTTATAATATTGAGTAAATTTGTTATTTCAGTAAAAGGGATCAAACTTTTCCGCTAGAAACAACATTGTAAAAGCAGTTTCCGTTCTCAGGACGGAGTTCGACGAGTCGTATTCGGCGGTCACGCGTGCTTGACGAAAAGTTAATTCTTTATATTTACTAGTGGGGCAAGTTGGGGCATCATTTTATAACTGGATTTGAAAGAGGATAGATTCAGCTAGTAAATGAAATTAGAAACATCGCGGAATTCCGCGAAATTGGTAACTTTCAGCCTACGTGAACTTATGAGTAATTAAAATGATTGTATTAATTTCATGCATTTTAATAATTCATCCCACGTCTATATTATGCATTAATGCATTACAAAACAAACATGAAAATACTCTACAAACCTTCAGGAAGAGAATCCATACTGCCAGTTTTCTCTGCACAAGTTTGTATGGCCACCACTTACAAACAAAGACGGTCTCTCTATGTTACTCTCGCACTGCAGGTCTACCGAACGCCGCGAAGGGTAAGTTCGGGTGACTACTAGTGTCAGGGGAATTGACCCAGAGACACGAAGTGGGCAGAAACAGATGCCCCCAAGTATACAGTGTGTCGTAGTATTTGCAAAAGTTCAGTAAACGCGATTTCATTTTTGAGGTTTTGGCCAGGATTTCGGGAAAATGCACCACCGTGCGCCGGGGCGACACGCTGGGTATATTGCGGCGGGCCGTGTTACATTTCAAACTTGGCTAACCTCGTGACTTGGGAAAGGTAACAATTACAAATGACAAGGTACGGTCGCCAGCTGTATAAGACAGCACAAATTACAATTTTAAACGAAGCCTCGCTATAAAACAGAGAAAGCGAGGTGACCATGCGTTTTCCTAATGAATTATTATTCGGGGCTAACACAGAGAACCCCTAAGCTATCAGATTCGTGAAGACTGTCGTCACATTCGAAACCTTTCGAAAGAACGCTCCAGGTTCTGAATAAAACAGGATCACAAATTTTAAAGGATCTCGGAAATTGGAGATATAACAATCCAAATAACTCACAAATATTGCGTTTATTACAATTTAGAAACTTACAAAACCAATTTTTCTTGCTGAACAAAGAAACGGAGATTGCTGAAAGAAAAATAATACAGAACTACAAATAGAAATACAAAATTGACAGACGGAAATGCCGTCTCTATACAAAAAATGCTGTAATAAAACAGGAACACTATTTAAAGGCGCTTTCAACAATGCGCCTATACCTAAACAGAATTACGGTATTACAAACAACCCCGACAATGCCCACTTTAGGGCGAGGAAGTTGAATACATACATATACAAAATTGACGAAGAAGCCGACCTCGGTCTTCTTTCAATACAAAAAAAGAGTGAAACGCTGAACTACTAAGAATGAGCCATTATCTATAAAAACCAAGTTTTGTACGAGTGCATAATTACCAAATTACATGGAAATGGATCTCTTACCAAGACTTACAACCTTCTTACAAATTTAGCAATGAAACAGGAATACTCCGGAATGAGAAGGAACGGCCGTCCTGCCCGTTCGTATCCCATTCGACAGAGCCGTGACCGCACACGAATGTCGACCTCCGCACGGCCAAACAACGCCCGCATGTGATCGAACCAATTCGTGCCGATGCGCGCTGTCGCCCACCGACGCCGCCGGACCGAATGTCGACGCTGTTTTCCAATGGCCGTGCCGCCCTGCCGGCCCTGGCAGCAACAATTCATCAAAGCTCAAAACTGCCGAATGCGGCCAAGCGCCATCTTAGTCACGGCAGGAGTGAAAAACTGCAACATTAACGATCACATATGTAATGCACAGTACCAAAAACTAGCTCTCCACAACAAATTTACGCAACCATAAAATCCAAAATTATAATAATACAAAACAAGAACAAAATACAGAGTAAACCTGCTTCAAACCATTAGCAAATTTACGCAACCATATAATCAACAAATATTTCAAATACAAGATCCAATTCCATGTCATAAAAACACACATTCCTAAAATTCTAGACTATTATGCACTCATACACATATTTACAATAATACAATACGGTTCTGAGGGAACCGGGCCTTTCATAAAATACCATTAATGACTCATAAAAGTACAAAAAAGCATGCGCCCGGCATGCTATAAAGAGAGAATGTGCGAAACAATGGCAAAAGCTAAAAAATGGTAGAAGAATTAAAAGCGGCGAAAGGCGGTGTGCACGAGAAGCGCACGTCTTTTATGCCAGACCCAGAAGGGGTAACACTGAAATGGTGAAGAGGGGGTAACGGGGAAATATCGATATAAACATAGAGAAGTACAGAACTCTTTGCCTAAGAGATTTATAGTTTACGCCTGAGAGAGTAGGCAGCCCGCAAAGCATGCAGGCGTTGGTGGAGGTCTCTGGCAGAAATACCAGGAATCATACTAATAAATGGAATTAATATTTTGTTTTGCCATAAAAATCTTAATTTTAGGGCTACAAAGGCAAACGAGGTGTCTATACAATCCTAAATTTACTCTAAATTGCGGATTTTGTTGTTAGAGCCCGCTACAACCAATAGTTTTCTTATAATAAATAAAAACCTGTTTTGAAACCAATAAAAAGTTTTACACATAATGTTAATTTTTTCTCAGAACTCAATAAACCAAAAAATCAGATCTTACTAACAAATTCTTAGGTTTTTGGAACCTTCTCGTGGCCATGAGATCACAGTTTGATTTTTACAAGTTACCATTTTTGAGAAAATTGAAGATGAAAAATCACCCATATACTAGCATACTTAATCTAATTACAGAACAAGAGCTTACAAGCTATGGATATAAAATCTTCTCAGTAGGACTTCTCAGATGATTGTTGGCTTCTAATAGCTGTTTTAACACCAATATTCAACATTTGTGATCACTTAAATTTCCAAATTTAACAGGCCGCTTCGGGGAAACCCGCTCCTAAGCCGGAGGTGGAATGGGGGTGAAAGGCGGCGGCGCCACGCCGGCCGGAATATCCCGGTACGCAAATAACTGGGAGAAAAGGACGCGCGCGGGGCTAGTCTTAGTGATGTCGGTTGCAGCCCTAGAAGGGCTGGCCAGCGAGCCGAATGACGCCCGCCGCTTGTAGAGTGGGGGCGAGCCGACGGATACTTAAGGCTGCGCCGACATGCGCCTCGGGGGATACGCAGAGTGTCGAAAGACGAGAGGTATCTCCAGTGCTATCTTTGCACGTGATCTTCAGGTCGAAGATCGGTTTGGCGACAGGCCATGTAACTTCTGTAGTTACGGGACCAGGGACTCTATGTCCGACAGCTTCGTACCTCGCGTTGCTTTTTGCTGATTCCGAGCAGTGGTTCTGGGCTAGGCCTAGGGACGGTCGCGGGGTTTCGCGGCTAAGAGAATTGAAAGGTTGCCAAGGGGTTAAATTTTGTATTATAATATTTATACATTAATTGTAAATATCAAACAGAAACAGTCGTCTGTGTTATTCTTTCCTAGTACGTCACAATATACTCTCTGGGTAGGGTCCGTGGCAGCGAAAAGGTTAAATAAGAAATGCGAGATCAAGCTCGCTCGCGTAAGCTCTCGACGCAGCGTTTTGCCGTTTAGACGGGTGGAGTTGGCACACATTAATTTTGACAGCACGCTTGCCATATCTAGCAAAGAAAAAGTCCCTAACTGATATATTTACATTACATGGTTGATTTAAGTTGGGTTGGCCCCTACATCCTCCAATTTAAATTCTAATTAAAAGTCACTAAGCCAATGTAGGGAACGGATTTTCATGTAAAAAAATATTTTTACAGGGACAAGACACCTTCATTCAGTAAAATTTTTTACACTTAGCACGACATTCTGAACTAAATGGAACCATTTTTATTTTACATATTTTGGTATAATTACATATTTTTACATATTTTATCTATAGCTACATATTTGTTACACTTTAATATATTTATAGGTCGAAAATGAACATTTCACTTGTGATGTTCGAAATATGTTACTTGAAAACTTAGTTACTGAAATACTTTAAAAAAACGCAATGCGCTTGTATTAACGCCGGACAATCGCTATTAATTGTCAAACTCATCTCCCCCCGCCCCCATCTGCTTCTTGGAAATAGCGTAGTCGGGATCAACGATGAGCGGATGTAGTATGTGAAGCAGAAGGAACTTCAACCACGTGATTACTCATGTTTCATATACCCCATGCGTAACTCGATAAAAAATTATGATCATTGTCTTATCCCTTTTCAGGAGTTGGGGGGGGGGAGTATGCTCCCTTTACCCCCCCCTTGTATCACAGGCTACATGGTACTATTCACTTGAGCTCCGGCTCCTCGTAAACAACATTGTATATAATACGAAAGTATTATGTTTCGGATGAAACTAGCGAATAATTGCTTCTGTAGATGTAAAACTTCAACGTACTCTGCTCGGAAAACGCTTGAAGAATGGAATTGTAAACTTTATAACTAATATTTATTTCACATATTTCCTATTTTTTCTTACATATTTTTGAAAAAATAAGTACATATATATGTACATATTTAGCTTTCTTTTTTTTATTACAATAAAGTCCGTTCCCTAGTAGTAAGTATGGCGCAGGTATGGCGAGTGGTTTACGAGAGGTTGGTGTTGCGGATCACTTCTTACTTGAAACAAATTTTACCTCCGTCTCTTTAAACTGCTTTCTGTCTATATCAGCAATAGCGGTATATGCTCAATGAAGGGCTGCGCGCCTACATGAGCCAGTGCACCCTTACTTGGCAGAATTTTAAAAACCAAGCTTAGTTCTCTATGGCGAGAGTAATGATTTCAAAATATAGTAATTACATTTAACTGTCTTTCCTTCCGGGAAAGTGCTGCATACCTAGAATGCACGCCACTGCTTAGAAGAGAGAGAAATTCAATTCACATTTGAAATTATATTAAGTTTTTAAGTTGTGATAAGCTGATGAGTAAATGCATATGTTCACCGTCAGCCGCACAGATACCACATTGCCTGGATAATGACACTTCAATCGCAGAGGGGCTGAGTGGGTATACCCCTTACAGATGAAGGTATACAGGATATGCATGAATAAAAAATGCTTTCGGGAACAGGAAGCTTTAAAGAACACATTTATCAAAAACAATTTTATAAAAGTACAAACAATTTCCACTTTTTATTGTTACAACAGGAATATATAAATTATTTTCTCTATTTAACAGTACTTCAATTGCACATCTTATTGCAATGATATATTTGTTTTTAAAGGTATTGCTCTAAACCGGAGAAAAGTGATTCAAGTTTTTAAAAAAATTCAAAATTGGAGCCACTACTCCACTTGGCAATGCCAAAACATCATGATGATCATGCCATTAATTGAATTATTTACAGTAATATACCATCATCTGAACAGTGAAAGAACAGTTGGCAATTGTTCAATACCACATGAGCAACTGTCAGAGCGACTATTAAGAAGAAAAAACATAAATGGAAATGTACAAGGTTTGGCCTTTTAAATCATTTAAAATTTTTCACAAGACACATTTACACGAAAAATGACAAAAAAGTTTGTTTGACAGCAAATCATTTCAATACAGGTGTGCAATTGTGCAAAAATAGAACATTTTCCCTCTTTTTCTATTGTTACTGAGACTGATAAATATTTTTACCAAAATTATCATCCATGAATTTCTAATAGTATACATGTTCTGGATTAAGTCTCTTTCCTTTTTTCCCCCTTTGATTTTTTTTAGTAACATCTCCCAATGGCTATGTGCCACAAAACATTCAATACTTCATTAGCATATCAGAACACTCATTAAATAAAATAAAAACTCTTGAGCAAAATAAACAATACAAAAATATTTTATATTAATTTGTACATTAAAAAAAATTATATTAATTTGTACACTTGAATAATTCTCAATACATGAAGAAATAAGTATTCATTGACTCTTACAAATATTTGAGAATAATGTATTTATTAAGAAATTCAGACATGGTATTAATATATAAGTTATGCTGTATGATGCTCTATGGTTCTAAGAGAACCATTGAGCATCACACTGGAAGGGAGAAATAAGTTTAATGTCATTGTTAGCTTAAGGTAAGCAGAAGTTCAAATAAATTATTATTATAATAATAATGCACAGTTAATGTATACCTACATAAAGTATTGTCACTTAAAATAAGGCATTAACTAACTTCAATGTGCTTCGAAAGAAATGGCAAGACCAAAGAGAATGGAACTAACCCACCGACCAACACATTTCCAGAAATACAACCAAGAGGAACAAAAGAAAAAAGCTGACTAAGAAAAAGATGGGAAGGCCAGCAACGCCTTAAATAGTGCATATAAGAATTTTAAAAAATGAACAGAACATTGTGTCTATCATTAAGTAGATGATATTTACAGTTTGCAGGATTGAAATTAAATATATTATTGCTTAAGAAACAATATCTTGAAATTCTATTTTCATAAAAAATGAGCCCACCTCTTTTAATTGTTATTTAATCGTAAATAAGTAAAATAAAAATGAGTAGAGCTCCAATGGCATAGACTTTTCCACATTAATTCTAACTTTGGCAATTTTCAAAAATTCTGGAAGTTCAATAAATATGAGACCTGCACCATTAGTTTTGAGTACCCACAGGAACATTTAAACAAAAAATGGGCAACATTTTTTAGATTCTCTTTTCTTAATTGCATTAACTTCAACCAGAAATAATGAGAAAATTACTGTGTTTTTTTCAAAAATTGCATGTAACTTTTTTTAAAGATTAATGTGACAATTCTATTTAAGAAAAAAGTATAATTAATATTAATTTTTTGCAATTTTCAAAAATACAAAGTGTTTGCTAAAAATGGGACCTGTCCTTTCCTGTTTCTGTAACACTCTTTCCTGTCCTTTGCTACATACCAGGAAAACATCTGGAGTTGTTTCTGTGAAAATAATTGTTAAAAATTGCCTACATTTCACGCAATATTATGCAGAAACTACTAGTTTTTGAAAAATTGTACATGACTTTACTTCAAGATCTATCTTTGAACAATAAATTTTATTGCGGAAAGATGTCTCTCTTTGATATTGTGGTACAAAATACCACATTACGAAACTATGAAAAAAATGTTCTGAAATTTTCGAAGATACAAAGATTTCAATGAAAATGAGACGTATCCCATTATTTTAAAGTGACCTTAATGCTAGCTGACAATAAAGTTAAATAAAATAAAATTGGAGCCATTTTTGAAAAAATGTTGAAGCTTCAAGTAAAGCAGCCCCCAAAATCAAGATATTCATTCAAACTTGCAGGGCACTGAGCTTGTTCAGATCTATCATGAAATATCAATTTTGAGGAAAATCTGAACAGTTTAAGAGCTAGCTTTAACCATAGGGAAGGTGGATGGAGTGACAGAAGTTTTGCCACTGACCAATTTTTCAGGGTACAGGAGCCATAAAATGGGGATTTCAGTACCTAATGTGTTTTTGTTGGATGTAATTTACTGCATATGAGAAAAAGATTTATTAATTTCTTTTTTAAAGTTTATCTGTCACAAGCTAGCCAATATCTGGCGCATTATTACAATACTTCCCCTTTCCTAAGTATGTACATAGCAAGTTAAGGAGGTAAAAAGGTTTCATTTTTTTAAAATAGAATTTTTTACTGAAAAAGTAAATACAAAATAATATAAGTATATACCTAAATTAGTTGAACAATAAGTCAATTATTTTTGGTGTTCTGTAAAATTGCTGTTGTGGTAATATGTGCATTAAATGACTAGTTTTTTGCATGATCAATATTGAGAGTTATGATTAAGATGGCTTAGTTAAGATGGAGAGGTTGAGAAAAAAAATTATCTACAATGTTTAAGAAACAATCATTTTGATCATGATACAAACTAAATTTTTTCTATGAACATACAAAAATGCTTCTTTTACAAATCCTTATTTGCTTAATTTCTCCTCTTCATGGCAATTGAAACAAAACATTTTTCCAAGGTTATCTCCACGTGAAGTAGTCTTTTTCTGCACAATCAAAACACATTTTTGAGGTGTCTTGTGAAGACTAATTTCACATGCAATACGTTTCATAAAATCTCTCATTTTTATACAAACATAGAAAAATATAAGGACATTTGCCCTCAAAACTATGGGAATATCTGTATCCGTAATGCACTCCTCCATATTTTACAAAAATATAAGTTAAGTTTCACAAGTACCGGCACAAGACAGATAAAGAGGCAGATTTTTCAGTTGTAACAAATTCCAAATAAGCAAATGAATGTACCAGCTTAATCAAAATAAGACAACCAACACCAGACAATAATAAGTCATTGAATTTTTAAAATGGCAACTACTGCACGAAAACTACTAAAAGTTTCAAAAAAATTTACATGACCTTAGTGAAAGAACTAATTATGGACAACAAATTTGATTGGAAGGAAAAGTCTCTTATCTTCAATTTTGTTGTGGTAGGAAGTGCCGAAAAAAATTGAAACTTTTGCAATTTTCAAAAATTCAGAGTTGACCGTGAAAATACAACCTATACTATCTTTATAAGTGTATTTTACTCTTTTCTTAAAAAAATTTAAAGAACAAATTTGGAGCCGTATTTGAGAAAATATTGAACATGTCTGGGAGACTTCATATGAAGTACCCTAAATTTTAAAGAAAGTTTTTCAAAATAGCAACACCTCGAGTCGAGTCAGATTGTCTGGGGAATATAAAATTTGGAAAAAATCCTACGGATGGTTAGTGTAAATCCTACGGATCCTAGGTGCTAGTGTGGTTCACACATGGACAGATGGAAGAAAAGGCGTTTCGGAAAAAACACTTTCAGTATCAGGGGATCCCAAAACTTATATTTCCATTGAAATCTCAAAGTCGATTTTCTGCAGCATTACATAACTTTCTATATACTATGTATATACAAAAAAGTTAAAATAATTGTAGTTTTGTGTAACTATAAATGTTATTCTAGAACATATTACATTTGACTGTAAGTATGGATTAAGTTACTGGATATGACTTTCCCAAGTTAATTGAAAAGGTCCAAAACATTTCAGGAGACTAAATTTCATTAATTCACAATTTTGATTAAAAAATAAATTCATTATAAAACAAAGTGAACTTTTCAATTTTTCCTTATATCATTCAACACAAATGAAATGTTACGTGACATAATGATACTGCAAATTATAAAATATTTATTTAGACATTTTGCATAAATTCCGAAGAATTTTAAAAATGAAGAATGAATAATGTGCAACTCCAGAGCTTACCAACAAATAAGGATTTTTTATAAATAATTTTACCCACACACTAGCATGGAAAAGTAGCAGTAGTTTCATGTAAGGAGTTTTGATTGGAAAATTGCATTTTGTAGTATGTGAATGGCAAAGTATTGTGATGTGTACCACATAAAAGTGATCATGGCCATAAATATAACAAACAAACAAAAATGTCATGACAACATGAATCAACAAGATTGCTGTCTTTGTAATGATTTCAAGAATATTTACTTATAAGTTTCCAATAATTGGTACTAAAAAATAATTTATGCACCTCATACAAATAATACTTTTAAAATCAGTTACTTTAAAATTTAAGTCTCAAGTGTTTTATCCAGAATCCTAGTTGCTTCATCTAGAATTTTTTCACGAACATGGCATAGTCTCACTTTTTGTATAAGGCACATAAATAACTATTTCAAAATATTAATAATATTTTCTTTAATTGTTATTACAAAAGACAGTTAACTTTGTAAAATAAATATAAACATAAAAGAGGTTTTTTAGTCATACTAAAAAAATCTGTCTATTAGTATCGGTTTTGGAGTTACAAAATTTTTGGGTTTCAATGACAATGTGATTTTTCACCTTTGGCTACAACTTCATCGGTGCTTAAGGCACAACCAAGTAAACATGTCAGCCATGAAGACTGTAAGGAGATTCAACTCCTGTGTTAGTGGCATGATGGAAGTATGGATAAAAAATATGCATAAGCAGCTATCGATTTTCATGCTTGTTGGTGCCTAAATCATAACTTTTTTGTACCTAAAATTCAGAGGTCTAGTCATGACACTTGAGCTTCAAGGCCACTGGACAAAAATGCCTTGAAAGATTCTCCCTTTGACCATGTGATGCCGCTGAAGTACAAGTTAGGTGAATTAGCCGCTGTCATTTTTCATACATATCCCCAACACCAGAGTGAGTCTCCTCCTTACAGTCTTCATGATTATACCTATTAATTTACAGCAAGATAGAAGTTTCAATATTTATTACAGGATGATGACTCTTTCTTCAGAAAATGTTTTTCATGCATCATGCTCTACCACTCTACAGTATATAACATTACACAATAAAAATATATTTTACATTTAATAACACAATGTACAAAATATATATACAAATAAATTGTCGAATCTTACAAGTCCTCTTCTGACTACTGCAATCTTCCTTATGAGCTTCCTTACGAGCCATCTTCCTTATGAGCTTCTAAAAGAGCTTCACTTATAGCACATTTGCACCATCGTTTAATCACAGGATCTTGAATAGCCCGTAGTTCACATGCAACGTTCTCACCAAATACCTATTACAAATAAAGAAATACAGTATTTATTCATGAATTCAGTATTTTCACTTTCAAGCATTTCAAAGAATAGTAATTTTGTGGAAGTTAATTATTGTTAATTATTTATATTTGCCTATCCATGTAATCAGCAATGAATGTTATTTTCAAGCATAGTGTTTTCTAGTGAGTAAAAGTATGCTCATGTGTGTGATATGCAAGTGAAGTGTTGTTATGTGTGTGAATGTGTGGTGTGGTTGTGTATGTGTGTGTATGGTTGTGCGTGTGGTATGTGTGTATATGATTTTGTGTGTGATGTGGCGAGTGTGGTATGTGTGTGTGGTGTGGCGAGTGGCGGTATGTGTGTGCGTGTGTGTATACATGTGTAAATATTGAAAATGGATTGTTACTATTAAGTTTGGTGCATGTACGTCGCATTTTGCACTGGCAACTACAGATGCAGCAGACAAATCTGTTTGATTCTTGTAGTTAGCCAAAATAGGTTTCATTAATACATCATCCTTTCACCCAATGTATAATTACTAAATGTGTGCGAGTAGTCCATGCTGGTTTTTGTGGCATTACAATTGAAATTTCTTTGTTTTTGGTATCTTCAAAAAGCTGATGTCTCATTTTTGTGGGAAGCCAGTGACTTAATTCCACCACTGTATCAAGCAGTTATACTAGATTTTCAATGCAGTTTATTGTTAAGAACTACATTCATTAACTGTTTGGTGGCTTCATGGGCTACTACAGAACCTACAGGCTATATTGTCACATACAGGCAGAATTTCTGGTGAACCAGAATTTCACGCACTTTTGTAAGAAGTTATTAGGAGAATTATCATTCTGAGATCAATTGAAAGAGTTGCATTTCTTAAATGCTAATCCTTTACTGTCAGCTTTTGGGTATTCTGAACACCCTTTGTACTTCAGTTATAATGGAAAGAATATCTTATAATTTTATAAATTATAAGATTATCTCTTATAATTTTGAGAGCTGATATTTCAATTGCAGAAGCTTTTTTTTGGCTAGAGATGTATAAAGATAGACTATAACAAGTTATTGTCACAAATACTATACTACAAACTGTTTGAAATTCCTTATCTTAACAACAGAAGAATTATAAGCAATCATCAAGTGCAGGAAATTCTAAATTGCAAATTCAAATATTTGCAAAATGACACTATACCACTCATATTTTCACAAAGTTTTGCTTGACCTATTTTAAAACAATTTCGTTTAATAAAACAATTTGCTTCATCAACACTGTTCTTTGCAATGTTAATTTTTTGCATTTTTAAAAAATTCCGAGAGATCAATGAAAATGGAATCTAAGCTGTTTCTTTATGCAACTTTTGCTCTAACTGAGGAAAAAATCTGGAGCCATATTTGAGAAAATTTTCAAAACATTGTCGAGGCTTCATGTACAGTACCCCCCCAAAATCAAAATATTCTGTTCAAATTTATGGGGCCGTGACATCAGTCAGATCGATCAGGGAATATCAGTTTTGGTGAAAACCCTGCTTATGGTTTAGATGCTAGTGTTGTTCACAAAGGAACTGACACAGAAGGTTGGATAGATGTTTTGCCAAAATCCAATTTTTCGCTATCAGGGACCGACCAAATTCTGATTATGACTAGAGAAAGTATTAGAGAAATTAATTTACTCTGTATAAGAACAAGATTTTATCTCCTTTTTCATAACCAGAGCCTGGCAATAAGAGTTTCTGTCAAATAATCACGGTTTCTTCATTATTACACAATACTTTCTGTACATAAGCAGTATCCGGGAAAGAAAACAAGCAACCATTACATATCCCCAACCTTTGTGTTTCCTAAATTCTGTTCAATTTCCCAACAAACGTTAATTTTCTAAGCCAAAAATCTACAAAACAATGGTCACTCTTATATTTCTCTGTAGGAACGAAATGTGGGTCTCCAGGGGGATCCAAGGGGGATCCAGATATACCAAGAGAATAATCACAGAAGAATGCAATTCCTAAAGTTTGCTAAGGGCCGTACTAACCAATTTTCAAAATGAAGGTATAAGAAAGGATAGGGTAGAAACAGAACACAAAATAAACCCACTTTGAATTTTCCCACTATCACCATGTGTACTATACAAGAGAAAGAGTTTCTCAGAATGCAAAAACCTAAGAGACTGGTAGTTCACCACAGTACATAATGTAATGATTTTTTTACTGTGGGAAGTTGATTAGTATGTATTCCCTAAAACAAAAAGGTTTCCAGAGAAAAAAAGAGAAGAAGAAAGAGAGGAAACGGGAAAGAGGAGAAAGGGGAGAAAGAGAAAAAGAGAAAGGGGAGAAAGAAAGGGAAAGAGAAGGGAAAAAAAAAAAAAAAAGACAGAGAAAGAAAGATCAGAGAGAAAGAAAAAGATCAAGAGAGACAATGAAAACAAAAAAACAAACAAAAAAAACAACAGACACTTCTGACAAATTAGTCTCACAAAGCATGTCAGATGAAATGAATTTTAAGTGACAACAACAATTCACTTTGCAGGGATCAGTGAATTAGAGTGGTAGTGATGGTTCCAAACTGTTCAAAAGTAAAATGTTCACAACTAGTATCTCTCGTGTTATCAGTGTTTCCAAAGGATATTATTAAGGTATTAACTCCCCTTTTTTTTTATCAACAATATATCTTAAACGACTTCTTACTTTTCTTCTATGACTTTAATTTCTTGTTATTGTCATTAATTATATTCATTTTTAAGCACATTAATATCAATCCATTAAGGTAATTTTATAAGGTCCTAAGTTGCGCTATATTCTAACTGCATCTCAAAATTCATTAAAATTGATTGAGCCATCTAGAAGTTAACCAACAAACATGATTACTTGAAAATTGAACTAGTTTGAAAAAAAATTTGATAACATTCTAAATTAGGGCATGATCTATTTAGTTCTCAAAAATCATTCAAATCAATTGAGCCATCTAGGAGTTAGACATCAACTGCAATTACATTCATTTTATTTGTATTAATTAATGTAGATCAAAATGTATTTTGAAGCGTTTTGCATGATTTTTGCCTAAGATCAAGTCAAAATGGAATAGCTAACAACTAATAAACAGTATATAAACATACTGTCTTTACCTGAATATAAGGCAGCACAAAACAACCCCAACATTTTGAAGAGGCCTCAGATTTTTTTTTCATTTTCATCAAATTGTTACTATACAGTCAAAATAAAATCACAAATTGTCATATTGACCAGAAAATTGTCTTGATAAGTTAAATTGTTTTCCCTGAACTATCAGTATTTTCTTAATTCTTTTAAAAATAATAACATCTTTTCTGTCATTATCATCTTCATATATTTCATTGTTTCTTTTTTGTTGGTTCTCCCCCATACTGACTTTTAGGCCTCCCTGAAAGTCTTGAACATTTCATTTTCATACTCTGTCTTCAACTGATACCACTCAGAACATTGTTTCACCAGATTTTCATCATATTGTGCATTAATTTGAAATTGGCATCGTTTAATGTTCATGTGATCTAGGTTGATTTTTTCATTTCTCTGACAAAATTCAAGACTTGCACTTGCACATCAAACAGAGTTTGCACAGCCTAATTGATCAAATAACTAAATTTCAGCAATGATTTTTATTCATTTCGACATTTTTTATTACTAAAATGCAATTTGACTGTGATTCTCTTGTTATGGGCCTGTACTAAAATATTGGTCTGAATCACCTGCCCAACTGACGAATGTAATGTATTACAGATATGCATGTTTTTAATTGCTTTTGCAGCATATTGTTAAGACATTGTTTGATTTTCTTGTCATGGAAAGGTAAAGTAAACACTATAATTCCACGTGACAAAGTTTAATCAGTGATTATCTGATGATTCTGTAGTTTTCAAATGATATGTTTAGAAAAAAAACTTATCTTATATTTGAGTAATTTGTGGTGTATTCTTAACTTAATTTTGAACATTACATACCTGGTCTTCATCAACTGGTCTCTGTATTGCCGCAAGAAGTTCGTGAATAGCTGCAAGTTCTAAGCTCATGTATTCACTCTTTCTTTCATTAATATCATTCTTATGTTTCATATTCTTTACAGAATCCTTATTTACTCTTGATGTTGTCGGTGCCTCAAGGCTCTAAAACATTGAAACCAGATAGATTGACCATCATACAGTGAAATTCCCTACTAGACCACTAAGAAGAAGCAAAGATCTTACAAAAATGAGAAGAAAAGAGAGAAAAATAAAGGAAACAAATAAGATGAGACACAGAAAATTCACCTATGTGAAAGACTAACATTTTGTTTATTTTTATAATATATGGGAACAATACCATATATATACAAATGGTTTTGACATGAGAAAAGAAAAAGTAAATTATCCAAACAACAACAAAACTTTCAGGAGTAATCCAGTATTGGCCTGGAATTTATTTATCTGACTTACTTCACATTGCCCTGTCCGCCCACCTGCTATGTTTTGCTTTTGTTTCTCTGCTTTACTCTCTCTATCTCCATATGGGTTTCATGCAGCTGCCTTGCGATCTATTAAAAATCCCCAAGCCTTGCAGATTGCATTGGAAGACAACATTTTTGTTTCTTCAGTAGATGAATTTAAGGAATGAACACAAAAATAGGTTAACCATCAAATTGGTAAAAACCATATTTTAAGCTATCACCTATAGTTTGGGATGCAAACCATCTTTTGCAAGGTGGGTTATTGAATGAAAATATTGGGTTTTGAATTCCTTGTGAGTTTTGAAATCGCTGGGAAGAAATAGCAAAATAAGGCTTACCGACTTCTGTTGTGATGACACAGTGGTCTGCAACGGTTCTTGGAATTCTTCGTATTCTTCAAAGCTTTTTGGAATTGTCTCTTTCCATTGTTCTACAGTTTTTACATCACGTTTTGTCTCGCCACAAACTTTATTAAAAACAATATTGTGACGCAATCTGAAACTCTCAAGCCAGCCATTGGATGCTTTAAATTCCGTTTTCCCTAATTTCTGAGCTACTTCAATTGCTTCTGCTTGAATCATCGGACCAGTAATAGGCGTCCCTTTAGCTCTTGCACTTACAAACCATTCCCAAATGATCATGTTAATTTCCTCGTAGGATGATGTTCGACTCAGCCGCTTTCTTTTCCCGGAATTCCTTTTAACCATTATTCTTGATTTTGTCTTTGTTTTTAATTTGGTTTTCCCTTTAAATCTTTATAAACCTTTTTTTCGTGTTCTTCAATTAGTCCAATTTTCTCACCAAGAGTTAAAGTTTTCAATTTGCCGCCGGACATCACAAACACTTGATTAACACAATACCTGCAACTCGTCGAACCGAACAACAGTAAATTTTAAGAACCACTGAACACGAAGCGTGCATTACAAGAATATCACAAGAGGATCGTTCTTTGCGTCTCTCCTTTCACATGGGCTTGTGAAGGTCAGTGATATTACCTGGCTATTACGAATAAACAGTGGCTTTCACACGAGCAGCGTGGGAAATACTACGAAGCTCGGACGAGGGTACACAGAGTGTCTCGTGGTACGACGAGGCCACACTTGTATGTCAGTGTTTAATTTTAAAATAATATTTGTTTGAATTTTTAATACCGACGTGCAAAAAAAATCCTTTCCGTTTCCGTGGTAGGCAGGTTTCCGCCTTAACCATTTATACTTTGGAGGAGGAGGGGAGGAGGAGGAGGAGGAGGAGGAAGAAGAAGAAGAAGAAGAAGAAGGAGGAGGAGGAGGAGGAGGATTTGATGTCAAAGATAGTTTTGTCTATTTTTGAAATTTCCTTTTTCCCTCAAAAACATCAAAGAAACAAACATTGTTTTCTTCGATTCAGGTTTCGCGTCATGAAGTAGATAGTAAAGGATTCCTTCTCCCTGATTTCGGTGTAAAAAAATATTATCTTCAATGTACCTGCGACACACATGCTTCCCTTACGGGACGTGATTCTCACAACTCAAGCGTAAATAAATTTCTCGGTTGGCGAACTTTGCCTTCTCCGTATTTACTTCCTCGCCCTTTCTTCGTACGTGGAGTAAGTATTGTAATCGGACGCCGGAAAACGTCAGGCCCTTGTAATGAAAAAGTGGATAAATTTGGTTCTGATACATACTGCAGTTTTTACAGAGCTGCCTCTCAATTCCACTCAAGGTCCGTCACCACGATGGCATTTATGCGCGGTTTATTGCATCTTTCTCAGCCATGCCGCTAGAGTCGCTTCATCTGCAGCACTGCTTGATACGGCTACGGCCAACGAAAGAGTCTCTTTCGTTGGCCGTGATACGGCCACGAGCATGCGACAACTAGCGTCACGTCAGAGAAAGACGCGAATAACCGTGCTCTATAAAACCGCTCTATAAAAACCGTGTGTGTGTGTATATATATATATATATATATATATATATATATATATATATATATATATATATATATGTGACGTCATGGGATTAGACAACCCCATAACGCCACATCAGCTACGAAAAGAAGCCCACGAACAGAGAGGAGTAGGGTACGCGGCGGAGCGATGGCTTGTAAACGCGCCATCTACCCACAGCTTTTCGAACTCTGACGTCCGAACTAGCGAATAATGTTTTTCCGGGAGGTCACGAAAAGAGGAGAATATTCACCCCTCCAAAATTTCCCCAGGCGCGAGTACCATAAGTATCGCGGCGCGCCTCGGAGGAACTCTCATGATTGCAGCAGCGACGGCGACTAGACTGAGCTCTCTTGGAATGCAGCAGCGCTGAGCTCTCTTTTTAAGGGAGCAGCGACGGTGACTAGACTGAGTTCTGAAGGCGATTGTAACTTGATAGCATAGGAGTTTATTTTAACTTGGTAGTTAAAAGTTAGCTTAAGAAGCGTATCTGCGAAAGTGATGTAATTAAGAAGTGGAGTGCACGAACATTCTTCGCATTAACATTCACAATATTTGAGAGAGCAAGTGAAGTGACTGTTTGATTCGAAGTAATTTCAAATTTGTAAAATTCGCGCAGAAGGACATTAACTAAATCCAGCATCTCATATTGCACGCTGAGACCACACATGCACAAAGTGTGGTAGGTAGGCCGAGAATTTAAAGCATAAATTCAGTAACATTAATTATTCGAGGCTGGAAGCGCGAACGAGCTTGTATGAGGCGCGGCAGAAGAAGGACGACCCCAGGAAGAGCGAAGCGTATGTGAGAAAGATTTGAACGAGAATCGTACGAGTCCGGAGAACGGGAGAAGGGTGTGGAAATTGTAGGCGTAGAGGAGTCCAGAGTTCGACGGAAGGAAACTGGTAACGTCGTGGGACAGCAAGCGAAGAAGAGTGGCAACGTGGGGCGAGCGGCAGAAAATTCCCAAGGTTACCTACAGGTGAGCGATGCGGAGCTGTTGAGGTAAAGGAACTGGTAAATTTTATGCGGCGATTAGTTGGGGAAAGAGAATAGCCGACACATACACGACAATTCGTGCTAAGCGCGGGTGAAAAGTTCAGAATATGTGGGAGAAGTATCCCGAACGATGTGAGTGTCAATTTCAAGTCAATTTACTGCACGTTCACAGGTGCTAGCCTTGGGCTTCGCACTCACTATAACACTGAACTTTAAAGAGAAAAAAACTATAAAACGTAACATACACGTTACTTAAATCTGACCTCTTTACATATTACAGAGAGCAATTACTTTTGACACAATACAATAAACTGACTTTTCCAGATAACATCAACTGTACAACATGTGAAAATTATAAATTATTTACGTAAAATTGTACAAGGTATGGCCTCTTTGAATGAATTTAATGACACGTGCAGTAAATGAACTTGAAACTGCCACTCACATCGTTCGAAATACTTCTCCCACCTATTCTAGACTTTTCACCCACTTTTAACACTAATTGTCGTGAATTTACCGCTTTCCTCTTTCCCCAACTGACCGCCGCATAAACTTTGCCAGTTCCTTTACCTCAACAGCTCCGCGTCGCTCGCCTGTAGGTAACCTTGGGGATTTTCTGCCGCTCGCCCCGCGTTGCCACTCGTCTTCACCTGCTGTCCCACGACGATAGCAGTTTCCTTCGCTCGAACACAGCCAAACCTCCAATTTCCACACCATTCTCCCGTTCCGGATTCACACGATTTTCGTTCCAGTCCAAATCTTTCTCACCTACGCTTCGCTCTTCCTGGGGTCGTCCTTCTTCTTCTGCGCCTCGTACAAGATTGTTCGCGCTTCCAGCCTCGAAATTATTAATGTTGCTGAAGTTATGCTTAAATGCTCGGCCGACCTACCACACTTTAGGCATGTGTGGTCTCAGCGTGAAATATGAGATGCTGGATTTAATGTCCTTCTGCGCGAATTTTACAAATTTAAAATTATTTCGGCGTCAAACAGTCACTTCGCTTGCTCTCTCAAATATTGTGAATGTGACGAATGATTGTGCTAACTTTTAACTACCAAGTTAAAATAAACTCCTATGCTATCAAGTTACAATCGCCGTCGCTGCTGCAACCGAAGAGAGCTCAGTGTAGTCGCCGTCGCTTCTGCAGTCAAAGAGAGTTTACTCCGAGGCGCGCCGCGATAGGTACTCGTGCCTGGGGAAATTTTTGGAGGGATGAATATTCTCCTCCTTTCGTGACCTCCCAGAAAAACATAATTCACTAGTTGGGGCGTCATAGTTCGAAAAGCTGTGGGCAGATGGCGCGTTTACCAGGCATCGCTCCGCCGCGTACCCTAGTCCACTCTGTTCGTGGGCTTTTCGTAGCTGATGGTGGCGTTATGGGGTTGTCTAATCCCATGACGTCACAATATATATATATATATATATATATATATATATATATATATATGTGTGTGTGTGTGTGTGTGTGTGTGTGTGTGTGTCTGTGTGAGTGTGTGTGTCATTTCGTGATCAACGCTAACACCAAAACCCTTCAGCCGATTTTCTCCCAAATTGATATTCTTTGGTCAATTTAAAGGTTTGAAATGAAATATGTTCTTTAATGTCATGTCTTGAATTAAGGTCATGTAGATTTTTTTGAAATATGACTAGTTTTCGCGTAATTTTGTGTGAAACAGGTAATTTTTTAAAAATGTTTCCCTCAAAAAGTCTAAATGTTTCGTTTTTCTTCGTGTGTATCTAAGAATGGTATAAAAAGTTGTACTTTACCCATTTTGACGATTTTCTTTGTATTGTTGAAAGTTGGCTGTCTCGTGGCGCAGAGCGAAGTCTCTCGCCTTTTTCCAAGGAGGTTCGGGTGACTCTCGAACAATCTCATGTGAAACTTGTTGCAACAAAACGAGATCGGCTGCTTCACAAGGGCTAGTCCAACCCCTGTGAAGTGTCCTAAGCCCTACCCCTATCCTAATTCCTTTCCTATTCTGGCCGCTGGGTAGTGACGTAGGGGTGTGGAAATGAGAGGCGCGTACGCGGAGATGGTACCTGGCGGTCCTCTTGACGACTCCCGACACGACTCACGGACTACAGACTTTAATATAAAAAGTTGACGGAGGATTACTCAAAAATTACTACGTTCTACACCCAAGTTCTTGGCTTGTCAACGAGACAGTGAACGTTGTCACAGAAATGTGACAGAATGTTAAAAAAAGTTAACATTGCAATATAAGAGTATAATATTGAAGATAGATATTTTTGTCTAAAATGAAATCTGTTGTAAAAAACAGTCTTTAAAAAGGCAATATAAAATTTCTTGAAAAAAGAGTTTTAGCATAATTTCTATTTGAAGTTAATGCAATTTATGAAAAAAACATTTTCTTAAAAGTTGCTCTAATTTGTTTCATTTTTCCGCGGATAGAACACGGGACGCTTAAAAGAATTGCACAAGTCTAATTTTCGTTGAACGTTATGAATTTTTGAAATTTGCAAATTTAGAAATCATTCGAGAAAGCAGGTTCTGCTGTATCTCTTCTACTTTGTATTCATGGTTACGAAGCGGCTAGAGTAATAGTGCTAACCGTCCAGTGGCGGCTCGTGGTCATGCCATTAGGGTGTGCAACGTTTTTCTTCTTTTTCCCACACTCTCTCTCCCTCTGTCTCTCTCTCACGCACACACATATACATTATATGCATGCATTGACACACATTAACATTAATAATGACAATTAAACACAAATCATCTTATGACGTCTGATAGCATGCCGAACAATTCCATTCCATTGTTTCTTTTCAGCAATTTTTTTCTGTGGCTTTTTCATTGAAATCATTGATTTCTTACGTTTCATATTTTCAACGCTATTCATTGTTAGTTGCACAAACACCCTTGACAGAAAAAGAACTCTCTGATTTCGGTTTCTTAAAACACATTGAAACGTAGCCTAATACTTACGTTTACAAAATACACTAGGGGTTTGAATACTTCGGAATGGTTCTGTAATTGCAACTCACTTTAAAACACAAGAGAATACACATATTATATACTATTAACATTTTTATGAATGCAAGTGCACAGCAATGCGTTCGCGTTTCGCGCGCTAGTGCGAAAGCTCATTTAAGTGGAGAGATATCTCACACTTTCTTCGTTCAATGTCATACTTCTGTTAAAAACTTGTGCTACTCGAGTGTTATATCTTCGAGACACGTCAAGGATTTTCCCGAGATCGCCACTGCGCCTGCGCCGTAGATGGAGCATCGCGCCGGGTATGCTCCAGTCCTCCATAAGCCAACGTTGTTCCCCTCCTTCCCCTGCAGCCCCGCGGCAGCCTAGGACGTCGTTTCCTCGGTCGCATTCTCCCGAGTGTGCTCCCGCAGGCTTTCAGGAAAGAAAGGCAGACGGACCGGCAATCGCAACTTCCGAATGGCGCGTGTTTTGAAATAACATGTTTCGGGAATGCTCTGAGAGGACTTGTATTCTCCTCTTGTTAAGAGATGTTTAAGAGAAATGGCACCGAATTAATTTGGGTGTGCACATGCGAACGTGCGAATACCCACGAGCCGCCACTGTAACCGTCCTGTCGTTGGAAAACTAATACTTACATTCACTAATAATAATTATATTTGTCAGTTTCAAACAATGTATATCAAGTCAGTTTGCTTTAGCAGTACCGATGCTAATAAAGAGAAAAAAAAAATATAATGGGTGCGTTGGACAGTCCAGCGCGCGAATGACAAAACGATAACAAGGGAGATAATTTTGATGCTTAACTTTTGAGTACTAGTTTTAAAAAAACGAGTCGAGAACAAGCAATTTCTCAAGAAAAAAATCATTTTTGTCTTCTGGACGATGCTCAGTTCGTAACCAGATGCAGAATGTCGAAGACGGTGCCCCGAGGATTTTAGAATACCATTCAAATAGCAATACACTTCTAATATCCATGGAGCAGCACTTGAGAGCTTTAAACTTTAATGCTACAGGACATTTTCATCTTGTGGTCGATGATTGCAATGGAATTTTGACATCTGCAGGATACTCTATGTTGCATTAACGCATACGCGGCAGTTTGAAGTTATGTGATGCGCAAGTCAAGAAGCATGGAGCATGGAGACCGCATTCCCCAAGGACACATGTGGCACTTTTCATACTCATTTCGTTTTTCACTCGCCATTACAACGTACTACCGAATTGAATCAAACACTTTACTAAATGATGCCGTATGTGAATTTGTGCTAAATGATGGGGATAAATCTGAAAATAACGAAAAATCCAGGTTTTCAAGGATTCCAGGCCCGCTATCCACTCTGAGTTCCCATCAGAAGACCGAAACACTCCGAATGATACATTTGTCGTGACTGGTGGCCCGGAACAGTGATAAGACAGATGCATGCTAGTTGATTACTAGGTATATACTTACTACCTATATAAAGAACGAAAATATAAGTATTCCCGAACCACAGTAAAACCAACTTCAATCTAAATGCTAATAAAACAATTTATTTGTCTTCACAACTTTTAACTTGGCTGTTAATACTAAAGTACTATATTCTGCTAAATAATCAACATATCAATTCTTAACGTTTAGAAATGTTGATCAGGCATGTTGTCAATTGAGACCAGGATTATTCATCAGTACAATTTTTTCTCCGGAACTAATGATTACCAGTATAACTATTTTCAACAATAACTCCAGTTCACACGAAAAGCATGGAATTAAACTCTTATGTTTGATATCTCTCTCTCTCTCTCTCTCTATCTATCTATCTCTCTATATATTTGTTGTTGTTTTTGTATATTGGGACCTGTCATTTCATTTTATGAAATTTTTTTAGACAACAGAAAATTAGCGTAAGCTGAGGAGAAGCATTAGAGCCCTATTTATGATACAAACTACAAAAATATTAAGAAAAATCTTTAGCTGTGAATACAAAATTTAAGAAAATATTCAGGATTTTTAGATCATTTCAATTATGTAAGTTACATGAAGTTTTTAAGTTGTGATAAGTTGACAAGTAAATGCATCTGTACACTGACACTGCTTAGAGCCTAAGCCTTAGGCACATTTCTTGAACAATGACACTTCAGAAACTGAGGGGCGTTGTGGTTGGTGAAAACAAAATTCCACATTTATAGGCAAAGGTATTCAGAATAGGCAGGGGTAAGAAACACTTTCAGAGCAATGGAGCTTTAAGGAACACATTTATCAAAAACAATTTTATAAAAGTACAAAAATCTTTCTTTTTTAAATCTTACAACAGGAATATAGAATCTTTTCCTCTATTTTATTGCACTTCAATTGCACATCTTATTGCAATGTTATATTCATTTTTAATACTACTGTAATCTCGAGAATAGTGATTAAAGTTTTAAAACATAAATTCAAAATTGGAGTCACTGCTCTTCTTGGCAATGTGCAAACAATATTACCATGCCATTAACTGAATTATTTACAGCAACATTCAACCATCTGAAAGTGAAATGATATAAATATCACCAGAGCAACTGCCAGAGTGACTTTTAAGATGAGCAAAAATTGAAATATACCAGGTTTTGTTTTTTGAATCTTTGAAAGTTTTCACTAGAACATGTACACCAAAAAATGACAATCGAGCTTGTCAGCAAACAATTCCAATACATGTGTGCAATAGTGCAAAAATATTTCTTCCTTTTTTCTATTGTCACGGGGACTGATAAATATTTTTACAAACACTCTCATCCATAGATTTCTAATAGTATAAAAGTCCTGGATTAAGTATTCTTGTTTCCTCTTTTTCGTCTCATTTTTCTAGTTTACCCCCAATGGCTATGTGACATACCATATTTTACGGACTATAAGATACACTTTTTGTGTGCGTGTGTGAAAAAATTGCCTCCAAAATTCAGGTGTGTCATATACTCAAATTCTATAAGAAAAAATGTCCCGTGTTTGATTTAAAATTCCTGCCAGTCTTAAAAAGGGTCACAGATTTGATGCCGCTGGAAACCTGTATCTGGCAACATTGGTTTTAACTGTAGGCAGCAGTGTACCAACATGACAAACATGAGTTGCGGCGATTCACAGGCTTGCTATTCTTGTCTCCTTGTTGCCCTGACATCACAAACCCAGAACTTGGTTTTATAAACTAAGATTTTTTAAAATCTGGCTTTGCAATCTAATAATAAAAGTTGTAAAAATGTTATGGTTTAAGAAATATATGGCTTAAAAATGAAAGTGTCTTATAGTTTGTAAAGTACAGTAATATCCAACACTTAATATGCATCGTAAGAACACTCATTACAAAAATTAAAAACTCAGAGGAACATAAAAAGTTCAAGAATATTTTATATTTATACACTTTAATAATTCTCAATACATAAAGAAATAAATAGTTACTGAAACTTTTACCATGATTTGAGAATAATGTATTTATTAAGAAATCCAGGCATGGTGTTAACACATAGGAGAACCATTGAGCATCTCATTGGAAGGAAGATAGAGGTTCAGTCAATGTCCTTGTGAACTTCAAACACTCGTGTTTGAATGAAACACTCCGGTTTACAGTATTGAACTTAAATATATTATTGCTTACGAAACAATATCTTGTAACTATTTTTATAAAAAATGAGTTCGCATCTTTAAACTGATATTCAATCTTAAACAAGTAAATTAAAAACAAGTGAAGCTCCTACAGCACATACTTTTGTGCATTATTTCTAAATTCAGCAATTTTTGAAAATTCAGAGTTCAACAAAAATGAGATCAGCCCCATTCTCTTCAGCTTTGATCAATCATTGAAAAATTTTACAGAAATAATTTGGTGCAATTTTTGAATTTTTTAAAAATTAAATGCATTAACAAGCACAAACATTGCAAAACTTACTTGTTTATTCAAAAAGACCTGCACGGCCTATTTTAAAGATCTAATGTTTTACAATAGATTTTATTTAAAACAAAAAGACCCTTTGAAAAGTTATTTTTTTGCAATTTTCGAAAATATTGATATGAGTGCAGCTTGAGAGTAGAAGGAACATCACCTGAAAAATGTAATTGAAAAATATGATGCAAAAGACATTTTCAATACAGATGAAACACGATTTTTTTTCTCATATGTTGCCAAATATGGGACCAGTACCACTTTTTCTATGCTTTGCCATGTATAATGCTAAAAAAAATTTGGAGCTGTTTTTGACAGTATAATTGTTCACAAATTGCCTATATTTCATGGAAAGTCATGTGAAAACTACTCATCTTTGAAAATTTGTACATGAAGTTATTACAAGACATACCTGTAAAGAACAATTTAATTTAGGAAAAAAGACTTCAATATTGTTTTAGGAAGACCCTGAAAATTTTTAAATTTTGCAATTTTCGAAGATTTAGAGATTCCAATGAAAATTAGAGCTGCACCATTTTTACGCTGCTGAGGACAAATTTTGATAAAAAATGTTAGAGTTATTTTTGAGAAGTATGTTGAAAACATTAAGGCTACATTTCAAACTTGAAGGGCCTCAAGATTGTTCAGATCTTTCAGGGAATACAGTAAAACCTGTCTAAGGTGGAACCTTTGTAAGATGGAAACCTGCCATCCTGGACAAAAAATCTAAGATCGGAACCACTTTATACATGGAAATGACCATTATAAACTGGAAACCTGCACTACACAAAACAGAATAGTTTTTAGAGAACGTAAAGTTATTTTTGCCTGGCTGAGAAGGAAATTTAAATTTCCGGTATTGTGAGAAGGGTTGTGTCCTGAGACAGGAATGAATTTTTCCTTTTAAATCTGCTGCAAGGAAATCTTTGGCCAACTCTGCAACAGTTTTGTGGTGATTTCTCATGCTTGGCGTGATTTCCGTGACATCCTCGCTGTCCCTCCGAATCCAAATTTTTGGTCGTTCGCGACCCCTTGAATTCTCAAAAGCATCACCCCATTTCCTTCAACCAACAATGGAATTCCAGGAATACTCTCTTGTCATCCATATGCTAAATTTACTTGTAAAATGGAGAATAAATGCTCGTCTTATATTTCCCCGTGTTTACTGTTGATTTTTTATTTCTTGCAATATTTTCATTGATAAAATTATGCTTTATTTTCATTATTTTGTCCCACTGACAAAATTATAATGAAATCCGGTACTCAAGTTATTTATTGAATTGTTGGCAACCCTGTAAGACGGAAACCTGCCAAGGCAGAAATTTTTTGAAGGAACCCTTAGGATCTGTCGGGTTTTACTGTATTAATTTTTGAGAAAATCATCATAACAATTTAAAGAACGTCTTAGGCAATAATGTTGACCACAGATAAGGATGGCTCGACAGACATTTTGCCAACAAACAATTTTATGGCATCAAGGACCTACAAAATATGGATTTTACTACATATCATGTTAGTGAGAAATTTACTACACATAGCAAAAAGATTTCTTTGTTGAAAAATCACCAATATCTGTTGCATGACTTCAATACTAAGTATGAATATTCATAATCGACGTAGTGGCTGGCTGGCCAGTTATAATTTCGTGAGTAATATGGCACATCTTGGAAGACTGTTATTAGGGAAGTGGAAGATGCTGATATGAGTGCAGCTTGAGAGTAGAAGGAACATCACCTGAAAAAGGTAATTGAAAAAAAGATGCAAAAGACATTTTCAATGCAGAAGAAACAGGATTTTTTTTTTTTATCATATGTTGCCAATTAAAACCATGTCTCACAAGGGAAAGATGGTGTAGGTGGAAAACAGCCAGAAGAAAGATTAACAGCATTATTTTGTTATAATGCCATTGGTATTAGAAAATTAAATCCTATGGTTGTATGACATTACAAAGGAGTAACATCTCTGCCAGTAAAATATAGTCAACAAGAAAGCAGTGATGACCAAATAACTTTTTGTAGACTGGCTTCTTGAGTTGGACAAAGGTAATCGAAAACATGAAAGAAAAATCTTTTTATTGATAGATAATTTCTCCGCTCAAGAAAACTGCAGGTTTAATATTGAATTTCTCCCTCTTACCTGTACTTTTGTACTGCAGCCACCAGACTAAGGCATTATGGCATAACTTTGCATTCATAATATTAGCAGGAGGTTGGTGAAATGTGAAAGCAACAATTGTCAATTGTTGGAGAAAGTCAAGAATATTGGGTTTCTAAGATAGTGCTTCGCCAGAGGTAGAGGCTTGTGAATATCATTGGGAGGTGTGAGAACAAATTTTCAAAGGAGTTGTTAGAACTTCCTTCATCTGCAAAATTTGTTGATTATGTCAATATTGTTACTGGGACTGTAATAAGTTACTGCCTCACAGAGAGTGACAGTGTTGAATCTTTGACTACATCACAAGAAAATAATGAACAGGAGGAGGAGGAAGTAGAAAAGATTGAAACAGTGTCTTCCAACACAGTTCTCAAATCATTATTTGAGGTAGAACAGTTTATGGAAAGCAACTTCCTCAAAAAGACAAAACAAACTTACATCAGAGAATATTATAATGAGTGATGTGTATTTTTCTCATTATTTTTATTGGGCAAAAATAAATTAATTAAAATTGTATTTACTATATAAAGTACTTTTCAGTATAAATAAAATGATACACTTTATACTGAGATTTCACTGTACATAAAAAGACGCAGATGGATATAGATTCTGTACGAAATTCCAAATAAACAAATTAATGCACCCGCTTCAGCACATTGATCATTGTGATAATTCTTTGATCCCGGTGAATAAGCTGGTAAGTCATAAACACTTAATTTTACAAGAAAGCAAAAAACAACTAAACTGAATTAAATCAGATATTAATGATACTGAAATGAAGGTGATATTCAAACAAAACTATTTGTGTCTAGGTTTTCTTTGAATATCATTAGTACCTGATTTACAGCATTAATTTAAAGGATTTTTTGCACCCATGTAAAATTAAGTGTTTTTGAGTTATCAGCTTATTCACCGGGATCAAAGAATTATCACAATGATCAATGTGCTAATGTAACTCTGGAATTAGAGTATCCTATTTTTTCACAATTCCATATAAGAATGAATAATTGTAGCTTTATGTAACTATAAATGTTAATTTTGAACATATTACATATTTACACTGAAATGTAAAAAGTTAATGGATATGACTTTCACAAGTTAGTTGAAATGGTTGAAAACATTTTAGAAGACCAAGTTTCAATGAGTCACAATATTTATTGGGAAGTAAAATATATTCATGATTTAGTTATTCAAATTTACTACGAGCATTCTTCAGTTTCTCCATTTTTATCTCTTTCTGATTTTTGTCTTAATGTAATACAAAGTTTATGTTAATTTTATAATTATTTTAATAAAATAACATTTTATTATAAAACAAAGACTACTATTAATTTTTCCTTTTCTCATTCAATTTGAATGAAATATTAAGTGATATAATGATAATAATTAATTTGGCCTCATTTGCGAAAATCCAGAAGAATCTATAAAATTAAGATTGAAAAATGTGCAACTTCAGAATTTACAACCAAATAAGGAATCTTTTAATGAGTGAATTAACAAACACTAGTGC